>JAMPIV010003829.1:57500-99593 GCA_024509875.1 Oreohelix idahoensis
CAAATTGAGAATGTTAGAATTTTATTACGACTGTCTAGATAGATTTGTAGATAGAGCAGACTTTCAGTTATGCGAGACTGATACAGATAGTCTTTACTTGGCCCTTAGCACGAGTAACCTAGCGGACGCCGTTATGCCGGCTATGCGAAAAGAATTTTATACCGCTTACGATCGCTGGTTTCCCGCCGAAGTGTGTCCCGATCATAGAACCGAATTTATTAATAGTGAGGGTAAAACGCGAATGGTTTGTCAGAAATGTCGCGACCAAAAGTTATTTGACAAACGGACACCGGGTCTTTTCAAGTTAGAGTATGAGGGCAGTGGGGTGATTTCCCTTTGTAGCAAGACTTACCACTGTTTTGGCGATTATGACAAAACCACTACTAAAGGCCTCAATAAACACCACAACAAAATAGACAAAAACACCTTTTTAGATGTACTCAACACGCAACAAGCGCAGGGCGGGAAAAATGTCGGCTTCAAGACACACAACTCCGCCATCTACACATACGAACAACACAGATATGCTCTGTCCTACTTTTACATCAAAAGACAGGTACACGCCGACAACGTCACCACATCCCCCCTCAACATCTAAAAAATACCTCTGTACACAACACCAAATAAACCAAAATCAATAACATACACGCGCACACACGCGGGCACACACAGATACCTAGGCAGGTATATACACACACCCAACACTGCAACTCTCTGTCCTATTTTTACATAAAAAGCCACGACGACAATGTGATGACATCTCCCCTCACCATCTATTTGTACATTAATATATTTGTTTTGGGCTGCAGCTGTAACAAAAAACTGTGATATTTAAAAAATGTATTAAAGATCCTTTGTTATCTATGTTGTAAATATATGTCACGTGACCGATAATTTATTTTACCATCTTGTCTATAATTTGATTACTCCTTTAAATGTTCTGTTTTCCTGGGCATTTTGTATTTTCTTTTTCTTTCATTTTCTACCTTCGTGGCCAAACTTTCTCACCCTCTCAAACCCCACCCGAGGTTTGGTTACGTTCCGGCCTGTAGCGGTCACCGAACGATAATATTATCTAAGCCGCACCTGGTCTGACCAGGGGAATATCTCTTACGTTTAAAGTCTTTGACCACGAGCGAGAGGAGCCTCTGTGTAGTCTTTGATCGCTAGCGGGAGAGAACTCGTGCGGTCGGTAATAAGTTTGATCTTCGATTCAGGGGGAGATAAACCGCTGCTAGTGTCTTTGTTGTTTGCCCTTAGATGAGCAAAGAGCACATAATATTATGATTGTCTCTCTGGGGGAATTTTCGCAAACTTGTTGCTTCTGAAACCTTTGTCTTACCCGGTATTACGATTACGCCGATACCTCTGAAGAAATATGCAGGCCAGGTGTCCGGGGGGAGCGTCCTTTGTGATCTATAAGAGTAGACGGGTTTTAATAGACAAAGACATTCGTGAATATTCCTGGCCCGTAGATGACCATCGTGAGATAAGGCAAACTTTAACACAGTACTAGAATGTGTTTGCCTATGTTCTAGTCATTTTCGGGTTTCAGGGAGACCGAATCGCTAGAGCAGACTCCAGTCAGGCGAAGAAAGTCATATACTCTTCGATCTAGAGGGTTTCTGTATACATCTAGCAACGAATCGTCAACCCCGTTCCTGAATCAAAACCCCTTTTTGTCAACGCCAAGTTAAGCTCACGCAGTGCAACGGAGCCAACGCAAAATCTGGAATCGCCAAATGCAGTAGTAGTTCTCTACTCGCCTATTGGATTACCAGCCAGAGCATTGCGGCTTCCAGAATATCAAAACCGCCCAGCATGCCTATAGCAGAATTTCATATCACCCGCCTTTTTGTGCCTAAACGGGGCACTCAGCAAACCACAGCCAACCCAGTTTAAACAGGATTTACAGCCAAGCAGAGCCTAGCGCCGGATAAGCGCGCCTGGGACTCTTTGTCCTCAAGTGACTTCTTTTGGTGTATTTTCTGGATACTTAAAACCTCGCACGTATGAGCAGCCATCTATGGACAGAGTTCCAGCCCCCCTCACGCAAGTAGCGGTCACCAACGTTTAGCACCAACAAAGAAAGTTTTGTAGGCT
The DNA here is from genome assembly GCA_024509875.1 of Oreohelix idahoensis. Classification (NCBI taxonomy): domain Eukaryota; kingdom Metazoa; phylum Mollusca; class Gastropoda; order Stylommatophora; family Oreohelicidae; genus Oreohelix; species Oreohelix idahoensis. The sequence continues at coordinate 59,604 of JAMPIV010003829.1, forward strand.
AGTCCCTCACGAAGGATCTACATGTAACACACTTTCTGGAGCTAGCACATTTGGTCCCACGAAAAGCGGACAGGCTGTCGCTCAGTTCGGTTATTTGGTCAGCAGGAGATAAATAACGTCTTCCAGTGTTCCCTCGCGCAATTAGGGCTCACCAACGTTTAGCCCGACAAGGAAAGTTCGGTATTTCACTTCAGTCATCTTGAAGGATATTTATCGGTAAGACACTTTCTGGAGCTAGCACCTTTGGTCCCCGAAAGCGGACCCTCTGTCGGACAGCTTAGTTATTTTCTCCGTGTTCTACAGGTTTTTATGAGTGTTGGTGGTGTGTGTGTTTGTGGGTGGGTATTTGCATTATTGATGACTATTGATGAATATTTGATTATTGATGTAAATTTATGCTGTGTATGATGATATGCATTAATTCCATGCTTTTCTTCTTTAATAAAGTTTACACATTTATTAATGCGCTGTTCCCGACCCTTTTCATCCATAACTAACTTGGTTTAGCTCTTTACTAGAATCTCTATGTATGATAAGAGAAAAGAGTGAGAGCAGGAGATGCTTAGACAGTGAAAAGTGAGTTGAGGCTTGGAGAGAGAGATCATTTTGGTAAATCTTCTTCCAGGTTGTCTCAAGTCCATCTCCTATTTACACCTTTCTGTGTGTGTAATCTATAACTCTGCCAGTCCACTATCCCTTGTCGATTTCACTACTATTGTCCAACTCGACAAATACTCTACCACTTTAACTCAACCACGACAATTAATGGGGTCTCGCCACGGAATTTGAACTACATCTGCAGCAATCGCAACAGATGAGGTTGCATTCTGGTAGGAATCTCTCACAAGATTATATCTTGATTCTTAGAGTTTAGTGTTCTGCAGATTATAGGAATCGATATCCCTAGACATAACGAACTATTTCTTTTGGGTGAAAGTCGGAACAGCGTTTTTTTTCACAGCAATCATAAATATTAAGTTACATTTATTGTTCATGCTACACATGAGACAGCTGGAAAAGGTTGATGGTATCACTGCTGAGTTTTTGGTTGACAAATCTGACGACTATTGTTGTAAAAGTCAGAAAATTTTTTTTTTAAGGGTTAATATTTTTTCAGGAGTATCTCTTTAATCTGAGATAAGAAGCTACAGATAGTCAGTTACTAGCTTACATCTGTAACAAGGGAGGGTGTTCATTCGGATGATAGTAACCAATCCTCTCAATAGCTTAGTACTGACAGAACTGGGGTGAAGTGATAGTAATAAGTTTTACATCACTTACATTTTTTGGAGTTTTTTTTGGGTTTTTGCTTGTCGCAATCAGAGTAGCTACAAACTTTCTTGTTTTTAAAGTTCCCAGGCTAGCCTAGATTTTATTGACTATTAAGTTAATCAGCACCTAGTGCACGAGGTAAATAAGATCTCTAGGTTCTATTCTTCTATAGTGTTTGCTCACCCTGATATAATGGCCGATCTAGATAAAGTGCATAAGATTGCCTTCGAGGTAGCTAAGTACATGGAGTACCAGGATAGCAAAATCCAGCCCTTTCTAGAATTTGCAGTAAGCCTGCAGGATCAATACGAGGTAGACAATTGGTTTGACAGCCGTTTAATCTTGGCATGGTCCTGTAAACAAACTGGGGAGAGTGAAGCATTCACCCGACAGTATGTAGAAGAAGTGATAGAAGATGAGAAGCAAAGGGAAAAGCAAAGACAAGAACGGGACAAGCAATTGGAAATGGAGCGCCAAGAAAGGGACAGAGAAAGCCAAGAATGGGACAGGCTATACCAAATCAGAATGAATGAACTGGATAGCCAAAGTCGGAGGATGGAAACAGATACTAAATGTAGTCACTCTACTTCCCCTTCTTCTGTGCCCTTAACGGTCAACGCCCCTGCAAACCTTGCGCCCATGAAAGAAAACTTGCCTGCTAAAACCGAACCCCAACTCCAGAAAATTGACTTTCCTTTGGACTTGGATCCGAAGCCCGAACAAGGAAAGAATTTACGTCGGGATAGCAGACCTAAGGCCACGGGAAAAATTACGCAACGTTCCCAGGCATGGAAACTGCACAAAGGGGAGAGAGGTGCTAACAAGCATTGTAATACGGATTGTTCCCGTCTGGCAAGCGGCGAACCCCGAGCCTCTCACGCTCCAGACCGAGCAGCACCTAACCGACACGTGACGTCGAGAAAAGGGAGCCACACCCTATCACGTTATATTTCGCTAGATTCCCGGCCGGACAGCGAAAAACCATATGCAGAGGCGTATCCCTCCAACTCAACGATCGTAGAAAGGAGGTGCCGCTCCTCTCATCACCCTGAGCGGAAAAGGTGCAAGAATAAGTCGCCTGCTAAAAGGGGTAAACTTTCCAAACCGTTCCAAGGAACTTTGGAAAAACACACCGAGAGTTTTCTCTCGGGCACTTCGCGATCTAACGGGATCTCAAACCGTCCAGTCCGTTGCATGCAGACTGCGGAGCCTGTAAACCAGGAAGTGGATCTCGCATTGCAGGACATTTGCCAACCGACGCCATTAACTTCCTCAGGGGAGGGCAAAGTTGACGTTTATGGTGGACACAGGGTTCCATGCGAAGGGATCCCTGGTATTCCATTTGAGTCTCTCACACTTCTCAGGGCAGAAGACAGTGAGAAAAGCTGCCTTACTACTGTACAAGGAGCCATTGTTGAGAGCCTTGGCTCACGTCATGCTAGTAATGGGAAAGCGACTCAACAAACTCTGCAACTCGCAGATATTACCTATCTTTCTCCACGGATAGAAGCTACGGAGATCTGTTATGATTTAGTAGAACCCCAGAATGCGATCGATTACTCTCTGCTTCAGGCAGCTGAGTTCTCTCATTCAAATCGCATTATTCCAGTGGTCTCAACCCCACTGATGGACAGCAAAGTAGTCGCCTCCGCCAGGCCATTACAGAGCAACTTGATCATTTCCGTTGACCAAGCCAGAGTTGTGACTGGCAAGGCAAGGAAAGCTCCAGATCCACCTTTAGACGGCACAGGTCTGAAGATTGATCAATGCTCCCACCGAAACAGGATAGTAGGTGTGGAGAGGCAGAAGAAAAATGCTAGCATTTCTTCGGCCAACGAACGGCTTTATTTGCCAACTAGGGTTACACGCGCGCGAAAAATCCCGATAGACTGCAGCTATAGAGGGTTATTCAAGGCCACGCCCGTGACAGGTAAATATATACATAAGCAGCCTGAGCCCAACAATGATTACACTGCACATAACAGGCGGATTATCTACGCAGTGGCCAGTGAGTTCAGGCGGGGCCGAAAACCACAACAGGTGCGGATAATTTCCGGACCATAAACAGGCACAGCGAATTGCGGAAGCAAGGTCAGGTTCACACGGAAACGAAGGGCGTCAGCGCCGACTGGCCTCGCAAAATCCCATTCGCTGAACGTCTATTAGACAGAGGGAAGAAAAGAAATGAACTCGGAGCTAGTCATACAGTACTGACAGAAATTGGAAACGTATTTGGTTTATGAGTATAGGATGTTCCAATGACAGGTAACGGACGTCGATGGAAAAGATAAATTACTGTCATTTTTGTCCGTATTCCTCGAACTTTAAAAGGGGGGGCGGGGGGGGGGGGGGGGGGGGGGCGTGGGGGGGGGGGGGGGGGGGGGGGGGGCGGCGGGGGGCGCTTGTCACGTGACCGATAATTTATTTTACCATCTTGTCCATAATTTGATTACTCCTTTAAATGTTCTGTTTTCCTGGACATTTTGTATTTTCTTTTTCTTTCATTTTCTACCTTCGTGGCCAAACTTTCTCACCCTCTCAAACCCCACCCGAGGTTTGGTTACGTTCCGGCCTGTAGCGGTCAGCGAACGATAATATTATCTAAGCCGCACCTGGTCTGACCAGGGGAATATCTCTTACGTTTAAAGTCTTTGACCACGAGCGAGAGGAGCCTCTGTGTAGTCTTTGATCGCTAGCGGGAGAGAACTCGTGCGGCCGGTAATAAGTTTGATCTTCGATTCAGGGGGAGATAAACCGCTGCTAGTCTTTGTTGTTTGCCCTTAGATGAGCAAAGAGCACATAATATTATGATTGTCTCTCTGGGGGAATTTTCGCAAAGTTGTTCTTCTGAAACCTTTGTCTTACCCAGTATTACGATTACGCCGATACCTCTGAAGAAATATGCAGGCCAGGTGTCCGGGGGGAGCGTCCTTTGTGATCTATAAGAGTAGACGGGTTTTAATAGACAAAGACATTCGTGAATATTCCTGGCCCGTAGATGACCATCATGAGATAAGGCAAACTTTAACACAGTACTAGAATGTGTTTGCCTATGTTCTAGTCATTTTCGGGTTTCAGGGAGACCGAATCGCTAGAGCAGACTCCAGTCAGGCGAAGAAAGTCATATACCCTTCGATCTAGAGGGTTTCTGTATACATCTAGCAACGAATCGTCAACCCCGTTCCTGAATCAAAACCCCTGTTTGTCAACGCCAAGTTAAGCTCACGCAGTGCAACGGAGCTAACGCAAAATCTGGAATCGCCAAATGCAGTAGTAGTTCTCTACTCGCCTATTGGATTACCAGCCAGAGCATTGCGGCTTCCAGAATATCAAAACCGCCCAGCATGCCTATAGCAGAATTCCATATCACCCGCCTTTTTGTGCCTAAACGGGGCACTCAGCAAACCACAGCCAAACCAGTTTAAACAGGATTTACAGCCAAGCAGAGCCTAGCGCCGGATAAGCGCGCCTGGGACTCTTTGTCCTCAAGTGACTTCTTTTGGTGTATTTTCTGGATACTTAAAACCTCGCACGTATGAGCAGCCATCTATGGACAGAGTTCCAGCCCCCCTCACGCAAGTAGCGGTCACCAACGTTTAGCACCAACAAAGAAAGTTTTGTAGGCTAGTCCCTCACGAAGGATCTACATGTAACACACTTTCTGGAGCTAGCACATTTGGTCCCACGAAAAGCGGACAGGCTGTCGCTCAGTTCGGTTATTTGGCCAGCAAGAAAGATAGACAGAGTTCCAGCCCCCTCACGCAAGTAGCGTTCACCAACGTTTAGCACCAACAAGGAAAGTTTTGTAGGCTAGTCCCTTACGAAGGATCTACATGTAATACACTTTCTGGAGCTAGCACCTTTGGTCCCACGAAAAAGCGGACAGGCTGTCGCTCAGTTCGTTTATTTGGTCAGCAGGAGATAAATAACGTCTTCCAGTGTTCCCTCGCGCAATTAGGGGTCACCAACGTTTAGCCCGACAAGGAAAGTTCGGTATTTCACTTCAGTCATCTTGAAGGATATTTATCGGTAAGACACTTTCTGGAGCTAGCACCTTTGGTCCCCGAAAGCGGACCCTCTGTCGGACAGCTTAGTTATTTTCTCCGTGTTCTACAGGTTTTTATGAGTGTTGGTGGTGTGTGTGTTTGTGGGTGTGTATTTGCATTATTGATGACTATTGATGAATATTTGATTATTGATGTAAATTTATGCTGTGTATGATGATATGCATTAATTCCATGCTTTTCTTCTTTAATAAAGTTTACACATTTATTAATGCGCTGTTCCCGACCCTTTTCATCCATAATTAACTTGGTTTAGCTCTTTACTAGAATCTCTATGTATGATAAGAGAAAAGAGTGAGAGCAGGAGATGCTTAGACAGTGAAGAGTGAGTTGAGGCTTGGAGAGAGAGATCATTTTGGTAAATCTTCTTCCAGGTTGTCTCAAGTCCATCTCCTATTTACACCTTTCTGTGTGTGTAATCTATAACTCTGCCAGTCCACTATCCCTTGTCGATTTCACTACTATTGTCCAACTCGACAAATACTCTACCACTTTAACTCAACCACGACAATATATATATATATATATATATATATATATATTGTATAAAGAAACATAACAACACACATACCAAAACAATACCACGATAAAAAAAAATTGTACACCCCTCCCTCTTTCCGTCTTCCAATCTGTGGTTATACTCATATTTTCTTGTTACTACTGTAACAAAAGATTGTTATTTACCAATATAAAATTGTACAGACCTCCCGTCTTCCAATATGTGACCCTGCTCATATAATTTTGTTACCATATAAGAATTATACAGACTTCCCTCTTGCCAATATATGCTCATATAATGTTGTTACTGCAAAACACTGTTGAAAATAAAATATATTTATTAACTAAACTCTTTGTTACCTTTGTCTACATATCGTATGTATATATAACTAAATGTTTGTAAAGTACGTATATGTATATATAGTATAACTGTTTGTAATATATGTTGTAACACATGTTGTAAACAACTACACGCCCGTTATTATTGAGCGGGGTATTTTCTTATATAAAATGTCACGCTCATCCACCTGAATCCTAACCGTAGCGTACCTACTATACTACTGTCGGCCTCGGAGCCGTTTACGGTCTAAAAAATCCCCGCCAGTTTCTTAACTGTACTATATTTAGTTTTCTCCAGGGTTTGTCTTCTTCTTCTTTGATCCTTTGCTGCCGACTGTCAAAGTAGTCAGTGGCCATCACGCCTGGAGGCGTCTTGTAGGGCAGCACCAAACTGCTTCCACTTTGCAAGACAGGCAGAAGAGGCAGCACTGAGAAATGAACAAAGCACAGTTTATAAAATAACTAAAACTATCAGTGGAAAACGAGGTGCAAACAACATGAGGTTAGTAAGAGACAAGCAAGCACATCTCATCACCACAGCACAGGGGCAGAAAACAAGATGGGCAGAGCACTTCAGAGAAACACGGAATAAGGAACCACCAGACACTCAGCTGAATGTTCCTGAGACTGAAAGTGACTTCCACGAAAAGAAGAAATCATCACAGCTATTAAAGGGTTAAAAAATGGAAAAGCGCGTGGTCACGACAGTCTAAATGCTGAGTTATTCAAGGCAGACCTCGAACTAGCAGTAGAACTATTAGAACCCCTATTTGCACAAGTCTGGGAAACTGAAACAACACCAACAGAGTGGGGTAAAGGAATAATTGTCAAATTGCCCAAGAAGGGCGACCTTGCAGACTGCAACATCTGGAGAGGAATCACTCTCCTCACAGTTCCCAGTAAAATACTAGGCAGGATAATCATCCAGAGAATTTCAAAAGCTGTTGACTATAAACTGAGGAAAGAACAAGCGGGGTTTAGAAAGAACAGAAGATGTTTAGATCATATATTCACCATCATTAACATAATTGAGCAGTGCTCAGTATGGCAGAGACAGCTATACATTAACTTTGTTGATTTTGAAAAGGCATTCGACAGCATACACAGGGACAGCCTATGGAAAATACTGAGGGCTTATGGAATTCCCAGCGGCATTGTTTCCATCATAAAAAGCCTCTATTCTAACTTAACATGCAGTGTTGGTTTGAGTAATCTAACTTTCGAGGTGAAAACAGGTGTATGACAGGGATGTAACTTATCTACAACATTATTTTTGACAGCGATAGATTGGGTGATGCGCCAGACAACAGAGGGCAGTCCAAGAGGAATTAGATGGACAACGTTTTCCACACTGGAAGGCCTGATATATGCAGTTGGCATTGCACTACTCACGCATTCACATCAATACATCCAAGCAAAAACCGATAGACTGAATAAGTATGGCCAGCAGGTTGGTCTGAACATCTATCTGAAGAAGACAGAGGTCATGACACTAAATGTGGGCAATCCTGAGCCATTACCAATAAGGAACCAGAAGTTAGAACATACACATTTACTTACCTAGGATGCATAGTAACACCTGACGACCGAACAAGCAAGGACATTAACAACAGAATGAATAAAGCGAGAACAGCCTTTGCAAGTCTCAACAACATTTGGAAGTCTTCCCAGTACAGCACAAACACCAAATTAAGACTGTGTGAGAGATGTGTATTTTCTGTGCTTCTCTATGGTGCGGAATGCTGGAGAGTAACAGAGAAGGAAATGTCGAAACTGTCCTCCTTCCACACAATCTGCCTAAGGAAAAGTCTCCGAATCTTTTGGCCGAATACCATCAGCAACCAAGAACTACTTATTCGGAGTAACCAGAAGGACATGCACACCATCATAGCTGGCAGACGCTGGAGTTAGGTTGGCCACGTCCTCAGAAGGGACCCTGATATCATCACAAGAACAGCTATGATATGGACCCCCGAGGGAAGGCGAAAGAGAGGCTGACCAAAAACAACTTGGCGGAGAACTGTGGAAGCCGAGATGCAAAGAATGAACAAGAGTTGAGGCACTGTAAGAAGGATGATTGCCGACCGAGAAAAGTGGAATCAATTTGTTGCTGCCCTACAAGACGCCACCGTGCGTGATGGCCACTGACTGCTTTGACGGTTGGGGGTTAGGGATAGAAGAAGAAGAAGACCGGGCTTTCGAAGTCTCTAGAAATAGGTTTGGCACACTTCCAACATGAGATTTGCCCCAAAACATTTGTCGTTAAAGGCACTCAGTACCACCACTTGAGACTGGGGAACATAGAAACAGTGTAGCATTCGTTAACTCTCCGTATATGTAAACATTTATAACGGTCTGCGACTCAATGACCGCTTGCTAATAAGAATACATGAGATTATTAACATTTTTGTTTGTTTCTAGGAGCAAATACACCGTCTACAAATCTAGTCCAGTTTTATTATTAGCACATTTCTCATGCAGTCAATTGAATACTGCCAATATAAACAGTCTGCTAAGCGCTAGGACGAAAAACAAACATTAAACGAGAGAACCTCAAAGTTAGATTTAGGCACCCATATGTTATGAAGACCTTAAATAGTAGCAGTATATTTATATCCGTAAAGAAGAAATAAACCAAAGGAAGGAAAAAGATGATAAAACGTTTTCTGTCACCTGAAACAAAAAATGCACGTATGTATGGTTATGCATCTTAATATTTTATATACAATCAAGCGGATTTTTTTGTTGAATCACTCTCCAAGACTGAATCACTGGCATGACTTTAAAAAACATAGAATACATTTCTGTTCTATTCATAGCTTATTTTCACTCTTGAATCTCAAGTAACAGCATGGTATCTTTTTAATACTTAGAAAAATACTGATTCTGAGATGTGTACTCGTACAACTAGTATGACTATCACTCTAGGAAGACCTCAGGTATATTCTCAGTATTGAAATTTCTATTTCTCTTTATCTTTTGGCTTATCACTTTTGTTGATATTGTCTCTGGGAATTCGATGGAAAAAAATTATGTTAACTTGGCGAGCTAATTCATTTATCCTCCCTGCCTTCTAACTGGTGATCACACTATCGTGCTTGAGTAAGAGAATTCTGGCACTAGTTGGTTTCGGACCGCCCCTATCTCATTTTTGATTTTTGTCTCCACATATTTTCTCTATAATTGATACGACAAGCGTAATTCTTGGATTTAGCATGTTACTCTTACGTTGGACAGGCTAACGTACCTACCTTCCGCGCGGGTGAGCGGGGAAGAATCTTTTGTCTTTTCATGTCTTCTCTAATGCTGGTCGGCTCATTTTTTCATGCGTTCCTGGAATCTTTTTTTTTGGTGTACTGGTTGTAGAAAATTCCTGGAGCCCTTTGACACCAAGCTAGGTCTATGCATGCTCTTTCTTGTAGATGGCTTTAGAGTTTCGTGAGTCTTTGGCACAGGACGAGAGCCGGACACATAGGAAAAAGACGTTGCCTTTCATGTGGCTGACCGTAGCCAAAAACAAGTGACCCTGGTCGTTCAATGGAACGCCAGAATGTCGCTCCAGCTTACGTCACTGCTTTCATCCAAGAAACACGGGAGATAACGTTCCGGTGGTCCTTACGTAGCTATTGCGTTACTTTATGCACTCGCCCTGTCCCCTGAGACTATCTAATCGCAGATGTTCGACCATCTGCAGGCATAAGTCTAATATAAATAAGGCAACTTACTCTGTCAAACGCTTAATATCTCCAGAATAATTCCTGACTTGTAGAGTGGACGGTACCCAATAGTATTGCCGACCTGGTACATTTGTGTTATAGGAAATTCTTTACATATCGTGAAGCTCCTATAGGCTACAAGGATAAAACAGGGAGACCCATTAAGTCCCAGCTTGGTTTCGCCTTCCATGATTAGCTACTGCACCTCCTGATTGATATAGCCCTTACTGGATTAAATTACTGCAATCATTTAATTCCTCGACAAACTCGCAATTCACTTCTAATTACCCATAGATCGCGGGCGCTTATCTACAACTTCGGGTAAATATTCCTGCAGAACCATGTTGATGGTACCCATGCTGCAGCTGCCCCAGAGAGAGTGAGAGAGATAGTGAGAGAAGAAAGAGAGCCGAGAAGTATTCCAAGTTCACCCACCACCGGGAACGCGCGTCATTCTGACCCGTCCCACGAATACGCGCAGTAGCATTTTGACTGGCCTGCGTCACTTGGTTATAGTAGGTCGCATTGCCTACACAACCTGATTTCGGTCTTGCATAACCCTTTGGATTTCGGGTTACCTTACATCTGTGTTACCTGTGGATAGTATCTCCCACTGAAGTCTGTATTTCTTGGATTTACTCTAATTTCTTATCCTCAGTTTGGAAAGGTAATATATCACAGTGGTAAAGGTGGTACACAGAGTCTTAGAGCATTAGAGGTTGAGATTATATTAACTAAAGAAACTGTCAACTGTCAGTAAATAATTATCTAAGTAACTAAAAGTATGTATTAACTAAAATACTATGTTGTATCATCAGATCTACTAATTAAATATAGAATTAACTAAATAATCAGTGTACTAGGTGTAGGATATAATATAATTAAAATTTAATTAACTGAACTACAGTATTGTATCGTTGTGGAGAAAGTAAAGAAAAGTAAAGACACGTAAAGTAAGGACAAGAATAATGGAATACATTATAAAGTTAAATGAAATATATGTGTACACTAACTAATATCTAAGTAACTTAATGTATCAACTAACAAAATAATAATACATATCATATTATGTAATAATTAAGTAAACTTATTCTTCTTCTTCCTCGTTCGCCCTGAAATGGACGGTGATTGCGTTGTGTCTGTTTACGCCTAAGCTGTGATATCTGCACCTTTCGGTCGACACATCCGACTTCAGCACTGCATTTTTTAGGGACCGGGTTTGCCTTCCCATTTCGATCCGTACTCGGTCAGCCAGACTGCACTGCTGCAGTAAACATTAAGTAAACATTAGTCGCTAACTACATATAAGATTTATACTATTTATAAATATATTAATTATATTATGTGATCATGTTTTGTTTTCTCTTTTGTTTAATTTTTTCTTCTTTTTATCACACTGTATTTTTATTTTATTAAATCAATAAGTATTGAAATTGATAATGTTCGTTATGAAGATCCAAACGTTGTCATTTCCATGTGTGAATTTACGGGTTTGTACCATGTGAAGAATGAGTTAATAGTTCCTATCTGTATTCCGTGTAAGGATGAATACATAATTTGACAGAGTTCATTCAGTCAATATGATTCATATTTCAGAACGATCAGTCCAAAGATGACTCGAATATACATTTTCGACTGTATCATAACGAGTAAGAGACGGATGGACACAAACCAAAGTCCAAACGTTGATAATTGACAACTTGAAATAAGTCTCGTGGAACATCGTAACGTTTTTTCCGCAGAATGTAAACATACGTTAGTCTATTGCAAGTTTCTTCAACGTGTTATTCGTATGCCTCGAGTTCATAACACATCTGCCGTGTAACATGACGTTGTCATACGGAAGAATTAAAAATGTACGTAGAGTTCGATCTCAATTTGATAGTAGATATTTCTGGACACGAACATGGCCAACTGTATTTGACTGAGTAAACGTTCGTCGTCCTTTAACGTATGAATTAGAATTTCTTTTCACTTGACTCAGCAGGATTTCGAGAGAGTGCGTCAGCCACTACATTTTCTGTTCCTGGTATTGACTCAATGACAAAGTCAAATGGCTGCAGCAGTATAGAAAATCTGGCTAATTTAGGGCTTTTATGATTTGAGCGACGTAGTGAAGCTACCGCCTTTTGATCTGTTTGTATCACAAAAGGTGCGCCTAGTAAAACATTTTCCAACTTCTGGACAAAAGCTCGTTATCAACAGTGGAATATTTGATTTCTGCCTCTGTGAGCTTTCTCCAAATAAAGAGGGTTGGATGAAGTACACCCTCGTGAACTTGAAGTAAACTCGCTCCTAGTCCGTAATTGCTGGCATCTGTAATAAACTTTTTAGAAGCATCTGGCAACCGTAAAATAAGTGGCCTTGAGAAAAGTGACAGGATGTGATGAAAAGTTTTGTCGCAGTCTTCAGTCCATGTCACTTTCAGAGGCATGTCTTTTCCCAAGAGTGATGATAAGACAGCTGTGATGGAAGATAAATTAGGTACAATTCTACTATAATATTGGAGGAGACCTAACAAACTCCTAACTTGTTTCTTCGTTTGAGGAATTGATAAATTTAAAATTTTGGATACGTTATGGGGAACAGTTTGAATACGCCCAGCCCCGATAATATGTCCAAGAAAAGTTATCTCCTGGAACGCTACTTGTATTTTTGATATGATTAACCAAGTTATTTCAAAAAAATCTATAGAACAGATTTTTTTCCCCCGTCGCGCAGGGAATTGTTACGACATGTTTTAACGATGTCGTCTGCTATATTTGTTAGCGCGTTTAAAGTACGCATTAGAGGTTGAGGGGTTTTTAATATAGAATGTTTTTTATGCTTCATGGTTTTTATTGAACGCAATCGCATGGTTCGATTGTGACGTGGTAGGGTTGATATTGTTAAACTCTCTTTCTTTGTGTAGTTGTTAACTCATACTGGCTACTAGTTGTTGAATCATGCTTTATTTGCTAAATGATGTGAATGTCCACCAGTGGATAAATGTAGATGTTGGGACTGGTGTAGTAAAGTGTAACGATTGTCAACTCATCAAACCCAGCACAGTTTTGGTCATACAGGTCATCTTGTCCTGGAACGTGATGAGGCTCCGACAAGAATGTGAGTGTAAACAATGAGTGTGTATCTGAATGTCAGTACGCGAATGGTAGAATGATTCGATAGAGTTGACAGGTTGGTAGTACATCACTCATACTCACACTGTTCGAATTCAAGAAGTACTGGAACTACGGTGGTCTTTTTATAACATTTAATGGGACGCACACTTGGACAGTACGTGTATGGTTACAGGAACAAATGTCGACATAGACAGCATAATGTTGATCACAGGAATATCATCTTAAGTTAGCATTCATGCTTGGCAAATATCATAATGGAGCATTCGTAAATAAGCATTCAGCGTTCCATCATGTAAATCATCTGGCTTTACTGACTGGGCACGTCAGACCATAACCAATACATAGGAAGGCTCCTAGACCTAACCTCGTCTCGCGAATATTCCTTCACGTAAAGTTCAATATATATATATTTCATAATATAGGAATCCCAGACATGGGTTCTCACATGTAGCAGTGATCTCTTGGTTCATCGAGCGATAGTACAGGCATCCCTTTTTCTCACTCGATAAATACAAAGTATATGAATTTCAACATGGCTGTCTCTCTCTCGTGAGCTTCACTCACTATAGAATATAGACCAAAATTAGTCATTCATTAAATGTCCTCATTTCTTCATAGGTTCTCTCATAGAGGTAATTGAATAATATCATACAATCCAGTGCTGATACATAGGAATGTCTTCTTCCTTTGAATGGATATTCTTTTTAAAAGTACCACTGTGCATCTGCTTATCAACAACGATGGCGAAGCCCAAGTTCATAATAAATTGTGGTTTTACCTTTTTATGCGAAATATAACTTTGCCATTCCTTGGCAAAAGAGAATAAACACTGGGGGTAAAGTACATACAACATGTCTAAATGATTATCACTTTTCCCCATCCATATATAGATCACTATTTCGGCAAAAAGCCTGCTACAACAAAACTCGGCATCCTCACAGGATGACAGCCATGGATCACACCCCTTTGCTAGCGATACTTCCGCTGCATAGCCTTTGACCTTTTCTAGCGACAACCAAATTAGTTCGACTTAGAAATGCAAAGATATCCATATATAAGACAGACTCGTCCTACTCATACAAACACTACGTATAAATTCAGGCCATAGATATACTGAAGCAAGAACAATCTATTCCTACCCAGCCACAGAATAAATCGCAGTAGGCCTAGAGTCGTCTGCGGAGTCCGATCGAAGATGACAGAACTATTTTCAAGGGAAGCAACCCAAAAAATGACTTCTCCTTAAGCACTTAAAAAGGAAATACTTTGCTTACAAAATATTTGCGAACATAATAAGAATATAAATGTATTATATTGCAAGATAGTAAAAATTGCCCTTTACAGTCTTACCACACCTCCCGGGAAAAAAAAAAAAAATTTTTTTTTTTTTAAATACATCTAGGAGCACCGTAGAATAGGCTCACAACGCAAGAATACTGCGCAGATGAAAATATCAGGAATAACTATAATTCCTAATATGACTGGTGAGAATATATATCTCAAAATCTGAGAGAAATTGTTTCCCTACGAATAAATGTTTCCAGGAAGGTGTGATGTACGTATAATACAATTCTGGTAATTATACAATGCATACCAAAAATTCACACTACAATCTTAAATTTATGATTTATGAAGAAACAATCATCAAAGAACAGCGGTGAATTAACATCAATAAACCGCTAAGTAGCGATACCATCATTCTATTATTAAATTACAAATGTGTATCTTAGTAAAGAAACAAAAAAAAAATAACTGTTGTAAAGTTATACATATTAAAAAGATCCAATATTTAACAGTTAAGTGGCATCATGTGGGCATCTGGACAGAATGTCCGCCATCACATTTTCTGAACCACGGATAGCTCGTACCGAAAAATGAAAAGGTTGAAGAGCGATTGCGTATCGAGTTGATCTCGAGCTCTTCAAGTTCTTACTTTGGATAGCCGTAAGAGCTTTTTGGTCAGTTTCCACTACGAAATGCGCGCCCAGAAGGAATCTTTGGAGTTTGAGAATTGACCAAACCATTGCCAATAATTCACGGTCTAAAACCGAGTAATTCCTTTCTGCAGCATTAAGTTTTCTGGATATGTACATTACAGGATGCAGAGTTCCAGAGTACTCTTGCATTAGTGCCGCTCCAATCCCAGTGGATGAAGCGTCACTACGAAGAACAAATGTCTTATCTGTTGTAGGTAACACTAAAATAGGTGGTGATGAAAACATAGTTTTGATCTTCTCTAGTGAAGATTGGCATTCATGAGACCAGTGAACCATGTTAGGCGACCCTTTCTTTAATAGTGTAGAGAGAGGTGCCATGATAGAGGACAGATTCGGAATGAAACGTCCATAAAATTGTATGAGACCTAAAAGACTTCGCACTTGCTTTTTAGTCCTAGGGATAGAGATGTTAAGTATCTTAGTGATATTATGGTCTTCTGTCTTCAAGAAACCGTGACCTACTCGATGGCCTAAGAAAGCAATTTCGCTAAAGCCAATACAAGCTTTAGATGGTTTTGCTGTCAGGTTATACTCACGCAGAGTTGATAATAATTCAAATAATCCTGAATAGTGATCTTCCCAAGTATCGCTGAAAAGACAGATGTCGTCTAGATAAGCAATGACATCTGACCGATACGATAGGATTCGACGCATCATGCGTACAAATGTAGCTGGTGCGTTCATAAGGCCGAAAGGCATAAAATTCCATTGGAAAAGGCCTCTGGGAGTAGAGAAAGCGGTAAGAGGTTTGGCGCGTTCGGATAATGGAACTTGCCAATATCCTTTAGACAAATCAAGTTTAGTGAAAAAATGCGATTTAGAAAGACGAGTAAGTAACTCTTCTAGTAAAGGCATAGGTTCAGCATCGAACTTCGTAACTTGATTCAATTTGCGATAGTCAACGCAAAGACGTATGTTATTGTCTTTTTTTCGAACAATAACCATCGGCGAAGAATATGCAGAAGTGGATGGTTCGATTATTTGTAAATCTATCATTTCATCCAACTCCTTTTCAACCTGTGTTTGGAAATGTATAGGGATAGGATAAGGCCTAACCCTAATTGGAGTATGTTCAGTTAGAACAATGTCATGCTCAATGACATGAGTTTGTCCAGGGATGTCAGTGAGGACATCCTGAAATGTTTGTAACATAGACGAAACTTGTCGCCGTTCTCCTAGAGACAAATCAGGAGAAACAGTAACGTCTTTCCATGATTCACTAGAATGAAGTGGGATCATTGGAAGCGGGAGATTAACATCCGAAAAACTTGTTTCCTCATCCTGTATTACAGACAGTGATGAGTAATGACCATGTTTGACATGAGAATCGTCCGTTGCCTGGAAAATAGGCTGTAGATAGTCAGGACGTTCATGGAACTCCGTAAGCATATTGATGTGGAAGGTTTTATGCTTCCCGTTAATATCGACGATGTAGTCAACATCTGAAATTTTCGATATTATATCGTACGGACCTTTCCAACTAATAAGGAGTCTATTTTCACGACAAGGTAGCAAAACAAATGCTTTGTCACCAGGACAAAGTTGTCGTAAAGTTCTCTTCTTATTAGCAAATTGTCTTGCCTTCTGCTTAGCAAACTCAGAAGAGGACGTTGCCAATTTGCATGCTTCGATAATCTTTTGTCTCAGCGCGATGACATACTCGTAAGAAGATTTTGTGTCATCGTCAATATTGTCAGCTGTTATAAGATCATGCAGCAAAGACATTGGGCCGCGCGGTCGCGCGCCAAAGACAAGTTCAAAGGGCGAAAACCCTGTATGTTCATTGGGGACCTCTCTGTACGCGAAGAGGGCCGCGGGTAAAACCCTATCCCAATCTTGAGGATGATCCTCAGTTATCTTCCCTAATAAGTTCTTAAGTGTTCTATTTAGTCGCTCGACCATCCCATTGGACATAGGATGATAGATGCTACTCAAAGATCTCTCTATCTGTAGAGTAGACATTACTTGAGACATGGTATCCGATATCAGTTGGGTGCCATGATCTGATAATATTTCTCCGGGGAATCCCAGCCGAGAAAATATAAGCCAAAGAGCATCTGCAATGTCAGTGGTAGTAATGCTCTTTAGAGGGATAGCCTCTGGCCAACGTGTGCACATGTCTACACACGTTAAGATAAACTGATGTCCTCTAGCAGATTTGATCTTGAATGGACCAATGATGTCTATCGCCATTTTCTGGAATGGACGAATAGGAATATCTGCAGCCTGAATAGGCGCAGCATGACGAGGACCTTTGGATTTGACTTCTTGACATACTTTACAGGATCGACAATAGATCCGTATGTCCTTGTTCACAAAAGGCCAAAAGAAAGCCGCAAGAACTCTTGACTTTGTACGGGAAAAACCCATGTGACCAGCACACTGAGAGTCGTGTGCATGTTGTAAGATCTTAACTCTCAAATTCTTGGGTACAAGAATCTGAGAATGACTTGACTTAGTGGAGTCTTGCACCATACGTACAAGTACGCCATTCTTCATTGTAATCCAAGATTTACAATTTGAATCTTTATTCGGATCACCTTTTGTTACAAGAGTGAAGAATTTCTTAAGAGTCGGATCTTCTTCTTGTTGTTTTATAAACGAGTCACGAGAAATTACCAAGGGATCATCTTGGTTATGCACTTCATTATCTTCAACAGATGAAGTTTCAGGCATATTGAGAGCTTGAGCTCTAGTGACTACTGCATTAGCAGATTGCATATTTTGATTTTCCCAAACGGAAATTTGCTCCGGAGTGCATTCTTTGACTCCGTGAATGCGACCGATGATAAGATCAGCGATCGGATCCGGCAAAAGACATGCGTGTACATCTCCTGTGAAGAAAGGAGTAGCAATCCTAATGATAGCGGTAGAGTATTTCTCTATGGTGCCGCCAAATGTTACGCATTTGACTACTTTGCCTGTAGAATGAGAAGGATCTATGAGTGACTGCCTAACCCCAATAGTTGTGCATCCAGAATCAAAAAGTACTGAGACTGGATTGTCATTTACTAAACCTTTGTGTAAGACAAGAGAACCTCTCCCATCATGCGCGATTGACGCAGGAAGAGCGGGAAGAGGATGGCCACAGCTTAAAGTAGACACTGTGGTTGGCTCAAATAATGTTTTGCATTGGGGGCACTGAGATGCTCTCCCAAAATCAAAAGCGGCACATGCCATATTATTAGAGTCATCATTATCTTTATTTTGTTTATAGGCTTCGTGGGACTCTTGCTGTGCAGAGTTCGCCTGGTAATGAGCTTTATGTTTTTTGAATTGTGCTCTACCTCTGTTATTATTGCCTCTGTACTTATCATTGTTTCCACCATTATAACCTCTACTCGGGTTTGAATCATAGCTCCTTTGGTTACTATCATCATATTCATTATAATGAGTATCTCGGTAATTATGATCCTGTTGTCTCCATGAAGGAAAACTTGGATAGTTTCTAGAATGACTTCCTTTGCGAAAGTTCCTGTAATTATGACCACCCCTGAATCGAGGGCTGTCAGCTCTTCTCCAGGTATTCGAAGAAGAACCCTGAAATGATTGGTTACCTTGGTTCTGATAACTGTAATAGTTACCTTTTTTATTAAACCTATTTTGAGGTCCTTGGAATTTGTGAGAGTGATTAGGGTTGTATGGTGTTGCAGAAGCAACTGGCATACCTTCTTTAACCTTACTGTTGCTAATGGCTACGTCCGGATGTGCAGTGACGTATTGGGTACAATACTGTTCCATTTCTTTTAGAGACTTAGGTTTACGCTCATGTAAGAATTCGAGGAAAGGTTTATTTATACTTGACATAATCTTGTCTCTGAGTATCAAGTCCATAAGGGCTTCATAAGTCTTTTCTGTTTTGGATAGCTCAATCCAACGATCAAATGTAAGTCGTGTCCTTGCAATGAATTCTGAGAATTCTACACCTGCCTCAGGCACCATTGTCTTAAACAACTTCCGATAACCCTCTTCAGACAACTGATACTTCTTTAATAAGGCTGCCCTAATAACATCATAGTTATCTTTGTCAGCCTCTTCAACCAAACTTAAACTAGTCAGAGAATCACCTTTCAGATTTTCTGATAACTGGTTAGCATATTGTGATTTGTCCACATTATGTGCTCGACACGAGCGTTCAAATCTGTTTAGCCAGAATGTTATGTCATCACTGGAAGGGTTTAACGCTGGTACCTTGACCTTGTAAGTAAAGGGTTTACCATTACCACTAGATGCTTGATTAACATTACTTATGTTTGTTAACTTTAACTTTTCTAACTCAAATGCTAAAAGTTCTTTTTGGTGTTCATGTTCTCTTATTGCTTTTTTTTCTTGAGCTTCAGCTTGTAATTTTCTCTCTTCTGCAGCAGCCTGTAATTTTTTCTCTTCAGCAGCAGCTTCATCTTTTCTTTTCTCTTTTTCCATTTCCATCTGGAATCTTTTTTCATCAGTCTGTATCTGCAATTTCTTTTGTTCATCCTCTCTTTGTAATTTTCTTTCCTCAGCTTCTAATTTCTTTTCTTCAATCAATGCTTTTCTTTCTTCAGCAGCCAATGCTTTGTCATATTGAGCAACTGCCCATTCTTCTAACTGCTGACCAGTCTTATCAAGAGCCCTGCCTTGTGTGATAAAATAATCCAAGGTAGACATCTTGTCTAATAAGATCAGTAATTTGCAAAAGTAAATAAATTTACTTTCTTAGTCTTAATCAAAGACTTTGTATGATAACTTTGTAACCTGTGAAAAATAGTACTTAACTATCCCAATCACTGTGGGAAACAAGCCTTACAAAGGTCTTGTATAAATCCTTATATAATAACAGCTATAAGTTGCTGGTTCACTCTATAATATAAGTGCAGTGCACCAGAAATAGTGTTTTATATCATCAACTGTGTACCTTTAGTAATAGTAATTACCTATCAGTTGATTCTTGTACATCAATTTATATGATCAACTATATTTTAAATAGTGTATGTCGATCAGGCACAAGACAAAACAGTTATACAGAAAAACATGAAAACATTTGCGGAAATGAAATAAATCAAATGGGAAAAACAATAAAAGATAAACCGCAAGAGGATAACAAATACAAATAACGCCACAGTATATAAATATAAATTGAGAATAGAACTGAAAGATAGAATAGGGTAGACCAACAAATTACAAACAAATCAAAACAAACTAAAGAACAGAGGAATATTACAAAAACAACAATGAGTACAGACTTCACAGCTAACACTAATAGCAACAGCTGTCGCAGCAAATTTTCAATGAAGAAAATTGCACCTATAGAAACGCACACATCAGACCCTCTATTACGTGGGATACTCTGCTGTGTGACACCGCCCAACCGAAACAACAACCCGCTGGATACAAACAAATATCACATATAAATAGTTAAACATCAATACATAAATGCATAAATAGTATGGCAATATGATGTAAATAGAGTGTTGCAGAAAGAATGTGTTGGAATGAAGGCTCAGTTACACTGCCTAATAGTACAGTACTGTGGTACTTTATTAAACAAATACTTCTGGTCTAATTATTTTAAATTCAACACAGAAATAGAAGCTCCATCGTTGATTTGAATGATAACAATCAATGTAGGACTTCTCAGTTCAATAACATTTCCTTTCGCAAACACTGTCAAATATTCTCCAGTCCTGATGTGTAATGTTCTATGTTTCAACCAAGCTCGCTGTGTAACACTGTCAGTTGTATGGCAAATGTCCAATGAACCAAATGTCAACAAACCCTGACCTAGTTACTGCATACTCTCGACAGGACAGGTCACGCTGACATCACTGTAGAGTTGTACTGTTGATGTATTTGTGTGTCGTAACAGACCCCAAGGAACGTCTGGTCTCAGTAGTTTACTTCTCAATATGGTCACTGTGCAGGTTGACCCAGGAAGCTGGCACACCAGTTGTTAAACTCTTTTTCTTTGTGTAGTTGTTAACTCATACTGGCTACTAGTTGTTGAATCATGCTTTATTTGCTAAATGATGTGAATGTCCACCAGTGGATAAATGTAGATGTTGGGACTGGTGTAGTAAAGTGTAACGATTGTCAACTCATCAAACCCAGCACAGTTTTGGTCATACAGGTCATCTTGTCCTTTAACGTGATGAGGCTCCGACAAGAATGTGAGTGTAAACAATGAGTGTGTATCTGAATGTCAGTACGCGAATGGTAGAATGATTCGATAGAGTTGACAGGTTGGTAGTACATCACTCATACTCACACTGTTCGAATTCAAGAAGTACTGGAACTACGGTGGTCTTTTTATAACATTTAATGGGACGCACACTTGGACAGTACGTGTATGGTTACAGGAACAAATGTCGACATAGACAGCATAATGTTGATCACAGGAATATCATCTTAAGTTAGCATTCATGCTTGGCAAATATCATAATGGAGCATTCGTAAATAAGCATTCAGCGTTCCATCATGTAAATCATCTGGCTTTACTGACTGGGCACGTCAGACCATAACCAATACATAGGAAGGCTCCTAGACCTAACCTCGTCTAGCGAATATTCCTTCACGTAAAGTTCAATATATATATATTTCATAATATAGGAATCCCAGACATGGGTTCTCACATGTAGCAGTGATCTCTTGGTTCATCGAGCGATAGTACAGGCATCCCTTTTTCTCACTCGATAAATACAAAGTATATGAATTTCAACATGGCTGTTCTCTCTCTCGTGAGCTTCACTCACTATAGAATATAGACCAAAATTAGTCATTCATTAAATGTCCTCATTTCTTCATAGGTTCTCTCATAGAGGTAATTGAATAATATCATACAATCCAGTGCTGATACATAGGAATGTCTTCTTCCTTTGAATGGATATTCTTTTTTAAAAGTACCACTGTGCATCTGCTTATCAACAACGATGGCGAAGCCCAAGTTCATAATAAATTGTGGTTTTACCTTTTTATGCGAAATATAACTTTGCCATTCCTTGGCAAAAGAGAATAAACACTGGGGTAAAGTACATACAACATGTCTAAATGATTATCACTTTTCCCCATCCATATATAGATCACTATTTCGGCAAAAAGCCTGCTACAACAAAACTCGGCATCCTCACAGGATGACAGCCATGGATCACACCCTTTGCTAGCGATACTTCCGCTGCATAGCCTTTGACCTTTTCTAGCGACAACCAAATTAGTTCGACTTAGAAATGCAAAGATATCCATATATAAGACAGACTCGTCCTACTCATACAAACACTACGTATAAATTCAGGCCATAGATATACTGAAGCAAGAACAATCTATTCCTACCCAGCCACAGAATAAATCGCAGTAGGCCTAGAGTCGTCTGCGGAGTCCGATCGAAGATGACAGAACTATTTTCAAGGGAAGCAACCCAAAAATGACTTCTCCTTAAGCACTTAAAAAGGAAATACTTTGCTTACAAAATATTTGCGAACATAATAAGAATATAAATGTATTATATTGCAAGATAGTAAAAATTGCCCTTTACAGATATGGTCACGCTTGACTACGAATTTGGTTCACCCTTTTGAATCTGAACTTCAAGCAAGTCAGATGCGTTTGATTCACTCCCGCTTTATAGTATGAAGTGCAGAAGTATTTCTTTGAGATCGGCTTGAGGGTCAGCCATAATAATGTTTGATAAAACGATGGATCAGGAATGGTTAATTACAACCATTGTTTATTTGAGTCAGGAACTCAGGGAGTATTGATATTTTTATAATTCGTTCTTCTCACAAAACTAGTTGGTATCATTATCGGTGGACTGCATGGCAGCCACGCGTGTATACAGCCTACTACGTTTTGGTGACGACAATAATAAGTAATCTATATGACTGGAACGGACTGCACTGTATAGATATGAATAATAAGATGATTCCTGCAATGCAATGAACTGTTTATGAATTAACTGTGATGTATTCGTATAATGAACACAAGGAGTTTATTTGATCAATCAAATTGGAAGTTGGCTGGAATATTAAGCCATATATTTATAATATAAAAATGCACGATTTGCTCTTCTTTGATGAAGGACATTAACATTAACTTAATAATTAGTGGAGTTCATAAGGAACAAAGACGAGGTCACCCACTACGCTAACCAATTTTAAAGACAACCAAATCCTTGACCCTCACTAAGGATAAAATAAAGAACCCGCTTCAACAGATGGCGTTCAATAAAAACCATGAAGCATAAAAAACATTCTTTATTGAAAACCTCTCAACCTCTAATGAGTACTTCAAACGCGGTAACAAATATAGCAGACGACATCGTTAAAACATGTCGTAACAGATTATACTCAGCAGGCCAAGATAAATAATAAAATAATTAAGAGTGTTCAAGCATGGAGTCTAATGCACTCGCATCTACAAAATAAAAGAAATAACCCGCAACACTAATAAAGTGTCCATTACATTTATACGAACACACGGACACTTTCAACTTTAACATAGTGCCTAAAACATTGACAACTGCAGCATTGACACAATTTCCAATGTCTATAACTTCTCAGCAAAAATGATATCACTTGTAAAATCAAGTCAACATAACACATCCCTGAAAAATATGATACGTTTGATATCCAATACTAATGTCCCGGACGGTTGACTCAAATTTTACAAAGGCCCACGGAAGGTGAGACAGTGAGACAGTGTGTCTCTTTGCAAAACAGCGAGGCAGACAGGAACTGAAACTGTTTCGAAACAACAAGAAGACTGTGTTTCAATCCTTTCAGACTCAATGCTGTTTCGAAGCATTGTTTCGACACACACACACACAGTAGCCATCTCTACTCTGGAGTTTACAGAACAAGGATTGTCTTGCGATGCTATAAACTGGTTTTCTCAATATGTGTCCTATCCAAAACCAGAGTCTTAATTTCACATCTTTTTTTCGGATTCTTTCCATTAATTCCACATCTGTGATCTTGTCATACCATTTGAATTCATCTATTACATGTGTTTATTTATAAAAGTTTGAAACTTTCTGGCCGTCGCCTTTGCCGCTCTAAATCCCACAGGGCCTCAAGATAGAACTGCCTTGACGTCCGAGATGAAGACTTATTGTTGTGTTGGCATTTATTACAAATAAGGGAGGGAAACCTGAGGCCTGTAAACAGTAAATTAATATGAAACAAATATAAAGGTATGTTATCAGGCACTCGCAGGAAATAAAGAAGTAGAACACCAGACAACAGAAAAAAACAACAGACATGAGTGGCTTACCCAGGATTTGAACACTGGACCTTCCGTGCGACAACCCCGCCTAGCCATGCAAGCGAATCACACTATCCGCTCTGCCATCTACGCATCATCAAAAAATGATGTTTCAATGGCAGGTCAATAGTGCGAACCACAATACACGACACCAGAAGTCCTCCATGGGCAGTTCAGCCTATTAATGACGCAATCACTTCTGTTGTATTTCTATCAAGCAGTATAGGCCGAATCCAACAAGACCCTTAGGACCTTAATACTGTGTCCAGTAAATGATAGTAGACTAGAACAGTGAGAACAGGATAGTGGGTAGGTTTGGTATTGTACAAACATTTATTACAAATAAGGGAGGGAAACCTGAGGCCTGTAAACAGTAAATTAATATGAAACAAATATAAAGGTATGTTATCAGGCACTCGCAGGAAATAAAGAAGTAGAACACCAGACAACAGAAAAACAACAGACATGAGTGGCTTACCCAGGATTTGAACACTGGACCTTCCGTGCGACAACCCCGCCTAGCCATGCAAGCAAATCACACTATCAGCTCTGCCATCTACGCATCATCAAAAAATGATGTTTCAATGGCAGGTCAATAGTGCGAACCACAATACACGACACCAGAAGTCCTCCATGGGCAGTTCAGCCTATTAATGACGCAATCACTTCTGTTGTATTTCTATCAAGCAGTATAGGCCGAATCCAACAAGACCCTTAGGACCTTAATACTGTGTCCAGTAAATGATAGTAGACTAGAACAGTGAGAACAGGATAGTGGGTAGGTTTGGTATTGTACAAACATTTATTACAAATAAGGGAGGGAAACCTGAGGCCTGTAAACAGTAAATTAATATGAAACAAATATAAAGGTATGTTATCAGGCACTCGCAGGAAATAAAGAAGTAGAACACCAGACAACAGAAAAACAACAGACATGAGTGGCTTACCCAGGATTTGAACACTGGACCTTCCGTGCGACAACCCCGCCTAGCCATGCAAGCGAATCACACTATCCGCTCTGCCATCTACGCATCATCAAAAAATGATGTTTCATTAATAGGCTGAACTGCCCATGGAGGACTTCTGGTGTCGTGTATTGTGGTTCGCACTATTGACCTGCCATTGAAACATCATTTTTTGATGATGCGTAGATGGCAGAGCGGATAGTGTGATTCGCTTGCATGGCTAGGCGGGGTCGTCGCACGGAAGGTCCAGTGTTCAAATCCTGGGTAAGCCACTCATGTCTGTTGTTTTTCTGTTGTCTGGTGTTCTACTTCTTTATTTCCTGCGAGTGCCTGATAACATACCTTTATATTTGTTTCATATTAATTTACTGTTTACAGGCCTCAGGTTTCCCTCCCTTATTTGTAATAAATGTTTGTACAATACCAAACCTACCCACTATCCTGTTCTCACTGTTCTAGTCTACTATCATTTACTGGACACAGTAATTAAGGTCCTAAGGGTCTTGTTGGATTCGGCCTATACTGCTTGATAGAAATACAACAGAAGTGATTGCGTCATTAATAGGCTGAACTGCCCATGGAGGACTTCTGGTGTCGTGTATTGTGGTTCGCACTATTGACCTGCCATTGAAACATCATTTTTTGATGATGCGTAGATGGCAGAGCGGATAGTGTGATTCGCTTGCATGGCTAGGCGGGGTTGTCGCACGGAAGGTCCAGTGTTCAAATCCTGGGTAAGCCACTCATGTCTGTTGTTTTTCTGTTGTCTGGTGTTCTACTTCTTTATTTCCTGCGAGTGCCTGATAACATACCTTTATGTTTGTTTCATATTAATTTGTTGTGTTGGGCTTGATTTCTTTTGGATTCCACCAATTTTCCTATGCAATGAAAGCAGCGGTTGCCTTTGATATTCTCATTTTTATATTACTGTCTGCTCCTCTAATTGTGCCTATATTACTGCCAATATTTATACTACAGCATTCTATAAGAACATACGTCCCGTCCCACACAAGCTTTTTGTTGCAGTCTAGAAATTATATGAAAGTAATGCGATTCTGGCCTTTGCACTTACTACATAACGCTTAATACAGCGCGCATCTTTTCCGCATTTTCTTTGCAAGTACATTTTAAGCAATAAATAAAAAACATAACGTAACGGGTAGAAAACATACAATATATTTTATTGTTATTATATATCTTGTAGTTTAATTGTTTCCCTTTGACACAGGACAAATTACATCCCTTGATAAAAACCAACATAATATTTTTGCATTCCCCTTCCACAGGGTAGAGGATTTTACATATCTTGGGGAAAAAAAACTAATACAAAATTTTTTTTCAAAGCTTTACAAATGTGAGTAAAATAACTTCATTTAGAATCAACAAAATGAGTTTTCCAGTCATCTAAATGTGGTGCAGATGCTGAAAAATTAAGACGTTTGCTTTAGTTCTTTCCCCTGTCATTATTTTGACGTGTATATTTACTAGTATGTGTGTAATTCCACATCTTTTAAGAATGCCAGCGCAATACGACAATTATGAGACGCATTTTTTCTCATACCTTTAGTTTCGTCCCTGTGTATTTTGAAACCCAAATGTTGGTACCTCTTAACTTTATAAAATAAGAGAAATAGATGTCATAACGAACATCGATGAAGCCCCAAAAAAGTCGCTCTGAAATTTTTAATTTTTTTTTTTTTTTTTTTTTCGTTTAAACTTCAATACGGAACATTAGTATTTCATCGAAAATTAGTATTTCTGACATTTGTTGAAAGTTAAAACAAGGCTACGTACATTAACAATTTGTTTGTTCCATTAATCCAAAGAAGTACAATCCTCTATGTGATAGATATGGCGTTTATAGATGCTAGTAAACCAAAACTTCCGCTGACTTCAGATAATTTAATTGGCTGACTGTATACTTAAATAGCGATGTAGTGTGGTCGATCATGGAAGCTGTAAAACCGTCAGCTTTAAGCTGTTCGGGTTGTATAACACCTTCAATTAAGAACGGAGTCCGTCGGATCCCTGCCATGTATAAACACTAATTCAAAATTTATAGTTTAATACACACCCACCCGCACTAGCACGATGACACTGTTCATCAGCCTTTTTCAATCTTTTCATCCTGCAGGAACCCTTGAAAAAATGTTTGAGATGTCAAGGAACTCCTGTATAAAAATTATAATATCTGAAGCTCATGGTACCTTAGCGTGATCAGTAGGTTGTAAATATAATAATCCAGTATAATATCGAGTAGAGAATGATTTTTGTGTGTGGATCTGTTTGTTTTGGCCAACTTCTTAGCTTACTCGTTTTGTGTGGTTTCCCCCTACCCACAAAGGATACCAACTATAATACAAGTCAGTAGTTTCGGTGGAAGAATTTTCAGCTTTTCTTTTTTTTTTTTAAATTTCCTACTTGGTTTGGTGGGTTTGGTTTTTTAAGGACTATCTTCATTGCACACGGACTACTCCATCAGTGCTCCGATCTCCTCCCTTATATCACACAAGGATGATCTTAGCTCAGTGCACGAACTCCATAGCACCGGCGAGAATCCCAATGTGTGTATATGGGAATCACACATTCTATAAATATTTTTGTTGTGGGTAGGTTTTCTAATTTTTAAATTTTGCCAGAGCAGCGGCCTGATAGGCCTACTCTTTACGATTTCCAATTGTCCATTCCGCGTTGTGTATCAGCTTTAGCGTACGGAATGGGGTAAACTCTGGTTCGTCAATTTCATATCGAATTCTATGAGATTTGTTCGACCAGGTACAACCGTTAAGACTGCAGTGTACTGTTTCAGTAGCGCCCTGGTTTCTGTCTGTTGTGCTTCTGAGAGATTTTCGCCGAATTTGACATCTTTGAAAGATTCCGTTTGTTGCAATGGATACTCCATGCAACTATCGTCATCTTCCTCATCTTCCGTCGCTATGGCGACCCCCAGGAGATTTTCGGAGGACGGCACTGGTCTTTCTAAGTATTTCTTTAGCAGATTTACGTGGTAGACCTTCTCCTTTCCTTTAATAGAGATCTTGTAGTTAGTTCGGGAGATCTTTTTAAGGACGGTAAACGACCCTTGCCATCCGAAAAAAAGTTTGTTGTTTCCGGTTGGAATTAACAACAAAACTTTCTCCCCTGGTTGGAGTTCTCTCTCTTTCGCTGCTTTATTATATCGTTGAGCGTGCTTTGCGCGTGCTCGCTTAAGGTTGGTCGTTGCTAGATCCCATCCTAGTTGTAACTTTTCCTTAATATCCGATACATATTTGCTTGCAGAGACGACTGTCTCGTCAGCCTTCTGGTCTGTCAGGGACCGAAGTAAGGCTTCTAGCGGCCCCTTAATAGGTATGCCGAATAAAAGTGTAGCTGCTGGAAATCCTGTAGAGGCCTGGGGAACTTCCCTGTAGGCGAATAAGGCATGCAGGAATGAAAAGGTCACAATCTTCAGGTTTCTCTTGTCTCAGCTTACGTAACATCATGGTCAGGCTGCCGTTGAAGCGCTCCCCCGAGCCCATTTCCGGCCGCAATGGTAGGGGTGTATGGTCTTATGTCGTATATGGCACTACGGTCGTATGTTCCTAAACAGCCAGACATTGTTTGTGAAATCTGATTGTTGTGGCCCTGTGCAGTCCACCTTCTCCACCCATTTAAGAGTGGTTAAATAACCAGAACACTACAATTTAAAAATTTAAATGATAACTGGAACGGGACTATACCAGAAGATGTTTCCATCTAGATACATATAAATATTACTGGCCTGATGTGGCAGAACTTACAGCACTATTTTTTTAAAACCATTTGACACTAAAGTTTTCTTACCACGGAATTATACTCGAGAGAATTCACGGGTCATACTCGGCTATTTCTCTCCGAAAACAGCCTAGGAGTAACATTCTGGTTTTTACACATTTATTACGGCAGAGAGAGTCACAGCCATTGGAGGCTAGACCATGCAAGAACAATATATTAACTTATAAATTTCCAGGACAGTGCCACCACATAGAAAAAACTTATTCCAAACCAATACCTGCAGTAAGAAGAGGAATATCCAGGAAAATAATCAAATCATCAATTCAGCGACTCCCGGAAAATAGCAGTCAGCATAACCGGAGAATCTGGGGCTGAACTTGACAAATAATATGGCGACTCTGAATAGTCGTAATATAACTGTTTGATTTAAAATTCCATGGAATGTATGCAGCGTCGACAGTTGGGTAAGCAAATCTGAAAGTGGGCCACTTTATGTATGTAGTGAGTGAACGGAAGGAAAGAAACTTATTTCTTAAGTTACTTCTAATATACCATCTTCTTTTATTTTATCTCTCACTAATCTGAGTGTTCACGGGATAGGTTAAATTAAGGACTTATTCTTTACCCGTCCTGACAACTCCCTACTCCCATTGTTAATTATATTTATCTTTTGGGTAAATTACCTCTGTTGGGATCTTTCCTAGTTTCCTTATACAAGAGGGAGGGCCTATTACTAAATATATTTTCATTTCTCTTATGTAAACTAAAATTTATCGATGTTAATGCTTTTTTTTGATGTTGTGATATTTCTAGTGAAAAATAAACTTAATAAACCTTAAGCTATAGTGTTGGCCAAAACCCCTGCCCATATATGTGATCCAAGTTTATCTGTTTTTCACGTCTGCACGTATTTCTGTCACAAAATTGTGTGTACGTGAGGGTAGTCGTGTAATTTGAATCTGTACCAAGTGAGAAAGTGCGTCTACTTTAAATAGAGTCGTAAAAAGATAAGCTGGATTAGAGCAATTACTCAATCCAAGACTCCGTTCTTTCTCTTACACCATTTCTTCTCGTGAAACAGGAACTATTTCTTACACCTTCCTCTCACATAGCTATCGCTATCACCTCTGCTATTACGGGACCATAAATATCTCAGTCCTATCTTCTCAAAATTTACGACATGCAGCAACGTAAACGCCGGTGTCAGCAAAGAAACATTCTATATATTTCAAGTAGCAAGACAAGCGAGGCAGTTTTGTCTCAAGCTGTTGTAAATGAATTTGAAATATCTTTTATAGTATTTAGTTGTACGTTTTGGCCAAAATAGAAACAAAAGAAGTAAAAAAAAAAAGTAATGGTTTATGTAGTATTTGTGAAAGTGGCGTATGTCGGGTTGCAGACGATGATGTGTCTATTCAATAAGCAAGATTAAACACAAGTTATCTTTAGGCGATGTGTAATAAATGTTTATACAATACCAAAACCTACCCTCTGTCCTGTACTTACTGTTCTTAGTCTTCTATCATTTACTAGACACAGTATTAAGGTCTTTGTTTTGCGTAGTCTGACCTATACTGTATGATAGGCGAACAGCAGAAGTGATTGCGTCATTTATAGGCTGGACTGCCCATGATAAATTTCCGATGTTATGTGTTGCAGGTCGCACTAATGACCTGTCATCGAAGCATCATTTTTTGGTGATGCCTAGATGGCAGGGAGGATAGTGTGATTCGCTTGCATAGCTAGGCGGGGTTGTCGCACGAAAGGTCCTGGGTTCGAGTCCTGGGTAAACCACTCACGTCTGTTGTTTTTTCTGTTGTCTAGTTTTCTACTTCTTTATTTCCAACGAGTGCATGAAAACATACCTTTATGTTTGTCTAATATTTAATTATTGTTGCGTGATAAATTCTCGCAACATCGTTTTGTTTCAATGTCTGTTTTATAACGCAAGGGCAACAACTGCTTGGAATTTATAGTCACTTTTCTCGGTAAGCATTTGTCTTCTCGCGTTGGTATCGAATGCAGTTAAGTTTGAGCTGTGGTCATTTTTGCGCTGGACTGCGCATGACTTGTCTTGTTGTTTGGTCGATCGGTTTCCGCCCACGACTAGTGGAGTGAGCGATTTGGAATGGAAAAAGAGATGCCTCGTTGAAGAGGGGATCTCCGCTATTTTTTGTTCTGTCAGGGATGTGTAGTCCTCTTAATGGATATTTCGTTTATTCGAGATAATACCTCTAGTGTTTTCCCACATGTCGGGAGGCGTGATATTTCTGTGTATTTCATGAAAGCAAGGTAAATTGACTTTTTCATTAACTCTATCGATTTTGGGTCGTGAGCGATTTCGATTCATAGCCTGTCTCCGAAAGTCGTCGCCACGAGATGTTTTTTCCCAGCTCACATGTCGCTGCGTTGGCGTCTATCATCATCAGTTGACAAGATCCCTATGGTGTTGCCTGCCCCACTGTAGTGTATGGAATGTCAACTTGACCTACGCAGTGTTGTGTAGACATGGATGGAGTGTATAATGTGCGAATGATGATAAGGGTTCGTGTTGTTGACAAATGTTCTCTTCTCACACTCATGTATGACCGGAAGTCATCGACACCAACGACTGTGTACCTTTTCTAAAGTTTAATTGGACGTACACACTCGACAGCACAGATAGTGACAAATCACAGGTTGCCATAATACATCATAGTACAGTGGACAAATGGTCTTGCAATGTTACATGGGCACTCATGTAGAATAATGGTATAATGGACTGTCAATAGCCAAGCACTCAGTATCGCCCATACATATATCATCTGACGTCACTGACTGAGCACGTCAGCTTGTAAACAATATTTCAGATGACTTCTAAACCTAATCTCGTTTAGCAACGATTCTTCAACATAATGTTCAGCACATATTTTTCCATATAATAATATTGAACCGCTAACAATGGGTTCTCATGTGTAGCAGTGATCTCTGGACTGATCAAGCGATAATACGGGCATCCCTTTTCTCTTCTTGAAAGTCCTACATGTTTTGGTTCCAAGATGGCTCCACTCGTGAACTGTCACTCACGTTTGAATACAGATAATGAATCTGTTCTAAAGTTAGTCATTCATACAACATTTCGTTGCTCTGTAGATTTGGTCATGAACAATAGACTGCATTCTACAGAATATAGTGCTGCTAGGAATCGAAGTCGTTTTTCATCGAGTCAAATATATTCTCTTAAACATTCAAATCGTAATTATCGACAATGGTGGCTTCGATCGAGAGTTCATAAGAGTATCTTTGATTACCTTGGTAGAGGGAATATGAAACTGCCATTCCTTGGCAAGATGAATAAACACTGGGGTAAAGCATACACGATAGGTCTAGACGACTATCACTTTCCCCAAAACCACTGAGATCACTTTTTCAAGGCATCAAGCCGACATAGCAAAACACACACAGTCCCTATCAGGACGAAGCCAAATCACACCACTCAAGCCACACATCCGCCGAATAGCCTTTGACCTCTCTAGAGACAACAGAACATATAGTTCGACTTAGATATGTAAAGATATACAGATATAAGACAGACTTGTCCTACTCAGACAAACAATACACATAAATTCAGGCCATAGAGATTCTGAAGCAAGAACAATCTATTATTACCCAAACAACGAATAAATCGCAGTAAAATGTATTTATCCGCGGAGTTCAAGGGAAGTAACTCAATAATGACTTTCCCTTAAGCACTAAAAAATTACCTATGTATAATATTGTAAGATATCAAAGACTGCACGTAACAGTCTTACCACACCTCCCGGGAAAAAAAAAAATGGAACATTTTTTTTTTTTTTTTGAAATACATCTAGGAGCAACGTACAATAGGCTCACAACGCATGAATAATGCGCAGATGAAAATATCAGGAATACCTATAACGCCTAATATGAGGCTAAGTCGACTTATGGAGCGACTGGTGAGAATGTGTCTCATAAACTGAGAGAAATTATTTCTCTACAAGTATATTTTTCCAGGAAGGTGTCATCAAAGTATAATACAATTCTGGCAATTACACAATGCCTAAAAAATTCATATCATCACTACGTATTAGATATCTTAAATTTATGATTTATGAAAAAAAAATCATCAAAGCACAGCGGTGAATAAACATACATGAACCGCTATGTAGTGATACAATCATTATATTATTAAATTACAAATGTGTATCTATCATGATATAGAAAAGGAACTACTATAGAACTAGACATATCAAGAAGTCTAAGCCCTAATAGTTATGTGGAATCATGTGGGCATCTTGACAGAATGTCTGCCATCACATTATCTGATCCCCGAATAGCTCGCACAGAGAAATGAAAAGGTTGAAGAGCAATTGCATATCGAGTAGACCTCGAGCTCTTCAAATTCTTACTCTGTATAGCAGTAAGAGCTTTTTGGTCTGTTTCTACTATGAAATGTGCGCCTAGAAGGAATCTCTGTAGTTTGAGGATCGACCAAACCATAGCTAATAGCTCACGGTCTAAAACCGAATAATTCCTTTCTGCCGCATTAAGTTTTCTGGAAATATACATTACAGGATGCAGAGTTCCAGAGTACTCTTGCATTAGTGCCGCTCCAATCCCAGTGGATGAAGCGTCACTACGAAGAACGAATGTCTTATCTTTAGTGGGTAGCACTAAAATAGGTGGTGTTGAAAACAGTGTTTTAATCTTATCCAGAGAGCATTGGCATTCCTGAGACCAGTGGACCACATTAGGCGAACCTTTCTTAGAAGTGTTGAGAGAGGTGCCATGATAGAGGATAGATTCTGAATGAATCTGCCATAAAATTGAATAAGACCTAACAGACTTCTCACCTGTTTTTTTAGTCTTAGGGATTGAGATGTTAAGTATCTTACTAGTATTATGGTCCTCTGTCTTTAGGAAACCATGACCAACTCGGTGGCCTAGGAAAGAAATTTCGCTAAAACCAATATAGGCTTTAGAGGGTTTCGCTGTCAGGTTGTGCTCACGCAAAGTAGACAGCAATTCATCTAACCCTGAATAGTGATCTTCCCAAGTATCGCTGAAAAGACAGATGTCGTCTAGATATGCAATGACATCTGACCGATAAGATAGGATTCGGCGCATCATGCGTACGAACGTAGCTGGTGCGTTCATAAGACCGAAAGGCATAAAATTCCATTGGAACAAACCTCTAGGTGTTGAAAAAGCCGTGAGAGGTTTGGCGCGTTCAGATAAAGGAACTTGCCAATATCCTTTAGACAAATCAAGTTTAGTGAAAAAATGAGATTTGGAGAGTCGAGTAAGTAGCTCTTCCAGTAAAGGCATAGGTTCGGCATCGAACTTCGTTACTTGATTCAATTTTCGATAGTCAACGCAAAGACGTATGTTATTGTCTTTTTTACGCACAATAACCATCGGCGAAGAATATGCAGAGGTGGATGGTTCGATTATTTTCAAATCTATCATCTCATCCAACTCTTTCTCGACCTGTGCTTGAAAATGTATAGGTATAGGATAAGGTCTAACCCTAATAGGAGTATGGTCAGTTAGCACAATGTCATGTTGAATGACATTCGTTTGTCCAGGGATGTCAGTGAGTACATCCTGAAATGTTTGCAACATAGTTGAAACTTGTCGCTGTTCTCCTAGAGACAAATCAGGAGAGACAGTAACGTTCTTCCATGATTCACTGGAATGAAGTGGGATCATTGGAAGAGGAAGATTTACATCTGAAAAACTTGTTTCCTCATCCTGTATCACGGACAGTGATGAGTAATGACCATGTGGTACTGGAGAATTGTCCGTTGCTTGGAAAATGGGTTGCAAATAATCCGGACGTTCATGGAATTCAGTAAGCATATTGATGTGGAAGGTTTTATGCTTCCCATCAATATCGACAATATAGTCGACATCGGAAATTTTCGATATTATATCGTACGGACCTTTCCAAGAAATAAGTAATCTGTTTTCCCTACAAGGTAGTAATACAAATGCTTTGTCACCAGGACAAAGTTGTCGTAAGCATCTCTTCTTATTGGCAAATTGCCTTGCCTTCTGTTTCGCAAATTCAGAAGAAGAAGTTGCTAATTTGCATGCTTCGATAATCTTTTGTCTCAACGCGATGACATATTCGTAGGATGACTTTGTGTCATCGTCAATATTGTCAGATGTTATGAGATCGTGAAGCAACGACATAGGGCCACGCGGACGCGCGCCAAAGACGAGTTCAAAGGGAGAAAATCCCGTATGTTCATTGGGTACCTCTCTGTAAGCGAAGAGGGCCGCAGGTAAAACTCTGTCCCAGTCTTGAGGATGATCCTCAGTTATCTTCCCCAGTAAGTTTTTAAGTGTTCTATTAAGGCGTTCGACCATACCATTAGACATTGGATGGTAGATACTACTTAAAGATCTATCTATCTGCAGGGTAGACATTACTTGAGACATGGTATCTGATATTAGTTGGGTGCCATGGTCTGACAATATCTCTCCGGGGAACCCCAGACGAGAAAATATAAGCCAAAGAGCATCTGCAATATCAGCAGTAGTAATGCTCTTCAGAGGAATAGCCTCTGGCCAACGTGTGCACATATCAACACACGTCAAGATAAACTGATGTCCTCTGGCAGACTTGATCTTAAATGGACCAATAATGTCTATGGCCATTTTTTGAAACGGCCGAATAGGAATGTCCGCCGCCTGAATGGGTGCAGCATGCCGTGGACCTTTGGATTTAACTTCCTGACATACTTTACAAGATCGACAATAAATCCGTATGTCCTTGTTTACCAATGGCCAAAAGAAAGCCGCAAGGACTCTTGAC
Organism: Oreohelix idahoensis; assembly: GCA_024509875.1. Classification (NCBI taxonomy): domain Eukaryota; kingdom Metazoa; phylum Mollusca; class Gastropoda; order Stylommatophora; family Oreohelicidae; genus Oreohelix; species Oreohelix idahoensis. The sequence goes on from JAMPIV010003829.1 coordinate 95,384, forward strand.
TTAGTACGGGAAAAACCCATGTGTCCAGCACACTGAGAGTCGTGAGCGTGCTGCAAAATTTTAACTCTCAAATTCTTGGGAACCAGGATTTGAGAATGACTTGACGTAATGGAGTCTTGAACCATACGTACAAGTACGCCATTCTTCTTTGTAATCCACGATTTACGACTTGTGTCCTTATTCGGATCACCTTTAGTTGCAAGAATGAAGAATTTCTTCAGAGTGGGATCATCTTCTTGCTGTTTTATAAACGAGTCACGAGAAATTACCAAGGGATTATCTTGGTTATGCACTTCATTATCTTCAGTAGATGAAGTTTGAGGCACATTAAGAGCCTGAGCTCTAGTGACTACAGCGTTAGCAATCTGCATGTTTTGCCTTTCCCACGTGGAAATTTGTTGCGGAGTGCATTCCTTGACTCCATGAATGCGACCGATGATGAGGTCAGCGATCGGATTCGGAAGAAGACATGCGTGTACATCTCCTGTAAAGAAAGGAGTAGCAATCCTAATGATAGCGGTAGAGTATTTCTCTAATGTGCCGCCAAATGTTACACATTTGACTACTTGTCCAGTGGCACGGGAAGGATCTACGAGTGACTGCCTAACACCAATTGTGGTGCATCCAGAATCAAATAGCACAGAGACTGGATTGTTATTCACTAAACCCTTATGTAAGACAAGAGACCCTCTTCCATCATGCGCGACTGATGCTGGAAGAGCAGGAAGAGGATGGCCACAGCTTAAAGTAGTCACTGTGGTTGGCTCAAATAACGTTTTGCATTGGGGGCACTGAGATGCTCTCCCAAAATCAAAAGCGGCACATGCCATATTACTAGCATCATTATTATCTTTACTCTGTTTATAGGCTTCATGGGACTCTTGTTGTGCAGCGTTTGCCTGAAAATGTGGTTTATGTCTTTTGTATTGAGATCTACCTCGGTTATTATCACCTCTGTAGTTATTGTTACCTCTATTGTAACCCCTATTTGGGTTTGAGTCATAGTACCCTTGGTTACCATTATCATATTCATTATAATGAGTATCTCTGTAATTATGATCTTGTTGACTCCAAGACGGATAACCCTGATAGTTTCTATAATTACTTCCTCTACGGAAATTCCTATAATTATGACCACCCCTGTGTCGAGAGCTATCAGGTCGTCTCCAGTTCTTTGAAGAAGAACCCTGAAATGATTGGTTACCTTGGTTTTGATAACTATTATGGTTACCTTTTTTATCAAATCTGTTTTGAGGTCCCTGAAATCTGTGTGAATAATTGGGATTGTATGGTGTTGCTGAAGCAACTGGCATACTCTCCTTAATCTTAGTGTTGCCAAAAGTCACGTCGGGGTGTGCAGTGACATATTGGGAACAATATTCTTCCATTTCTTTTAGAGATTTAGGTTTACGCTCATGTATAAATTCAAGGAAAGGTTTGTTCACACATGACATAATCTTATCTCTGAGCAACAAATCCATAAGTCCTTCATACGTTTTTTTCTGTTTTGGAAAGCTCAATCCAACGATCAACTGTGAGACGTGCCTTTGCAGTGAATTCTGAGAATTCTACCCCCGTCTCAGGTACCATCGTCTTAAATAAAGGCGATAGCCTTCCTCACTTAGCTGATATTTTTTTATCAAAGCCGCCCTAATGACATCATAATTATCCTTATCTGCTTCTCCTACAAGGCATAATCTAGTCAAAGATTCACCTTTCAAGTTTTCTGATAATTGATTAGCGTATTGTGATTTATCCACATTATGTGTACGACAAGAACGTTCAAATCTATCCAGCCAGAATGTAATATCGTCACTGGACTGATTGAACGGTGGAACCTTAACCTTGTAAGTAGAAGGTTTACCATTACCACTAGATGCCTGATTAACATTACTCATACTTGTCAATCTCAATTTCTCCAACTCAAATTCATGTTCTCTTATTGCTTTTTTCTCTTCAGCATCTAATCTTTTTTGTTCAGCCTCCCTGTCTAATCTTTTTGTTCAGCTTCACTGTCTAATTTTTTTTGTTCAGCTTCACTGTCTAATCTTTTTTGTTCAGCCGCAGCTTCTCTTTCCAATTTTTTTTGTTCAGCTTCAAATCTCCTTTCCTCTACCTGCATCTGCAATTTCTTTTGTTCAGCAGCAGCCTCAGCTTCTTTTTCTAATCTTTTCTCTTCCGCCATAGCTTTTCTTTCTTCTGCAGCTAATCTTTTCTCTTCTGCAGCTAATGCTTTGTCATATTGAGCAACTGCCCATTGTTCTAATTGTTGACCAGTCTTATCAAGAGCTTTCCCTTGAGTAATGAAATAATCTAGAGTAGACATGATGCCTAACAATAATACTAATCACCTGAATCAATAATAATACCACAAGTTCTCAATGACCTGATTAATCAGTATACTATCCCAATATCTGTGGGTCACAAGCCTTTAATAAGGTCTTGTATAATAGTAATAATAATCAGGTACTGGTCTATACCATAATCCAAGTGCAGTGCACAGGCAATTGTGTCTTATGAAATATACCTATATAAAACATATGTCAACCAACAGAATACATAAAGTACAAATAGGACTGACAATACAAGAACGTTTGCAGAAATCAAAATAAATCAAATAGGGAAATCAATGAAAATAATCACTGAATCTGCAAAGAATAACAACACAAATGACGTCACAATATATATGAATATAAATTATGAATAGAACTGAAAGATAGAAAAGGTTAGACCAACAAATTACAAACAAATCAAAACAAAACTAAAGAACAAAGAAATATTACAAAAATAACAATAATTACAGACTTCACAGCTAACACAAAAGCAACAGTTGTCGCAGCAAATTTTCAATCAAGAAAATTGCACCTATAGAAAACGCCCACAACGGACCCTCTATGACGTGGGATACTCTGTTGTGAGGACGCCGCCCAACCTTAAACACAACCCGCTGACATAGAAACTAACATACTATACAAACAAATAACATGTAAACATAAATATATATAAATTATGTGTATGATAGTATGTGTTGCAAAATAGGCTCAGTCTTACAGTAATGGCAAAGTTATTTTTCATGAAAACAAACAAACTGCCACTTTATTCAATTAAACATTCTGGCCTTAAATATTAAAGTTCATATATGGCAAACAAGAAGATCCATCGATGAAACCAGGACTTCTTAGTTCACAAATACTGTCTTTCTGTTAACACTGACAAGAATTGATCCAACTGTTCTGTGAAACTCTATAATGTCTAATGTAAAAAATGTCAACAACGCTGACCTACATACTGCATTCACTTGACAGGTCACGTGACGAAGCGTTGACAAAGAGCAAACCAATACTGCAAGTGTGTCGTATCAGCCACAGGAAACGGTCTGGTATCGGTAATCTGTTGACTTCTGAATTTCTGCGAGGTCAAACCCAGAAAGCTGGTCCACCAGTTGATAAAGTTTATATTTAGTTGGATATAATATATGTTGATAAAGTACACCAGAACACTCCTAGGCGGGAAGACAGGCGTCTATCATCATCAGTTGACAAGATCCCTATGGTGTTGCCTGCCCCACTGTAGTGTATGGAATGTCAACTTGACCTACGCAGTGTTGTATAGACATGGATGGAGTGTATAATGTGCGAATGATGATAAGGGTTCGTGTTGTTGACAAATGTTCTCTTCTCACACTCATGTATGACCGGAAGTCATCGACACCAACGACTGTGTACCTTTTCTAAAGTTTAATTGGACGTACACACTCGACAGCACAGATAGTGACAAATCACAGGTTGCCATAATACATCATAGTACAGTGGACAAATGGTCTTGCAATGTTACATGGGCACTCATGTAGAATAATGGTATAATGGACTGTCACTAGCCAAGCACTCAGTATCGCCCATACATATATCATCTGACGTCACTGACTGAGCACGTCAGCTTGTAAACAATATTTCTTCCATATAATAATATTGAACCGCTAACAATGGGTTCTCATGTGTAGCAGTGATCTCTGGACTGATCAAGCGATAATACGGGCATCCCTTTTCTCTTCTTGAAAGTCCTACATGTTTTGGTTCCAAGATGGCTCCACTCGTGAACTGTCACTCACGTTTGAATACAGATAATGAATCTGTTCTAAAGTTAGTCATTCATACAACATTTCGTTGCTCTGTAATTTGGTCATGAACAATAGACTGCATTCAACAGAATA
>JAMPIV010003830.1:0-363047 GCA_024509875.1 Oreohelix idahoensis
AAAGGTTTCTCTCTGTAGTGAAATTGACAGAGATACAACGGTAAAATCCCTCCAAAGATAACATTTAAGGATAAAAACATAATGCGTAGGCTGCTGATGTACATGATCGCCTAGACCGCGGGTCATCATCCTCCATAATAATTGACTTGCTAGACAGGAGGGGAACGGCGGATCAAAAAAGAAAAAAAAATATGACTGGAAAGGCTAAGGAGACGCAATTGGGGGGGAAACGGAGAAAAGTCACGTTTCCCAAGTTGACATAAAAAGTAAGCAACTCGACAGAAGGGACCATAGATATGTTACGCCACAGTCATTTATTGGACGCTTTTGCGATACCAAGCTTTTGATTTGAATGGAGCGGTAAAACGCAGATGTTAGGAATATTACAAAAATTAAAAAGTATTTTTTCTTAATATTAATGTTAGGAATATAAAAATTAGCTGGCCGGATGGCCTATTCTGAGCAGTGAACTAAGATGGTCTTAATTTTACAAACGGATAGATAATATTGAAGATAATGACAAAAGACAGTGTAGTTCACATCATCGACAGACTGTGTTGAATAAAAAGTGTGTGCAATTTGCACACAAAACACGACCTTGGACGCAGGTGTTCAAATTTACTTAGTATGGAGGAGAGGGTTTTTGAGCGGTGTAGCTGTGTCTAAATATAACTTTTAACGACAAAATTTTGGAGGGGAGAGAAAGGTTGGTTCAAAAATCAAGTACATTTTGTAGAAACACAAGTAGAGACGGACAGACTAACAGATAAACATCCATACTTGACTGAAGCATGACTGAAATGACTTTAGTGTAGGAATTTGAAATTAAAATAAACCTAGGCAGTGATTGGCCACAGACAATCATATCATTAGCGCTCAGACGCGAAAGTGGGGCCATTCTTCAATAGTTGTTCAGTGATAGACACAGATTTTAAAGTGTGGTGATTTCCATATGAAAGAAAGTGAAATAAATTTAGGGACGCCATACTATAGCCAGCAGCTCAGCTGAGTTTTGCTAGCAATTCTGTGTTATTTATTCATAATCTGGTAAGATTGAAATTATTTCCTTATATATTTTGAATATTGTTTCATGTTCGAGTGATTTGATACTGCCATATCGAAATCTAGCCTTACAAACAAGTAGGGATTTGCTCTAGACCCCCGCCCTAGTCAGGGTCTAGGGACCAACAATGTACATAAACTCCAGCAAGGATTATGCAAGACAGATCAAGTGTTGAGAATAATGAAACATATTACCTATCCTCTTTTAGGGCAGAAAACTAATAAATATTTTTCAGAATCTATAGTCTGGGAGGATCTATCTGAGGTAAAACCACCATGGTAAATGTGCTGTTTGGTCAGAGAGATCTGACCTGTCTGTATGATGTGGTTGTTGTGTCAGTGTTGTGTCCAGACGTGGGTAGAGAATAGATTTTGACACATGGCCCATACTTTGATTGCAGAGCTGTGAGTTTCTGTTGTCAACAAAGCAGTGTCTATTCAGTGGGTGACTTTACTCGAGTGTATCTGTGCAGTACTTGTGACAGAGACCACCATTATTGCCCGCCAGCACGGAGAGGTGGGACCACCTGATTTCAGCACCAGAGCGACAACTACCAGATGAGTGAGCCTCTGGTCTGCTGGACTTTCACCAACGCCCTTTAGTTACTAAGAACCCCATAAAAATTCCCACCATTTTCTGGACACTGTGTAGTCAATATAGACAGGTGTGATGAGGCCACCCCAACAGCACAAACATTAACTATCCTCCCAAGTAGATGACTACTAGAACATTTTAATAAAACTAACTAGTATAGTACATATATATGTACACTATTGCATTTATGATATATTCCATGCATTTCTTTCATAATCTCTAAATCCTTTTAAGTTCTGGTCAACCTAAAAAATTGATCCAGAACAAAATAAATGTAATATAATTCTATCAAAAAATTTTACACACGTGAGTTAGTTCAGTGTATTTTAACATTTATTAATATTATTAGTCTTGTTAAATATCTGTGGGTATATTTATAACCTATTACACCACACTACATATCATAACCCTAGACACTTTACGTAGCCACATTCATTAAAAAAAATTAAGTGTGAGGTCGTAGTGGTAGCAAGAAAGGCCTTCTGACAATTCACAACTACATTTTATCTCAGGAGCCTTCACAGCTGGCCTCATACAATTACATTTAGTAATATCACCATCATACAATACCATCAAACACCACTACATTTATTGGGGTCTTGTCCAGGGATAATTAGCCCAACAGTAATATTAGGATCTCCTGGTGGGAGAAATAAAAGTAGGGAAATAAATTGTAAAATTTCCTTTAAAATTAAAAGTGTCCCTGCAGATAAAAGTTGGTGAATCTTCACAGCCAGTAATAATTAATTAGTTAACTGGTTAGTTAGAATTAGTTAGACTATAGTCATAAGAAGTACTTAGTGTATTTACTGGTTAGAGATTTAGCTTGTATATTATTATATTGTCTAAAAAGTATGGCGGAGCTGGCAAAATTTAGATCAGCTGCTGTGCTCACCGCGAAGGAGATGGGAATGGATGGTCAAATTTTAATTCAATACGTAACGGCTGAATGTGATAAATATATTGAAAGGGAAGATAGAAAGGTAGCTGAAGAGAAGAGGTTACAAATTGAGGCTGATAGAGAAATTAAGAGGCTGCAGATTGAGGCAGAAGAAAAACGACAGCAAAGGGAGGCAGAAGAAAAAACGACAGCAAAGGGAGGCAGAAGATAAAAAGGCCGAAAGGGAGGCAGAAGAAAGAAGGTTGCAGAGGGAGCACGAATTACGACTAAGGGAGCTGGAATTACAAGGCCCGGCTCCTGAAAATGGTGCCAGCCCTTTTGCCTCAGATGCTACGCCCAGTCTGGGAGCCTCAAACTCAGCTATGGGGTTTCATTTAGACCATTTTGTTGAAAAAGACGATGACATAGAGGGGTACCTAGGACGTTTTGAGTTATTAGCTACTACATATGGGTTAGAGAGAGAGAGGTGGAGTTTAAAGCTATCACAGGGATTGAGAGGTACTTCTTATGAAGTATTTGCCAAAATGAACAGGGAAGACCAAGACAATTATGACATGTTAAAGCAGGCTTTGTTATTAAGGTACGAGAAGAATGGTGAATTTTATCGTAAGAAATTTAGAAATGCCAAACTGTTGTCTGGGGAGACATACCACCAATTCTCTGCTAGACTAGAAACCTATTTGGAGAAATGGACGGCTCTGGGGAAGACCCAAGATCTTAAAGAAATGATCATGATTGAGCAATTGAGAGAGTCCATGGCTCCAGACATGAGAAAATTTCTCATGGAACAAGGTGCAGAGAAGTTGGGGGAAGTTTTATATGTTGCTGAGAGGTATCAGGCAGCCCAGGCAGAGGTAAGTGGTGCTAAAAAGAAGCACATAGACAATTTTAAAGCTCCACAGCAATTTAATAAATTTGATAATAGAGAGCAGGGAAATAAAGGTAGGACAAACTTTGAGCGGCCAAGAAATGACTATCGCGACAGAAACTCACAGTTCAATGACCAAAAGTTCAATGAAAGAAAACCGTTGAACCAAGGAAAAAGATGGTGTAAATGGTGCAAGAAGGATAACCATAACACCGAATTTTGTAGAAGGAAACCTTCAAACATTGCTGCAATGAAGTCGGGGACGCAAAGATTAAAGGTTAATCCTAAGGGACAACAGGAACCTTATCACCCCCCAGTTTGTGAGGATGTTATTTGTAATGGGGTCACCATAAGGTGCCTTTATGATACAGGTTTGGATTATGATTCAGTTGTGAAGTCTAGCCTAGTGGACCCAAGTCAGTATACCACAGAAACAGTGGAAATACAAGGGGCGACTAAGGACATACCACTCATGACACTTCCCATCGCAAGGATAACGGTGAAAACTCGCTATGTGGAAGGAGAAATCAGAGCAGCAGTGATAGATGAACCAATCTACCCTCTGATATTGGGGTGTAGATACGTCTTCTTGGGGAATCCCGAGAAACCTGTGATCATGGCGACAGTGCAGACCAGGTCACAGAAGAAGGAGGAAGAAGGTGAACCTATAAATGCTCATCCAGAGGAGATGAGGAAGGCGCAGGCTGAGGATAGGACACTCAAGCCCTGTTTTAAAAAATTGCCCAAATGCCACACACCTCCGAGCAAGGGGGAATATTTCATGAAGAACAAACTCTTATACAGGAAGGCCGGAACTGGAACAAATGGTCACAACCAGCTGGTTCTTCCCACTTCATATAGAGATAAAGTGATGGAACTCGGGCATGCGATTCCCTTCAGTGGTCACATGGGGATCAGCGCCACAGGACAGCGTATAGCTTGTCATTACTTCTGGCCAGGGATAACGGAGGATATAAAAAGATATGTCAAATCCTGCCCAGAATGTCAAAGGGTAGCTCCAAAGCACTGGACTGCTCCTGCAACTCTAGGGGAAATGCCCATAGTGGGAACACCTTTTGAGAGGGTTGCAGTGGATATTGTAGGACCTCTCACTCGGACCAAGAGGAGGAACAGTTACATCCTTACTCTGGTGGACACTTGTTCTATGTGGGGAGAGGCGGTAGCCCTGCCATCAATTGATTCAAAACATGTAGCAGAGGCACTACTTACAATATTTACCCGATTAGGATTCCCGCATCAAATCTTGACGGATAATGGTTCTCAGTTCAAGGGGAAACTAACGGAAGAAGTTTTTAAGCTATTTCAAGCCAGACACTTTCATTGTAGTCCGTACCATCCACAAGGGAACGGCCAGGTAGAGAGGTTCAATGGGACTCTCATTTCTATCCTGAGAAAGCTGGCACACGAAAAACCGGATCTGTGGGATCAATTCCTGCCCGCCGCATTGTTTGCGTACCGGGAGGTACCACATAGTTCAACCGGGATGGCTCCCGCAACTCTGCTATTTGGGAGGCCAATAAAAGGTCCATTAGAAGCCTTATTAAGGACCTGGACAGATGAGAAGGCGGAAGAGACTGTTACCTCATCGTATCAATATGTGAACGAACTGACCACTCGTTTGAAAGCTGGATGGAAACTGGCAAATGATAATTTGAAACAAGCCAGGAAGAAACATGCAGCATATTTTAATAGGAAGGCAAAGGACAGGGAACTGGCAGTCGGAGAGAAGGTGCTGCTTCTACTACCCGGAAGCCAGAATAAATTACAAATTGGTTGGCAAGGTCCATATACGGTTCTAGAGAAGGTGTCTAGAACAAACTATAAAATTGACAAAAAGGGGAAGGAAAAAGTTTATCATGTAAACCTGTTAAAGAAGTATCTGGACAGACCACTCCAGGAAAGCACCCCCTTATTGACCTTGGCTATTGCAACCCAGATGCAAAAAGAACCACTCACCTCACATGAATACCCATTACATCCTTGTGAAACAGCAGCACAGGTAAAAGTCAGTAAGCACCTGACTAAAAACCAGAGGGAGAGAGTTCAACAGGTTCTGGAGGAACATACAGATGTATTAACAGATAAACCAGGCCATACAAATTTGCTACAGTATGACATGAAACTGGTAGACTCAAACCCAATCTGTATGAGAGCCTATTCTATTCCGTTCGCGAAGGAGAAGGCATTGAAGGAAGAAATAGAGTATTTGTTGAAGGAGGGGATTATTTCGCACAGTGAATCATCTTTTAGTTCTAGTGTCGTTTTGTTGAGAAAACCGTCTGGGGAACACAGACTGTGCATAGATTACAGGAAACTGAATGCTGTCACAGAAGGACAAGTGGATCCATTACCAGACACAAAACAGTTATTTGCCAGACTGAACAAGGCAAAATACTTTTCAAAGGTGGATCTTAGTAAAGGCTATTACCAGATCCCAGTGAAGCCTGAAGTGAGACCTTATTTGGCTTTTAGCACTTCGGATGGACATTATGAATTCAATATGCTACCATTCGGACTGAAAAATGCTCCGAGTGTGTTTTCAAGGATGATGCGAAAATTGTTGGATCCCCTGAATAACCCATGTATCACAAATTTCATGGATGATATTCTCGTCGCCACAGAGACATTTGAAGAACACATTGAAGCTCTGGAGATGTTGTTTGATAGACTTCGGGAGGCGAACTTAACTGCTAGGCCAACAAAATGTTGTATTGGATGCAAAGAGTTGGAATTCTTGGGACACACTGTATATCAGGGTAATATGACCCCTGATCCTAAGAACTTGGAAAAACTGCAGAGAGCACCTAGGCCGCAAACAAAAAAGGACGTGCGATCATTCGTGTCGTTATGCGGATTTTATCAGAAATACATCAAAAATTTTAACGCTATTTGTGCTCCTCTGACTGATCTGACTCGCAAGGGACTTCCAGATAAAATTATTTGGACTGCACAATGTGAACTAGCGTTCCAAGAGTTAAAGGAAAAACTCACTAGCAAGCCTATTCTCAAACTGCCTGATTTGACACAGGACTTTGTCTTAAGAACCGATGCAAGTAATGTAGGACTCGGAGGGGCTTTGTTGCAAAGATCATCTTCACCTGATGGGGAACTGAAACCAGTCGCTTATGCAAGCCGCAAATTGAATAAGGCGGAACAAGGATACTCCACAAGTGAAAAAGAATGTTTAGCATTAATCTGGGCAATAAAGAAGTTTCAAATCTATCTGTATGGTAGGACATTTGTGGTGGAGACGGACCATCAGCCTCTCGTGTTCTTGTCTCAGGCTAAGCATGAAAACGCAAGATTGCTGAGGTGGTCTTTATTGCTTCAACCTTATCAGTTTAGTATCCAATATATCCCAGGCAAATTGAATGTCGGTGCAGATTTCCTCAGTCGGCACCCCTGTGATCAAAATTAGAGTAGTGGCAGACGTGAGGAGTAATTTTACCTATGTGTATCGCTGGTTTTGGAACTTGCCATAGGCATGTTTTCAAGTGGGGAGATGTGTAGTGAAATTGACAGAGATACAACGGTAAAATACCTCCAAAGATAACATTTAAGGATAAAAACATAATGCGTAGGCTGCTGATGTACATGATCGCCTAGACCGCGGGTCATCATCCTCCATAATAATTGACTTGCTAGACAGGAGGGGAACGGCGGATCAAAAAGAAAAAAAATATGACTGGAAAGGCTAAGGAGACGCAATTGGGGGGGAAACGGAGAAAAGTCACGTTTCCCAAGTTGACATAAAAAGTAAGCAACTCCACAGAAGGGACCTAGATATGTTACGCCACAGTCATTTATTGGACGCTTTTGCGATACCAAGCTTTGATTTGAATTCAGCGGTAAAACGCAGATGTTAGGAATATTACAAAAATTAAAAAGTAATTTTTTCTTAATATTAATGTTAGGAATATAAAAATTAGCTGGCCGGATGGCCTATTCTGAGCAGTGAACTAATATGTTCTTAATTTTACAGACGGATAGATAATATTGAAGATAATGACAAAAGACAGTGTTGTTCACATCATCGACAGACTGTATTGAATAAAAAAGTGTCGCAATTTGCACAAAAAAACACGACCTCGAGACGCAGGTGTTCAAATCTACGTAGTATGGAAGAGAAGGGATATTTGTGGTGGCTGTGTCTAAAAATAACTTTTAACGACAAAATTTTGGAGCGGAGAGAAAGATTGGTTCAAAAATCAAGTACATTTTGTAGAAACACAAGTAGAGACGGACAGACTAACAGATAAACATCCATACTTGACTGAAGCATGACTGAAATGACTTTAGTGTAGGAAATTTGAAATTTAAAATAAACCTAGGCAGTGATTGGCCACAGACAATCATATCATTAGCGCTCAGACGCGAAAGTGGGGCCATTCTTCAATAGTTGTTCAGTGATAGACACAGATTTTAAAGTGTGGTGATTTCCATATGAAAGGAAGTGAAATAAATTTAGGGACGCCATACTATAGCCAGCAGCTCAGCTGAGTTTTGCTAGCAATTCTGTGTTATTTATTCATAATCTGGTAAGATTGAAATTATTCCTTTATATATTTTGAATATTGTTTCATGTTCGAGTGATTTGATACTGCCATATCGAAATCTAGCCTTACAAACAAGTAGGGATTTGCTCTAGACCCCCCGCCCTAGTCAGGGTCTAGGGACCAACAATGTACATAAACTCCAGCAAGGATTATGCAAGACAGATCAAGTGTTGAGAATAATGAAACATATTACCTATCCTCTTTTAGGGCAGAAAACTAATAAATATTTTTCAGAATCTATAGTCTGGGAGGATCTATCTGATGTAAAACCACCATGGTAAATGTGCTGTTTGGTCAGAGAGATCTGACCTGTCTGTATGATGTGGTTGTTGTGTCAGTGTTGTGTCCAGACGTGGGTAGAGAATAGATTTTGACACATGGCCCATACTTTGATTGCAGAGCTGTGAGTTTCTGTTGTCAACAAAGCAGTGTCTATTCAGTTGGTGACTTTACTCGAGTGTATCTGTGCAGTATTTGTGACAGAGACCACCATTATTGCCCGCCAGCACGGAGAGGTGGGACCACCTGATTTCAGCACCAGAGCTACAACTACCAGATGAGTGAGCCTCTGGTCTGCTGGACTTTCACCAACGCCCTTTAGTTACTAAGAACCCCATAAAGATTCCCACCATTTTCTGGACACTGTGTAGTCAATATAGACAGGTGTGATGAGGCCACCCCAACAGCACAAACAGTAACTATCCTCCCAAGTAGATGACTACTAGAACATTTTAATAAAACTAACTAGTATAGTACATATATATGTACACTATTGCATTTATGATATAATATTCCATGCATTTCTTTTCATAATCTCTAAATCCTTTTAAGTTCTGGTCAACCTAAAAAATTGACACAGAACAAAATAAATGTAATATACTTATATCAAAAAATTTTACACACGTGAGTTAGTTCAGTGTATTTTAACATTTATTAATATTATTAGTCTTGTTAATATCTGTGGGTATATTTATAAGCCATTACACCACACTACATATCATAACCCTAGACACTTTACGTAGCCACATTCATTAAAAAAAATTAAGTGTGAGGTCGTAGTGGTAGCAAGAAAGGCCTTCTGACAATTCACCACTACATTTTATCTCAGGAGCCTTCACAGCTGGCCTCATACAATTTACATTTAGTAATAACACCATCATACAATACCATCAAACACCACTACACTCTCCTGTGTGTATCCTTTTGTGATTTTTTAAAAGACCACAATGAAAAAATTCTGCTCCACAAATATTACACTTATAAGGTTTCTCTCCTGTGTGTGTTCATGTGTGGCTCTTTAAATCATCACTCTGAGAAAATTCTGCTCCACAAACATCACACTTATAAGGTTTCTCTCCTGTGTGTGTCCTTTTGTGATTCTTTTTTTTTTTTTTTCCTTAACCAGCGGCACTTAGGCTTTCAGCCCTTCGGCCCAATGACATGTCATTGCGAGGCTGGGGAACCTGAGGACTTTCCTTCCAACCCCGTCAGGAGCTTCGCTCCTTCCCATCCACAGAGGGTTTATCACAGGAGCCGTTCAGGTTATTCAGTCAAATTTCCGGCCGTAAACATTTCTTCAAACGCCGACGCCCGGGTTTGAACCATGAACACCTGGTCGCCAGTACAACGCCGAAGCCATTACACCAGCGCGGCTCCTGTGATTCTTTAAAAGACCACTATGAGAAAAATCTGCTTCACAAACATCATACTAATAAGGTTTCTCTCCTGTGTGAGTCCTTTTGTGAATTTTAAAATGATTATTTCGAGAAAATTATGTTAAACAAACATCACACTTATAAGGTTTCTATCCTGTGTGTGTCCTTTTGTGACTCTTTAAATAATCATTTTGAGAAAATTCTGCTCCACAAACATCACACTTATAAGGTTTCTCTCTTGTGTGTGTCCTTTTGTGATTCTTTAAAAGACCACTACGAGAAAATTCTGCTTCACAAACATCACACTTATAAGGTTTCTCTCCTGTGTGTGATCTTTTGTGAATCTTTAAATAATCATTTTGAGAAAATTCTGCTCCACAAACATCACACTTATAAGGTTTCTCTCCTGTGTGTGTCCTTTTGTGACTCTTTAAATAATCATTTCGAGAAAATTCTGCTCCACAAACATCACACTTATAAGGTTTTTCTCCTGTGTGTGTCCTTTTGTGACTCTTTAAATAATCATTTCGAGAAAATTCTGCTCCACAAACATCACACTTATAAAGTTTCTCTCCTGTGTGTGTCATTTTGTGACGCTTCAGCTGACTATTTGTAGAAAATTCTGCTAAACAAACATCACACTTATAAGGTTTCTCTCCTGTGTGTGTCCTTTTGTGAGTCTTTAGAACAAAACTACGAGAAAATTCTGCGCCACAAACATCACACATATAAGGTTTCTCTCCTGTGTGTATCCTTGTGTGACTCTTTAAATCACGACTCTGAGAAAATTCTGCTCCACAAACATCACACATATAAGGTTTCTCTCCTGTGTGTATCCTTTTGTGACTCTTTAAATGTTTATTTTGTGAAAATTCTGCTCCACAAACATCACACTTATAAGGTTTCTCTCCTGTGTGTGTCCTTGTGTGACTCTTTAAATGTTGATGTTGAGAAAATTCTGCTCCACAAAAATCACACTTATAAGGTTTCTCTCCTGTGTGTGTCCTTTTGTGACTCTGCAAATGATTATTTCGAGAAAATTCTGCTAAACAAACATCACACTTATAAGGTTTCTCTCCCGTGTGTGTCCTTATGTGATTCTTTAAAGCACCACTATAAGAAAATACTGCTCCACAAACATCACACTTATAAGGTTTCTCTCTTGTATGTGTCCTTTTGTGACTCTTTAAAGCACAACTATGAGAAAATTCTGCTCCACAAACATCACACTTATAAGGTTTCTCTTCTGTGTGTGTTCTTTTGTGACTCTTTAAACCACCACTATGACAAAATCCTGCTCCACGAACATCACACTTATACGGTTTCTTTCCTGTGTGTGTTCTTTTGTGACTGTTTAAAGCACCACTATGAGAACATTCTGCTTCACAAACGTCACAATTATAAGGTTTTTCTTCTGTATGTCGACTTTTGTACCATTTTAAATGAAGATTTTGTCCTGTAAGTTCATCACACATGTAAGATTCTCCTTCTGTATTTGTCACCTTGTGATCTTTTTGACAAAAGTCTGCTCCACTGACATCATATTTGTAATGTGTCTCACTATTATGCTGCATTATGGGTTTCTTTGGATAATCAGTTCTAGAAAACCTACTAAGACCACCACACTTGTTAGGTAGTTCTTTATGCTGCATTATGTGTTCCTTTAGATAACCAAAATGAGCAGCCCCCATACCAATAAGATCATATTTAGAATGCTTCTGGGCTTTTTGTATTCTTTCTTGTTGACATAGACTGGATTTTGTAGCTAATTCTATATTACCAACATTACTTATATAACACTTTTCTCTAATATGTGAAAGTTCATGTTCATTATGGTCACCTTTCTTGCTAACCTGTACTCCACAAACACGACAGCTGAAAAGTTTGTCTTTTGTACTTATTATTATTTCATCTGATTGTACACTGCCACACAATTTAAAACCTTCTCTACTTCCACTGTTGAGAGTACAATCATCATAGACTATTGTTGATTTCCTGCTGCAGTTTTCATGTTGTAAGACTGCAGTATAAATCTCAGGAGCCGGATTCATGTCTACATTCATTATCTCAGAGGCTGTGACATTCGGTGATTGTACCTCTTTTAATCTTGATTCAATGTTATTGTCTGTAATTAGTGTTGCAGTTGCCATACTTACATCAGCTTTCATTTCACTCACAATGTTTTCTGTGAATTCTGGCAACACTTCATTGAATGCAGAATTTTGCACCGGTTCACTCTTTATGAAACTGTTCATAATTTTCAAATCTGGAATATAAACACTAGAGTATAAGTGGGATCGCTGGTTATAGGAATGGTCACCTGAAATTCATTGAATAAAAAAATAATAATAAAAACTTCAGATAATTATGGCATGCACAAAACATTTTAATTCTGTATGTTTTGTAGTGTCATATTAAGTATGATTTAAAAGTTTTGCAACTTTAAGATTATTTTAAAAGTATTTGTTTCTGTCTGATATGTTAACTATTCATGGTGTATTGCGTACTATGAAATAATAGTATACATTTAATAATTTTAAATGGTGTCGCAAAATGTTTTTTTTTAAATGTGGTCGCTAATCGCATATATTCATTAGTATTTTGTTTGATTACTTCCCTTGGATGTCAGAAATGAGTAATAACAATTTATTTCCGAATTACTTCCCTCCAAACAGTCCTGAAATGATTACAAATATTATATTGTTAATAATTTTTTTTTCTGTCACCACTGAAACTTGCAAGAAAAGAACCTCATGACATTACCTGATAGATCTGTGGAGTAACAGTACTGTGTCAGTAAAATTCAAATTTTGTTTTTGATAAAATGAGTTTTGCCCAATTTCAGTGATGCCTGCAATTGTATCTTTGTCTTTGATCCTTAGCCGCCGACCGTCAAAGCAGTCAGTGGCCATAACGCCCGCTGGCGTCTTGTAGGGCAACTACAAATTGATTCCATGTTGCTCAGTCGGTGGCCTTCCTTCGTACAGTGCCCCAACTCTGGTTCATTCTTTGCATATCAGTCTCCACTGTCCTCCGCCAAGTTGTTTTCTGCCAGCCTCTCTTTCATTTTCCTTCAGGGGTCCATAGCATAGCTGTTCTTGTGATGGCATCGGGGTCTCTTCTGAGGACATGGCCAGCAGTGCAGTTGTATACCTAGACACTAAATTTGTTGGCTCTTTCAGAGTGTAATGAAAAAAAAAAAATTATGTGCCCACATACAAATTTTAAAGCAGGAGGCATACAATGCCTGCAGATAATGCATGAAAACTTTTCAATGCATGTTCAAAAATTTTTGTTTCATCACTTCACTACTTTTCATCAGTATCTGCCATAGGACTGTCTTTGTCTTATTTTCTTTTAAAATCGAGTTGGTTATATGTTTACACAATGGCCACTTCTATAGCAATAATCTGAAACAATCACAATCAGTTTTGATTAAATACAACTTTTATACTTTTTGGTTAATTAGAGTGTTGGTGTCAGTTATATTATAATACATAACAAAAATAATGGAGGCATACAATGCTCATAAGTAACTGTGACTGTCATTAATTTTGTTGTGTGTCAATACAGTTCTATTACAATTAGAATCTGAATTTTAAAATTAATTGCATCACAATTTTGCAATATTAACATAAATGCTGAAAAAAAAATTTTTTTTTAGAATTTCATTTACACTAAAAGTGTACAGTTGATGCTTTTAATTGTGTTGTAAAATAAAGAAAAATGATGTTGATAATCACATATATTAAATAATCTTTTATCACTCAGGTTTTTTCCTTTGAATCAGATAACCTCACTAAGTTAGATTATTTCCCTTGGCAGAACAAATTAAGTCCTATAATAGGTAACATGAATATAAGGTAAAGACTTTTACCTCTTTCAATCCCAAGCAAAAAAAGTGGGTTTGGCCCATACAAAAATGACCACACCAGTGCGTTTTTATTGTTTGGAAAAAATTTTTTGCAAATGTTCATGTGCATAAATAACTTTGTTGTTGTATATGAAAAAAAAAAAATTAGTTGCTTATCCTTTACAGGACGTGGCAATCAACCCCAGCTTTTATTGGCTGTTTGTGATTTTTCTAGGCAATTTTTTTCATTCAGTAGTTTGCCATTGCTTTCTGAACGATACGGCGCTTATACCATTGTTAAAAATCCACACAAAGCGATCTGCTACCAAACCGCCCGCAGCAGGTTTCGAACCTGGTATATCTGGATTATGAAACTGCGTTCATATCCATTAGGCCACAGACGCCGACGTTGTATATGAAACTGAAGGTAAATGGATGTACTTTACTCTTGTGCTACAAGTATAAAAGCTTTCACTTAAAAAGTATTAGTTATCCAAGGTAACATGGAGGCTGAAAACATAAGCTGGTGAATAATTAGAGCAAAAGTATATTTAAAAATTCTTCTATATTGTTCCTCAGGAGAAAATCCAAGGTTAAAGTTTCAAAATGTCACACACAGAAGTATTCTAACAAAGCACAATCAGTGTTTACTCAATAAACACTCAGGAAAGTGTTAACAGCACAGATTGCAACAACAGGTCACACTGTTGTAAAAAATAAGAAATTTCAGTTTCTACATCAGAAAGATGGGAATTATAATATTATTTACACATGAATGATTGTTAGTAACTGAATCTTGTGCATAATTTAAATATTATATTATCAATACAAATTATTAGTTAGTAAAATAATGTAAAATGCAAGGTAAAATGGAGGCTGAATGAGATGCTGATGAAACAGTAGGAAAATTTGACAAAAAATATATATTCTTACATTGCCGAGTTGCTGCTCTTCTGAAGATATAATCCATAGGAAAACACATAATCCATGGGAAATCACAAAATACCACTTTTTCTAAATATACTCACACTAAGGGGCTTATGTATAAACATTATTTTATAATTAAATCCTAAGTAAAAAATTTAACACAAAAAAAGTCCCTAGCATTTTAAAAAAAAAATGAAAATTTCAAATTTTGAGCCCTATCAAACATATCAAAAAAGGGAAAAGAATATTTTATTTACACAGCTTATCCAGCTTAGGCAGACCCTATATATACTCATGGAACAAAGTAAGTGTTGCAACACTTTATAGGGCACTGAGCGTGATTTCACAGACGAAATGAAATAAAAGTTGGCACACAATGTGGTTGAATATTGAATAAGAGACCAAGTGATCACTTTGATTTTAGTGAAAATGTCATGAAAGAAAGATAAAAACTAAAGTCAGTGTGGCATCCCCCATGAAAAAAACTAACTGCAGGTCTGTGAGGTAAGAGATTTGCCTCTCTGAGCCTATTCCACACTGTTCTGCACGACACGGGTCTTAAACCTGGAATGTTCCTGGCAGTCCATGTTGCCTGAATAAACCTGTTACGCAAGTGCACAAGTCATATGTAACGGTCTTGTTCAGGGGTGGTAACTTGTGGTCAGCCACTTCTATGGCGATCAGCAGTGGATCCAGTTTGGTGGAAACGAGCTTGAATGCGTGATATAGTGTTCCTCTGAACACTGAAATGTTGTGATACAGCTAATATAGTCGCTCCAGCAGCTAACATCCCTATAGCTATTGCTCGCTGTTTGTTGGTTCAATCTTGGCATTGTCAAAAAAGATGTTTCTGTTGGACTCTTGGTACTCTCTATTTCGAGGAAGTGGAGGGGAACTGCGGTAAGACGTGGAATACGATGGATGGGTTTGAAAAAAAAATCGAAAAAAGGTGATTCGTCTTACGAGGACAAAAGACAAAGAAAATAGTCTACGTTACGGCCACAAGGCCTTCGTCAGGAAAGGAAAGAAAGTGAAGGCTAGATAGGACACATAAAAACTAAATAAAATAAAAACTGGGTACTTCCCTGAAGGCAAGAACCGAAATTCTATCAAAATCGCTGTCTGTTTGTAAGCGCGTGGCTGAACAGAAAAATGACTTCCGCCGCCGGATGTACACAATGCATACTAAGAAACTAAAAAACGAAACCGGAAAATAAACTACCCAACGTGATAAAAGTGGGGACTGGAAATAGAAGGGGACAGAATGAGTGGGAGATAAAAAAAAAATGTATATGGCATACAAATAGAAGAATAGGATAAGAGTGGAAAGAGTAAAATAGAGCAAGAGAGGAGAGGGTGTCCTCAGACAAAGGTGTGAAAAGTGTTGAGACCGGCTGGTTTTAGACACCCCATGCGGTGGATAAGACGGTTCTCAAGCTGTTCTCGGCTGGCAGTGTCAGAGGAGCAGGATCGGATCGCTGTGACCTGGATGTCGATGGGACCATGGTGGTCAGGACCATTGAAGTGTATAGCAACTGGTGTGGACTTTTGCTGAGCGATGTCATTTAAGTGCTGGCTGAATCTGTCCCCAAGTCGTTTGCCTGTTTGGCCAATATAAGTTTTGCAGCAACGTTTACATATGATCGTATAAATGACATTGCGCGATTCACACGTGAAGCTACTAGTGATGGTGTACGTAGCCTTAGGAAAGGACACCTTCTGGGTTGATATGACATACTTGCACGTGTTGCATCGTGTCCGACCACAGGGTAGTGTGCCAAAGTGAGTGGCATTCTCCTTTGGGAGACGGCTGTGAACAAGAAGATCCTTCAAGTTCTTGTCACGTCTATATGCCACCAAAGGTGCTTCACTGAATACTTTTTGGGTCAGAGGCTCAGCTTGGAGGATAGGGAGGTGGCGGAAAAGGATCTGTTTGACAGTAGTACTGTGAGGGTGATGGGTCAAGATTAATTTGACTCTATCCGAAGTGGATTTATGGTGAGGTTTGAGGGCCTCCAGACGAGAGATGGGGAGCACACGTTGGAGAGCAGAGGTGAGAACATGTTCTGGATAAAGTCTGTTACGGAAGAAATCCAACATCTCATTTGCTCGTAAGTGGAAGTCATCGTCGTCTTGGCATAAACGGCGGAGGCGGAGAAGTTGTGAAAAAGGAAGGGAGTCACGACAGGCCCGAGGATGAGAAGAGGTATACAGGAGGTAGCTGTGGGCATCTGTCGGCTTGTAGTATACTGAGGTATTAAGGCCGGAGGGCGTGATAGAAATAGTAATGTCAAGACCCTGATGCCATCACAAGAACAGCTATGCTTTGGACCCCTGAAGGAAAACGAAAGAGAGGCCAACCAAAAACAACCTGGCGGAGGACTGTGGAGGCTGAGATGCAAAGAATCAACCAGAGCTGGGACACTGTATGAAGGATGGCCACCGACCGAGGAAAGTGGAATCAATTTGTTGTTGCCCTACAAGATGCCACTAGGCATGATGGCCACTGACTGCTTTGACGGTCGGTGGCTAAGGATCAAAGAAGAAGAAGAATATAGACAAAGTTGGAGGGACAGACAGTAATATCAAAATAAGAATACAAAAAGCAAGAGGAGCTTTCATTGCATTGGGAAATATATGGAGATAAAGAGAAATCGGATCCAACATGAAGATAAGAATCTTCAACTCAAATGTGAAGTCAGTCCTATTGTATGGCTCTGAGACATGGAAAACAACAAAGGCAACAACCAAAAAGCTACACACTTTCATAAATGGGTGCTTGCGTAGAATAGAAGGATTAAAATGGTATGACAAGGTTACCAACGTGGAACTGATGACAAGAACTAGACAAGTGCCAGTGGAACAAGAGATGAGAAGAAGACGATGGTGATGGATTGGACACACACTGAGGAGACCTGCTGATAGCATTACAAGGCAGTCCTTGTTCTGGAACCCCCAGGGCAAGAGAGGCAGAGGTAGACAAAAAAGCGCATGGAAAAGAGAGCTGGAAACAGAGATGAAAATGATAAAGAGAACGTTGAAGGAACTTGAGATGATGGCACGTGACAGGAGGACTTGGCATGTGTTTGTTGAAGGCTTTGGGAGTGGAGGGTTATGAATGAATGAATGAAACACGTAGTCTAGAACCATTGAATAGAAGTGTTAATATACTACTGGACAAAAGTTAAGGGCCACCATTCAGTTTAGACAAAGTTTATATAATTGATTGGCAAACTGTAAAGACAAGTGAAAATGTCATTAAAACTGAGCTCAGAGAAATGTGTATACATTTCTGTGTGCACTAGGTTAATTTTTTTTAAATGTCCAAAAACTGGGTCACTTTAACCCGCACATGAAAACTGCCATTGTTGCTGCAAAAACTCGTGGTTTTTTGCAACACGCCCCACTAGTTCAAAAGGTGAAAAAGTGAGCTGAATTTGAATGCACGTGGAAAATGATCATCGGTAAAGAGTGTTCACTGTTGGTATGCAATAAATCAGTATGACAAGTGGTCGAAATGATCACTGCATTAGCCATGCCACCAAGGAGAAGTCTCAGCACTGTACACCATGGTCGAGCCATGGCATGGATTCAGGATGGTCAATCTGTTCGTCATGTTGCAAGACGTTTAGCAGTGTCCCACTTTACCATTCAGAGACTTCTTGAGAGATTTCAAGCTACCGGACATTTGGAAAATTGACCCTGCTCACGAAGAATTATATAAACCTTGTCTAAACTGAATGGCAGCCCTTAACTTTTGTCCAGTAGTATAGTTTCATGGGGATTTACTGGTAATATAAATTTGTGCTTAAGCATGTTAAAGTGTTAACAGTTTATCATCTTAAATTCACTGTGATTTTCTAGGAGTTAGAACCAGTGGAAAATAATGCGTAGCTATTTGTTTACCTGTTGTTCAGTTTAATGATAATTTTACCACCCGATTTATCACACAGAAAGAGACGTGTAGTTGACTAATTATTACACTAGGCATGACGGATTGACAGAATAGAATTCCCGTTATATTTCATTTTGTGTAATTTTAGTAAGTGACTGTTGTTTAAATACCATACGAGGACCGACTGATGCCAACCCTCTAATAGCTATTTAGCAACAGGTGATATTTGTTAAATGCATATGGGTAGTTAAATAATAACTGACCGGATAGAAATAGGCTATAGACACTGTGTGCTTATATGTATATTTTATTAGTAGTAATTTTTTTCATAATGTTTCTTTATTCTTAGGCATGACCTGATCAAACAGTGACCAGCAGTCTTTATTTTTGGTCTATTTTGGACTATTGTGGTCTATTTTGGTCCTGTTCTCCATTTACAGATTGGATTAATGTTGTCTTCTTTTTGGCTTACGCGTCTCCAAATTCAGTTGTGAACAGGACTGGCCACAGAGAAAAATTAACTATTTTTTAACTGTAAATTTAACTGGAATATAAACACCAGAAATTATTTATTCAATTTTATCAGCCCACTGGGGTGTACTACAAATAACAGTACTATCTGATTTTTGACAGTCGTAGCATCGGATTTATCCAGCAAGTTACGCTGTTTCAAAATCGGCACTCACCCCAGAGTCAGCCGATAGGATTTATCATCACCATCATAGTTTACAGTTTTAGCAACCTGATGTTTCCCAACTGTTTACTGTAAACATCAGATCTCAGAGTTTCTACATTTAACTGTTCTAGGTGATATTGGTCTATCCAGGAATCAACCACCAAATTAGATGTTCCCCTTATAAAATGCTCTTATAAATATAACACTGATCTTTGACTTAAGTTAAGCTAATATTTCCACAAATACATTTTGCTGACATTAATTTTGGAGTGAAGACAATTTTCAGAGGCTGTGAATGCTTTCATGAGTATTTACTATTCAGGATTCCTTCATGGGTGTCATGGGCTAGATTTTTCTTTCGTTCTATCTTCTGTCATTAAACCTAACTTAATTACTTTATAAAGAAATATTCAATAAATTACCATACCCATGTGCCTGACTTCACACTAAATCGTATTTCACCTGCACAGAGCTGTTGAGTTTACTGTCATTTAAAAATAGCTTGTTACTATTAATTTCCTTCATCTGTGCAAAATTCTAGCTGGCTTGAATAGAACAGATAGTTGCTGGGCAGCTAACATTAAGGGGATGTAATTGATATGGTGGCTACTTTGCAGTAGTAGTGGTTATAATTACTTTTCATGCTCTTAACCCATGGTAAAGAAAATGTATGTACCTGAGACTCTTTCAAGGGAAGAGTGTTTAGGATTTCATTAATTTAAGATGAGAAATTGTTTAGGAAAGATAGTGTGTGGTCCCATAGTGTGTGGTCCCATACATCTGTCAGCTGAAAATGAGATTTTTCTATTTAACCCTAGAGCTCACTAGGCCCAGACACTGCAATAGAAAACTATGGCCATGAGAGAACCCATTTTGTAGAGCTAGCAGCGGTAGTTGCAAAGGCTTACCTTTGCCAAAATCTTGTTTTTTAGAAACAAAGTACAACCAAGTGGTCCTTTAGGATAGTCTACATGAAGAGCTTTCATTTTCATCAATGACAAGAAACTTGGATCAGGGAAAGAAAGCTTTGGAACCCTGAGATAATTCTATTCACACCACACAACCTTTTCCCACACCTGGATAAATCAGGAGTGACTGTGATTGCAGTCAGGAATCTAGCTACTGTAGGTAAAACCACCATGAACCAACAACTTCATAAAAGTCCTAATGATAAAAAATCAATAACTTTGTAGAACCACTGAACTTAAATCAATTACTTAAAAGTCCTAACGATGAACTTTCAGTAACTGTGTAGACAAGATTGAACTGTATACATACGACATTTTGTTTTCATCAGTAAAGGTTCATTGTAATTTTTTTCTGAAATCAAGATTAGCGTTAAGGACTTTTCTTTGATGTTACTGTGATGTCTAATACATGTTTGTATTTAATCAACGGGGGTTCTTTACAATAATTAAGTACCATAAGAAACACAAGGATACCGGGTTCCATCATTATTAAACAGATCATCAGCATACGCAAAAGTAATGGCCCACAAGATATTTGCGTCATTTAGAAATATGTTGGCCACATTAGTAAGCCCGTCAGACCAGAAAATACCAATGACAACATAAGATACGAAAACACCCAGTAACAATATGATATTTTATTTTCATCAGTAAAGGTTAAATGTAATTTTTTCTGAAAACAAGATTAGTGTTATTGACTTTTCTTTAATGCTACAGTGATGTCTAATACATGTTTGTATTTAATCAATGGGGTTCTTTCCAATAATTAAGTACCATAAGAAACAGTGGCCTGGATATTTATAAGCTCTTAGACTCTTTAGAGGATTCTCAACCTGCTAAGATACAGTTAATTTCCAGTATCCCGATAAATATACCAGTGATTCTCACTGTGTTCTTTTCTTCCTGTGAAACTTATATTTAACATTTTCTGCAGCTTTTACTTGAGCCAACCTTTAGTGAAATCATCTTGTGCAGTTTTGGTACTTATTCCTATGTTCACTTATTCTATCAGTCCATCTTCCATTGTAACCTGCCACTATGGGTAAAAATCTATGTAGTTTCAGGGGTTCTATAAGAAGGCAAAATATGAGGACAACTGCTTCAAAAATGGCACAGCTTAAGATGAGACCAAGGGCTTGCAATTTCATCAGGAGAATTCATCACCACAAATGCTGTGATAGCCCCATGCTTCTTAAAAAGCATAGAAGGTACAATCCTTCATTCATGAGGAAATAAATGTATGAAACACTCTTTTACTGATACGTAGTTGTAAAACAGGTTCTGCACTTAGCTACCCCTTTCCACATCCCATGTCTCCAGACAACAGCTAGACTGCTAGCTTGTGCATACTGTCTTATTGAATGTGCTACTATTCCCACTTTAACAACAGGTCATGCTAGATTACAGACAAGTGTATCAAAGATGTCAGTATCAATTTTTTGTATGTGGTAGTTTAAGCTATAAGATCTCTTATTTCTTGATTTCACCTTGACTACTTTTTAAACCCTCCTCCAATAAATTAGCTATAGAAGAAAACAGTGTTACAGAATGATCCAGAAGAAGATAGATTATTGGGGTGGCAAACATCTTGAAGCAACACAATAAAAACAGCACACAAGCCTACATTATATGCACCAGCAGTTAGCCTCAACTGAGATGTTCCATTGCTTAAGAAAAAGCTTATTTACATGCTTACCTTCATTTCTCCATATATCTGACTGTGTTACTTTATGCTCTCCTAATCTCTTCCTGCTGATGCCAGCAACTGTCTGGGAATTAATGTTTGAATCTTTAGAGACGCCATTCCAATAACACTCCTGGATGACATGCAATACAAAATCATAGGTTATGTAAAGGTTTTTTTTTACAATCACTACCAATCAATACTGTTATCACAAGGTTCAATTTTGAGACTAACAACAAACTGAAGTTTTTGAAGTATGTTTGTATACACAAAAAAGACTTCAGTAAAAACTTGGAAATAAATTCTCAGTGTCCACAAAGTTGATGTATAAATGTGCCTGACATTGATGATTCTGAGTCTTGCTACCTGATCTGCATATGATTTTGCTGTTCAACATTTGTTTGTTCTTCCATGAGTTTGTTTATTTAAAGCTTCTTTTACATGGTCTAGCATCACTGTCAGAATTTTATTTAGCCATTGCCAAGGTTTGTCTTAACAGTTGATGTAAATAATCACATTTAATTTCTTAAGTAATTGAAATGTAACAAGCTGGCAAGGAAGAGAAACAAAGAAAAACAACACTGCAAAAATCATGCTATGTTTAGGACATAAGAGAGGTAGAGGGAAAAAAAACGGAGAAGGGAAATGGAGATAGACATGAAATGGATGCAAAGACATGGAAAAACAACTGAACAGATGGCATAGGACAGGAAGGCTTGATCTGAATTTGTTGAAAGCTTCTCACTCATTTTCTTTTCTGAGATGATGATGATAGGAAACTCTTTACAGAGCGATACAACAGGAAGCAATCTGATCATCAGAAGTGGTCCCCCTGTCCGACAAGTGTTTCGGCCCGATTTACTCCTTTACACTCTAAGGGGGGCGGGCCCACTTGGGTCATGACTCCCAAGCGTCTCAGCCTCCTGTTGTCTTGTATCGAAAATGAACCCATTTCACTTATGGTAGCAACTTTAAAATCCACAACTCCGCCAGCCATGGAGGCAATTGTGAAAGTAACAAAGAGAAGACAAATTATTCCGTTCGTTCAGTCGCACATCACATCTAAGGACACACACCTGCGCAAAGCCGACAAGTCTAGCCACTGCGAGCTAGCCACAGACATTCTGTGCCTGACACCCTTATAATATACGCCGCCTGTTGCCCCTCAGTCACAGCCCTTTCACTAGTACACTAAAAAAACTTAGCGTATTGTGGACATAGAAAAATTGGTGTTTTCCGTACCGCAGCGTTTGTTCCGTCGCACATCACACCTAAGGACACACACCTGCGCGAAACTGACGAGTTTAGCCACTGCACACTAGCCACGGAAATTCTGTTCCTGATACCCCTTATAATATACGCCACCTGTTGCCCCTCAGTCACATCCCTTTCACTAGTACACCAAAATACTCAGCATATTGTGGACTTAGAAAAATTTTGGTCTTTTCTGTACCGCAGCGTTTAATGTCACGATTTCCATTGCCCATTGCGGTTGTTCCACAGCCAGCATGATGCCTTTTCAGCAGTTTCACCAAGCCTCTTCAGTGCCCTTGTTTTTGACTGTCCCCTCAGCCCCAACAGTTTCAATAAATCATACACTGATGCAGCCACAAGCCCTCTTGTGCCCACTTCAACAGCCATGACCCTTGCAGTGAACCCATCGTGTCTCAGATCCGTGGCCAAATCACTATTCTTGGCCGCTTTGAACGAATGTTGCTCGTCTAATCTGGATTCAAATGACACGGTCAGTTCAATCAGTATCACCTGAAGCGTTGCTGAAGAATCAAGCACTATATCCGGCCTACTCCGCAATTTTCTGATACTCTCTGGATATGCCCCTCATCTAGGTAGGTCTACTGCCATCTCCCAGTCATTTGCAGTCAAGAAGAGATGGTAAACTGCTACCAGGTTTACTCGGTTTGGGGTGTGTTGACTTTCCTGCCCTCAGAAAGTATGTATTTGCGGTGCTCAGCCTGGGTTTGCTATTCGCCTTCATAATTGCCAGATCTATTGTCGCAGCAAGCTCATTTAGCACTTTGTTATGGCGCCAAGTGTATCGCCCTTACCCTAATGACACCTTACACACTGAGAGCACGAGTTCAAGTGTCTGCATCCCCAGCACAGGGGGCACTGCTCATCATCCGACTTTCCCCATTTCACAAGGTTGGTGGCCGACGGCAGCAAGTTTATACATTGATCTAACAACGAAGCTGAGCCTAAGAGGTGCCATATGCCATATATCATTCCATGTCAAGGACCTCTGCAGGGCTCCTTCCCGTGTAGTCCATTGGCCTTGTTGGACCTGTTGCACTGCTTTTTGCAACCTCTTATCATTCTCAGCTCCTCGTATCTCCTGAACTACCATGTCTCTGCGCTCTCTACTTGATGCCTTGGACCACCAGCAGATGTCTCCATGACCAAATCCCAGTCTATTTGTTTGTGTGTATCTGATTACCTCCCTCAGTTTGAGTGACTCTTGGGCAGCATCAACAGCTTCTTCCACTCTCCACTTCCTTCCCGTTTTCAGTGTGGGCTGAATGGACTTAACCACGTCATCAGCTGACTCACGTAGCATCATTGCAAGCCTTGCCTTTCCAACTTTGTACAAGGGGATTGACATAAGTCTTGGGCCTGACCATGAAGGACATGTCAGAGAGAGCTGAAATGTTGTATAGTGTTTGTTCCTTTTCAATATAGCCACCATCTGAATTGTCACACTTCTGCCATCTCTGCTTGACCTTGAAAAGACCTTGGGAGTAGAACACCCTATTTTTCAAACTAAACCAGTCATCACATGCCAGTATAACCTCTTCATTGCTGTCAAAATGATTTCCTTTTAGCTGTTTTTTTAAGATTTGGGAATAGAAAAAAGTCTGATGGAGCCAAATCTGGAGAATATGGTGGGTGTGGAAGAATTTCAATATTCAAATCGTTGGCTGCTAGCTGCACAAGCCATGCTTTGTGAGAGAGCGTGTTGTCTTGAAGCAAAGGAAGATTTTGAGTGCGCATTATCCCTCGTTTCCTGGTCACAATCTTTCTTAGTTTGGTGAGAAGATCTGCATAGTACTGTCCATTAACTGTGTTGCCACGAGGCAGATAATCTTTCAAAAGGACACCTGTGCCGTCCCAAAAAACAGTCAGCATCACTTTTCCTGCAGATTTCTGCGCTCTCGGCTTGACAGGTGTTGTGGAGCCCGGGGTTTTCCATTGCATGCTGGCAATTTTGGATTTGGGGTCATAATGGTGTACCCAAGTCTCATCTACTGTCACCATGGTCTCCAAAAAATTTTTTGACTGACACTTTTTGAGCAACTGTTGACAGCAATTTACCCTCGTTTGCTTCTGTTCACATGTCAACAGTCATGGAACCCAGCGTGCACGCACTTTTCTCATGTTCAGTCTGTTGTGTAAAATTATATAAACTGTTCTTTCATTTAGTTTTACTCTACTAGCTATCTCCACAATTGTCATTTTTTGATCCTGGTCAATGATTTTCTTCACTCTTGTTGCATTTTCATCATTGCACTCTGAGGCTGGTCTACCAGATCTTGGCAGATCAGCAACATTTGAGCGGCCGGACTTAAACTGTTGACACCAGTTTTTTACCGAAGTATATGAAGGACAAGAATCACAAAACACTGGTTCCATCTCCCTGTGTATTTCTGTAGGTGTTTTTCCATGAAACATCAGAAATTTTATCACAGCTCTGGCCTCCTTCTTTTCCATTGTTTTGTCAAATCTTAGGAGCAGCAGATCCGGTCAATAGGGTACATTGCGCCGTGCACCGTAGCGGGAAAACCCATTGAAGAAACAAAAGCGTACTTCACACATTCATTGCAAATATGATGAACTTTAAATGTGCCAAGTTTCATCTTCCTCCTGTGACTCCTTCATGGTCAGGCCCAAGACTTATGTCAAGCCCCTTGTACTCTTCAACAACTGACTTGAAGGGAAGCAGAAGTTTTGACTTTTTGCAGTACAGTGCTACATCTGACAGACCTGGTGGTACCCCTAGCCATTAATAGCCAATTATAGCTAAATATAGCTTGACATTTTTGAGGCACTGTTTAATTTCTTCAGTAAGAATGAAACTTTTTTTTTCTAGTACTAGCACATGGCCACTACTACAGTCTGCTCATGGCCCAGTTTCCACAGATAACAACCATTTTTTAAAATTTCCTGTATACCAGTATGCAGCTGATTTCTTCTTCTTCTTGTGATCACATCTTTGATGTTTACACCGTCAGATGAGTTCTCATGATGAATTCAACCTTTGTCTAGAGTTCCTCTTTAGCTCCATACAGCTTTGAGTTTAGTGTTGAGTCATTGGGCCAGTATATCTTTCTTAACTGGTCATACAGAGGACAATCCTGTAGAACATGCTCAGCAGTTTGTTCATTTAATCCACATGTGCACAGTGGTGAAGCAGACAATCGTAGCTTGTACATGTGTTTATTCAGTTTGTTATGCCCTGTCCTGAGGCAAAAAGTGGTGATCTGTCCCTTCCGGTCAAGAGTGTGGTAGTCGTCATTGGGTTGATTCTGTTCTCTTCTGATAGCCTGGATAGCTCTCATTTTTCTCAAAGTATGTGATTTTGTTATCTTCTTGTTCACATTCTCCTCCATTTTTGGCAAGTTTACCTGCCTTTTCATTTCCACGTACACCACAATGGGATGGTACCCACTGAAGCATTTTTCGCTTTTTGGCAGCTACCTTGCTTAGTTCATTTCTCAGATGCAAAATTTTACCACCCTTGAGAACTTGCAGTACAGACAGTGCATCTGTGAGGATGACTACCTGGTGGCAGTCAAAGTTGGTGTTATAAATCATTTTTGCAGCTGGCTATAGACCTTGAACTCTAGATCTGTATAGTTGGAACAGAAATAACCAGTGGGAATATGACGAGTCTCATAGTGGTTGCCAGGACATGAGATAAAGATATCAGTGCCTCCATTCTTAACGGCATTTGTTGCTGATCCATCCATGTAGGCAAATATCCATGATTGTTCGGGATAGCTTTCTTGGATCGTACTCAATGTAGCAGTTTGTTTTTGCAGATTATTATACTCATTAAACTAACACATGAACTTGTTAGATACTCATGGGACATCTTGGGCCTAGCAGAAGTCAGATGGACAGGATTAGGTGAATCAATAACGGATGATGGTCACAAAATTTGGTTTAGTGAAGATGAGTCCAAACATCAGCATGGAGTAGGTTTTATTGTACATAAAGATAGATTGAACTCTGTCATCAGCTGCACCCCAATAAATAGCAGGCTTATCACCATACGTATTGCAGCACATCCAAAGAACATCTCCATCATACAGATATATGCCCCCAATAACGACTATGAGGATGATGCAATTGATACGTTTTATGAAAATCTAGTTGAAACAATTAAGAAAATTCGAAAGAAAGATTTTCTCATCGTGCTAGGTGATTGGAATGCTAAAAAAGGGCCAGATGCATACAGTCAGTGGGCTGGCACAGTGGGGAAAATTGGGACAGGAGAAACCAACGATCGAGGACTAAGGCTACTAGAATTTGCCAGTAACTATAAACTAACCCTTGCAAATACACTATTTCCTCATAAGTTATCAAGAAGAACAACGTGGCATGCCCCGAAAACTGAGATACATGGCCAAATTGATTTTATTCTTGTATCCAAAAGATGCAAATCCAGTATTAGTAAAGCCAAGACTAGGGATTGTCCTGGCGCCGACATTGGTAGTGATCATGACATGGTATTGATGACGCTCAAGTTTAAACTCAAAAATAACTATAATCAAAACAGATGTTCTCAGTTAAGATTCAATTTAGACAAACTGAAAGATCCAGAAATCGCGGGAATCTTTGAGGCAACTGTTGGAGGAAAATTCGCAGCTCTCAACTTTCTGGAGGATATCAACTCAGTAACAGAGAACATGAAAGGTATGCTCATTGAATCAGCAACAGAAATACTTGGTAAAAGAAAGAAAATAAACAAACCATGGGTTACTGATGACATTCTGGAGTTATGTGATACACGGCGGGAAATGAAAAAGGTTAAGAAAGAGGTTCCTGAAGCAGCATGGCAATACAGTATGGTGAATAAAAATATTAGAAAGAAAATGAAACAGGCCAAAGAAAAATGGGTAGCTGATCAATGTGAGTCCATTAATACAGGGCTAATAAAAGGTAACAGCAGAAGAGCTTTCGACACATTAAGAAGACTATCAAAACCCCAACAGCCTAGGGTAACTGTCATAGAAGATAGCAATGGGGCTCAGCTCAATGAAAAAACAGCTGTAATGAGAAGGTGGACAGAATATTGTAAAGAATTATATAACTGTAAACTCGACACTGAATATAGCATATTCAACATTAAGTGCGGAAACAGGGAACTCGGAAATGCAGCAATATTACGGGAAGAAGTGGAAGAGGCTATATGTTCGATGAAAGGAGGGAAGTCATCGGGTGTGGATAATATCCCAGTAGAGCTCTTAAAATATGGAGGACAAGATATAGTAAAAATCATGACAACAATTTGCCAGAAGATATGGAGTACAAAAAAATGGCCAAAAGAGTGGACGCAGTCATTAGTAATACCGCTTCCAAAGAAAGGAAATCTAAAAATGTGCAAGAACTACAGAACCATTAGCCTTATTAGTCATCCAAGTAAAGTGATGTTAAGGATACTTTTGAACAGAATAAAACAGAAATCAGAAGAAATCTTGTAAGAGGAACAGGCTGGCTTTAGGCCAAAAAGAAGTACCTCAGAATAAATCTTCAATATTAGATTACTGATCGAAAAACATCTCCAGCCTTAACACGATTTATACCATAACTTCATCGATTTCACAAAAGCCTTCGATCAAGTCTGGCATGAAGGCTTATGGCAAATAATGAGAAAATTCAATTTTGATACCAACATCATAGATATCATTGAAGCACTATACAAGGACGCAAGCAGTGCTGTTTTTGCAAGCAATGACATTGGAGAATTTTTCAAAACAACTGTAGGAGTTCGCCAGGGATGTATCCTGTCCCCAGTGCTCTTTAATATATATCTAGAACATATTATGCAGGAGGCTCTCTATGATTATAAAACAACCATATCGATTGGAGGCCAACCTCTTTGCAATCTACGTTTTGCTGATGATATCGATCTTATAGCTGGAACAGAATCAGAACTTCAAGACCTTACCTCTAGACTGGAGAAAGTAACGAGATCGTATGGGATGGAAATTAATATAGAAAAAAGCAAGATATTGGTGAATAGCCATAAGAAACATGTTCTGACTAACATTACGTTAAATGGGCAAACATTAGAAGAAGTAAACACCTTTAAATATCTGGGGTCCTGATAAAAATAAGTTGACGAGGGTGCTGTTAATAATACATTGAAGGCTATTGTTAATAATAATTAGGTGAAGACTTGCTGTTAAGATGCCACTGATAATAAGTGTGGGTTAAAGACTGTTGTACCCCACAATAACGCACGTGAAAGTCATGGAAGGAGTGAAGCTGCTGGTGACGTTTTAATAACAGTTTATTCATGCCACAACACCATACAAATGACATCAAGAAATACACGTTACAGAACACATCTAAAAAAATCCAAGAAAACTGCCCACACAGCAGTTCAGCCTAATATGGCCGAACAATGTCTCCACCTCTCATAACAATCCAAAGAGAACTGCCCATACGCAGTTTATAAATAACTCATAATGTCATCACGTGACATATTGGCCACAGTACTCAAAATACTGCCTACACTGCAGTTTACAAATAACTCATAATGTCATCACGTAAAATATTGGCCTTAGTACTCAAAATACTGCCTACACTGCAGTTTACAAATAACTCATAATGTCATCACGTGAAATATTGGCCTTAGTACTCAAAATACTGCCTACACTGCAGTTTACAAATAACTCATAATGTCATCACGTGAAATATTGGCCTTAGTACTCAAAATACTGCCTACACTGCAGTTTACAAATAACTCATAATGTCATCACGTGAAATATTGGCCTTAGTACTCAAAATACTTCAATATCCATAAACTCTACCTCCGCGGGAAATAATGGCCTCTTAAATAACATCTTCACGAAATATCCTCTACTAGGAAATACTGGCCTGTACATATCAAGGCCTCTAACATCTTCACATCAAATATCCACTTATCCAAAAAACACAGCGAAAACCATCGCTGGCCATTTTCATAGTGCTCTGCGCAGACACACACTTACAGGCCTGACTCTCTCCAGTCAACGCCCAGGACACACTACCCAGCTTACACACTCGTTCCGCTCAAAAGCAGTCACGAGACTTCCTCACGGTCAACACAACTCAGTCAATCAATCATTTGCGGGCTAGCCGCGAGCTATTCTCACCCCGCTCAAAACAATACAGAATAAATATATCTCACTACTTGAGATGATCAGCGTTTTTCCACGCTATCTGTAATCTATCTCTCGAAACTACCACGAGATATTTTCAAAACAATTCAACAGCCAACAAGCAAACAAGTGCTCCAACTCAGAATCTAACTTTTCTACTAACATACTCAGATTTACTCCCCTTACACCAGTTCTGTTCTTAACATCTTACCTCACCCCCGGAGAAAAAAAATGATTCTATCATTTTTTTTACAATTACATCCCCCAAAAAAGTTAAGAGGACAATGAATCTCTAACATATGCGTATAAGAATTACTTTAAGTTAAGTAAAAATAAGACATCTACAAAATATAAGCATTAAGTGAAATGTAAAAATGAAGTATGCAATATAATTAATTACGCATACTAAAATATAATGCATTACAAAACCCAGTTAAGTGAATACAGAACAACTAAATAGGAAACAACCGATAGTAAAAGAAAAGACAAGATCAGAATATGAGGGGAAAAAAACAATAATATTACATTCAAACAATTTCTTATATGTAAAATAACTACAAATATCACAAGTAGTTACACTATATTAAGTTATCCCATTAACTAACAATAGAAAGAATGAAAGTATAAGAAGCGAAAGAAGAAGTATATAAGAAGGATGCGAAACGCACACAACGCACGGAATGTAAACAAAATATGAAACCATACTGAAAAGACAACAGAAAAGAAAGAATAGAATAAAGAATAATCAACAAAAACATATGGAAAGCAAAAGGTATGAATATAGAGAAAGTTGGTAAAATATATATCAATAACTATTTAGATCAAACAAAGTATTTTATAATACATACAAACATGATCGAAAACGACAAAACAAAATAACAAAGTATACCTATACTAATATCATAAAAAATAGTTTATAACTAAACAAAACATAATCAGTAATTTAAACAAGTTATACAAGTTATACATAACCAACAATAAATTATCGACACCACACAAAAAAGTAATAGCATTGCTATAATAAAGTTCGAACAACGCACAATCAAGCGCTAATACAACATAACATCCAAAAAACAAAAAAAACTTTCTTTAAAGAACTAAAATTACTCTACATATCAAACATAGCGCATAGTCAAGCGCTAGGCACACACAAAAACCAAAAACAATTACAATATTTTCCAAAAAATACAATACAAAAATATTTCATAATGCTAAGTTTCATAAAATAGTATTTTAATTTAATTAATTCAAATCTTTAATTAACAAATTAACAAAGAAACTAGCTTTAACAAAATGAGAAACATATAACAATTCCTATATCTAAGCAAACACTAATCAACACGTGTAAGTTTTTCAAAAAATACGTCACAGAGAAACACATAGAAAAACACACTATTACCAACATATGAAAACAACGTAATGTATGCTAATCAAATGCTTAAATCAGATCTCAAGATTCCTCAATCAAATAACAATATCAGCAAACGTTGTTATTTTTTTTAATACAGTTCAATTTAAAATTTTTAATATTTCCGGCTACAATTAGGTTCAGCTTAGCTACAGTGTTATTTAGTTATACATTTATATCTATCTCCATCTGATATACTAAAAGTAACTATTGTAACATTACAACTAATGAGTTGTGCATAGAGCTGGCAAACTCATCATGTACAAAACTATCCTAACTATCACATCTGTAAAAAAAAACAAAAAAAAACTGCAAGTTCTACATCAGAGTATAAAAGTCAATGATTATATGGTGTAAATAGGCATAGGTTTGTAACCAGTAAGGTTAAATATAAACCTGCTCATTGCATTCATCAATAGTAAACGACACGTCACTACCATCTAACACATTACACATTATCCAAAACACAATAGTATAAAAATAGCATCGAAATGAACTAATGCATAATTAAAACAGTCATACATATCAAGAAAAACTATTGACATCAAATGATGCATAAAGATGATGATCATAATATTACAGAGAAATTACATAATATTTCAAATATAACAACCTATAATGATCTATACAATAGAATACAATAACATCGACTGTCCTAACAAACAAACAAAAAAAAACTCAAACGCAAACAAAAAATCTCCATAGGTCTTGCCGACATCTCATAAACACTAGGGTTAACACGTCCAATGCGTAGTTAGCACGCTGATATGTTCCGCTTGAACAGACACTCGGGTACAATGTTGACCTACATTCTTGCCGCTACCGTAAACAGGAGCGCTGACCCTTATCGAGAAGTCGCCTCTGTTCAAAAAATACAAACGAAAATTTCCATTTTAATGAATGGTGAAATTTACTAAGAACAACGGAGAGGTTAAATAAACAATTACCTCGCAATGTGGTTTGTGTAGAAATCTGGTCACTTCACGATGTCATCGACTCTTCCTTTATGTTCACAACAACGTGATGCTCTTTCAAAATCAGAAACATAACAAGCAGTAGTATTTGTGACATCATTATCATTGCTACTTTGCTTAATAACAATGATTCTAGGCTCATGTCAAGCAAAATTAGCATAACTGCACTTATTATTTGTTGTTTGATCCAAAAATTTATCATCATTTCCTCTTTGTTTGAGACTATTATTATGTCTATAATCCCAGTCAGACTTGTTATGCTTAACGTTTCTACTTCGAACAAAAAATCTGTCAGAAAAATTATTGCACGATTGAAAACCCTTCTTGTATTTGCCTGTACCATTATTTTCAAAATTCTCAGAATTAAAATGTTGAGATATATTAACTTGTCTTTTTTCTCTCTGAGAAGGAAAATTATTATCATAAGAATTCCCTTGGTATTTTCTAACCTTAGTATCATCTCTCCTACCAAAACTCTTTCCATTCTTTTCTTTGACAATATGCTTATCTCTAAAAGTCTCTTTATCCTTACGCATATAATGGGTTTCCTCATTGGAACCACTACTTATAACTTTATCCCTTGTTATCACCTTATGAGAACTTCCAAAATTAGTTACGTTTAATCTTTAGGC
Source organism: Oreohelix idahoensis (assembly GCA_024509875.1). Taxonomy (NCBI): domain Eukaryota; kingdom Metazoa; phylum Mollusca; class Gastropoda; order Stylommatophora; family Oreohelicidae; genus Oreohelix; species Oreohelix idahoensis. Next base: position 33,063 of record JAMPIV010003830.1, read on the forward strand.
TTTTAGCCTGACATTTATCAGGACTGACTGTTACATTATCATTCTCTCTATTACACTGCCGCCAAGAATCGTTGCTATTGGAAGCAGAATCAAAAGATCTTGGAAAGTTATATTTTCCCCGAAAAGACCTTTGTCCATCACATTTAACCTTTTTATTTGCAAAGATTGTATGGGGCTGGTTCTTTGCTTTTCTAACTTGTTGGCAAACAACTTTCTGTCTAGCATTGTCAACATTGACAGTAGACCATAGCTTGTTGTTCAAAATAATATCGAGTAGGGCCTCTACTCTTTTTGTCCCTTCTGCAATTTCAACATTTTTTTGTGAAATTTCCTATTTAATTTGTCAAATGTCAAAACTTTACTTCTCTCCTCTGTTAGCAATCTCTCAATCTTAATCATCTTCTCTCTCTCAGTCGTTAACTCTTTTAATTTGTCTTTCTCATCCTTTTCTTTATTAGCCCTCAACTGTGTTAAGTCCATCTGAAGTTCCTCAGTGTCACTATCATTGCTATTTACAAGCCCATCAATCTTCTCCGGACATACAGTACTTATCTCTTCAAGCTTATCAAAACATACATCATGAAGCATTTCTATGTATAATTTCTCTTGTTCATTGGTTTCAGTTTTTAATTTTTCATACATATCTTCCTTTCGTTGGGTCTCCTGTGTAAGGTTTTCCAACTCAACATGCTTAACATTAATCTGAGATTCCAACTCCTTAATCTTTCTTAAAGCAAATTCAATGCAGTTTGTGCACTAGAAAGTTCTGAGTTTGATTTATGTAAATCTCTTCTAAGTCTAGCCACCGTCTCTTGTAATTCTGTGTCCTTAGCAACACTTTCTAAGAAGTTTTCCCTTTGCTGTAAAGCAGTTTGTTTGATGATTTTCATTCGCTCCTCATCCTCCAACTCCTCTTTCTGGTCATTATGAATGCCGTCGCGCAACAACGTACGCATACTCTTCAATATGTTATCACGTTTAACATCCATCTGGTTGTACAAGAACAGACGAAAGTCCATACCCAGCAATCTCGCCAAATCCTTAGCCATATTCAAATGAGGAATAGACTGAAATCTATTCTCAGCAAACTCTCTTAGGGCTGTCGATGCATGGATCAAAAATCTATCCATCACGTGTTCTTCCAGTGCTGGACCCTGCAAATTCTCAAAACTATCACCCTCTTCAAATAAGTACTGTAAATCAGACCACATATACTCAGGATCTGTATCGGAATCCATATAAGGATCCATAGTGGTTCAATCACTCAGTCAACTATATATCTATACCAGTATAATTATTAATATCGCAAGTTTATGTCCCAAGAAGTTCTGACAATTACCCTTCCATTTCACACAGTTAAGTATCTATACCAGAAATTGCAATTATTTATTAATTTTGTATCCCCAATTCCTCTTCAAAGAACCTTTATAACATCATATTCATATGAGGGAAGTCATCATATATCATACAACCATCAATACCTATGCATTAAATCCTAATAATCTGTTAGTATAGACCTAGACAACAAAAACAACAGTTATCAACAGAATAAGCATAGGAAGGCTCGCTGACATAGTAAAGGCGACACAGTTCACACAACAACGAAAACCACTTATCTTGAATGAAAACAATCCCGTTCCTTTCCGCAAACACCCTGGATATCACAAAGTTCAATGGTAAAACAATCGACCACAGAAAGGCATTGGAACTTGACACCTTTTCCCTCAGGTCCTCGATTCAGCACACTACGTGCTTGCACATCGCACAGGAAAACAGGAAATGGGTCACCGTCTGTCAATTTCGTTGAAAGGAGGTACACCGCTCGTTCATACTGCCTGACGTTTACTTGCACTGGTATACAGACGCCACTGTATATCATGACATCTCATAATCTTGAGTAATAAATTCCTTTAGCTGCGAATGTCACTTGAGTTAACAGTTCCCAGTTTAAATGATACTGAATAGTTTTCCTTGGGACCCCTGATACAGCTCTCAAATGTGATACCGTCCGATTGTTACTGTAATACTCATTCGATACTTCACAAGAGTTTCTTGGAGCACACTGGTACAGTTCTCATATGTAATGTCTGTCTTTTAACTACTAACGCCACTCAGGCTACAAGCTAACACTTGTGAATTAATATCACGCGAATTTCGCGGGTATCAGATCCTATAAAACTAGCACACCACTGATAAAAGTAAGTTGACGAGGGTGCTGTTAATAATACATTGAAGTCTATTGTTAATAATAATTAGGTGAAGACTCGCTGTTAAGGTGCCACTGATAATAAGTGTGGGTTAAAGACTGTTGTACCCCACAATAACGCACGTGAAAGTCATGGAAGGAGTGAAGCTGCTGGTGATGTTTTAATAACAGTTTATTCATGCCACAACACCATACAAATGACATCAAGAAATACACGTTACAGAACACATCTAAAAATATCCAAGAAAACTGCCCACACAGCAGTTCAGCCTAATATGGCCAAACAATGTCTCCACCTCTCATAATCCAAAGAGAACTGCCCACACGCAGTTTATAAATAACTCATAATGTCATCACGTGACATATTGGCCACAGTACTCAAAATACTGCCTACACTGCAGTTTACAAATAACTCATAATGTCATCACGTGAAATATTGGCCTTAGTACTCAAAATACTGCCTACACTGCAGTTTACAAATAACTCATGTCATCACGTGAAATATTGGCCTTAGTACTCAAAATACTGTCTACACTGCAGTTTACAAATAACTCATAATGTCATCACGTGAAATATTGGCCTTAGTACTCAAAATACTGCCTACACTGCAGTTTACAAATAACTCATAATGTCATCACGTGAAATATTGGCCTTAGTACTCAAAATACTTCAATATCCATAAACTCTACCTCCGCGGGAAATAATGGCCTCTTAAATAACATCTTCACGAAATATCCTCTACTAGGAAATACTGGCCTGTACATATCAAGGCCTCTAACATCTTCACATCAAATATCCACTTATCCAAAAAACACAGCGAAAACCATCGCTGGCCATTTTCATAGTGCTCTGCGCAGACACACACTTACAGGCCTGACTCTCTCCAGTCAACGCCCAGGACACACTACCCAGCTAACACACTCGTTCCACTCAAAAGCAGTCACGAGACTTCCTCACGGTCAACACAACTCAGTCAATCAATCATTTGCGGGCTAGCCGCGAGCTATTCTCACCCCGCTCAAAACAATACAGAATAAATATATCTCACTACTTGAGATGATCAGCGTTTTTCCACGCTATCTGTAATCTATCTCTCAAAACTACCACGAGATATTTTCAAAACAATTCAACAGCCAACAAGCAAACAAGTGCTCCAACTCAGAATCTAACTTTTCTACTAACATACTCAGATTTACTCCCCTTACACCAGTTCTGTTCTTAACAGGTCCACTATGTGTAGTGATGGAAGATCAAGTAAAGAAATCAAGACAAGACTTGAGATGGCCTCAGCTGCCATGACAAGGCTGAATGTGATCTGGAAAAGTAACATCAGTTTTCCTGTGAAGATCAAATTATACAAATCACTTGTATTATCTATTCTCTTGTATGGGTGTGAGGGCTGGAGACTCACTGCAGATACGGAGCGAAGGATTCAGGCTTTCGAGTATAAATGTTATAGAAGAATTTTGCGCATTTGCTATAAAGAGCACAAAACAAATGTCTATGTTAGAGAGAAAATAAACACCTATGCAGGCCACCAAGAACAACTTTTGTCAGTAGCTTGCCTGGTTTGGGCATGTAACTCGTCATGACTCCCTTTTGAAATCGATCCTCCAGGGAACAGTGGAGGACCCTGTCTGCTGATGCTTCCACCATGGCACCCCTTCGACCCATGACGGGTTATGAGTTGAGATGATGATGAGATACTCATTAAAAAAAATGCTGTGCTGAAGTCGGCCAAAAGGCACAAATATTGCAGCTTCACTGTAAATGGACACAACGCAACCAAGGTCCTTTTCAGGACCAACGAAGAAGAAGATGATATCCAATTGTGAGACCACTGATTGATGTATTAATTTGGAGGGTACTGCTGGCCTGTTTCCATGGTACAGGGTCTAGGGTGGGCTTCAGTGGTGTTGTGAACATGTATTCAAAGCTGAGTGTGTTTTGAGGTGCAAAAACTTCAATTACAAAATAATATAGGTCTTCTTGATGCTGTCTTTTATGTCTTTTTCCCTGAGGCTACGTTTTAGACATCCCAATGCCAGATCATCTAGTCTTGCCTTCATTGGGTGCGTTGGCATATGGTTGTACTTTTCCATCTGGATCATGCTTTTTGTATCTCTTCTATAGGACAATGTCTGTAATCTAGCAGCTTTCTACATCTCTGATATCAGCATCTTTTTCAAGGCTCATTAGCTGATTTGATTATAAGCATTGCCTTTTAATGGGTTTTCACTTATCAAAAGATGCCTTGTGTTGTAAGCAGTGCATGATCATTGAAGAAATCGGGTTTCTCTGACAGAGGGTTCCTTCAAACTATTGTTGCACAGGCTTTATAACAGAAGTAAAAAGCATTGTGAAGGATGTCAGAGCGAAAAGTGTGATGTCGGGGGGAGACTCAAAGTTGGCCATGTCGATAGAAAACAAGATGTCTATTTTATGTGTACTTTATTAATAACGTTCCTGTGAAATCCCAAAGCAGGCTCGGTTTCTCATTTACTTACTTACTTACTTACTAAGTCATTCCCCTTCTACCGTGAGGTGTAGAGGTTTGGAAGAGAGAGCGCCAGACTATCCTATCAGCTGTCTTCCTCCTGGCCTGGTTCCATTCTAGTCCTCGGTCCTTCAAGGATTGTCTAATTTGTCCTTCCAGTGGACTCTGGGTCATCCTGGGGGTCTGGATCCCTGGCTCTTTGTTTCCCATGCTTGTCATGGTAGTCGATCTTCTCCCATTCTGCAGACATGGCCAAACCATCTTAGTTGGGACTGTTCTACTTGGGTCTGCAGGGGGTGGGATTTTAGGCCTTGACATATCGTCTGGTTGCGGATCATGTCTCTTCTTGTTACTTCAACCACCTTCCTCAGATTCCTTATTTCTGAGGTTTGGATCTGGCTTTTGTGGGTTGTAGTCACTGCCCATGACTCACATCCATATGTCAAGACTGGGACATAGGGGTGGAGCGGTATACAGCCATCTTCGTTTTCTTACAAACCTCTCTCTTGCTGAGGAATCCTTAATTTATGGCCTGAAAAAGCCTCCCAGCTGCTGCTTTTCGAGTAGCCAACTTTTCTTTGATGCCTCCCTTTTGGTCTATAATAGCTCCGAGATATTTAAAGTGGTCGACCTGCTCCAGGACCTGTTCTCCCAGCTTAATCTGATGTCTTCTTTCTTCTCATGATATCACCATGGATTTTGTTTTAGAGCTACTTATGACCATCCCTCTCTTCTCCAGCTCTTCCTTCCAGACTTGCAGGTTGGATTGGAGATGTGCCTCTGATTTAGCAATCAGGGCAACATCATCAGCAAATGCCAGCTCTAAAATACATACCTATCTCATCTTCCAGTACCCCACTGAATACTTTCTTGTTCTCTTCTTACATGCCTTGATAACATCGTGCATGAGGAGTATGAAAAGAAAAGGTGACAGGATATCACCTTTTCTTACACCAGTGGTGGTCTTGAATTCTTCTGAAGGATGTCAGAGCAAAAAGTGTGATGCAAAAGATTGCAGTCTTGAGTCTCTTTGGGGGTGAGACTCAAAGTTGGCCAAGTCGACAGAAGGACAAGATGTCTATTGTATGTGTACTTTATTAATAACGTTCTAGACTATAAAATCCCAAAGCAGGCTGAACCTCTCATTTACCAGTGGGATAATTAGTCAAATTTCAGGTTGTAACAATGTAACTACTGTTTATGAAACCGGACACAATAATGGAAATATGTGCAGTACAAGTAACCAGAGTCATGAAAGAAGGTACTGGATAAGTGATGTCAGAAGTAATGCATGAAATGCTCTGAAAATATTTTCTGTTGGATTTATTATGTCAAATTAAACCTTGGATTGTCCTGGCTTGATTTATTCTCTCAATCTATGTTGTGTGAATCTGTATGTCAGCCCATCTTAACAGAATTATAAAATATAAGCTGTCAGGGTTACACAAAACCTTGCATACTGTTAGAAACATTGTGTTTCCTGTTATCATATGGTGTGTTCTTGCATACTACATGTTTGCCACCTCTTTAACTGTTTTCTTTTCCTTGCCACTACTTCCATTTTTTTCATTACTAACTTTCCCACGGGCATAGCCACACCACATTCATTATAAACTTTGACTGATCCTTCTTTCTTGTTTATTTCATTCAGAATAAATTATTATGTGGCTGTCAGAATAAAAATTAACCTGCTCTAGTATATCACATTTCATATAATCATAATACATTTACATTCTAATTTATTCCCCTCAATTTTTTAAAAACAATTTTCCATCCTAGAAAAGCATCCTGACATTTAAAGTTACTATGGTATATGGAAAGAATCTCCATTAATCCTTGACTGACAAGTCTAACCCAAATGGCAGTGGGGAGGGGAGAGGATAAAGCACCTCAATCTTGCCTCCTGTCAAGTCACAATGTTTTAAAGATGTTTTATATAGGCAGTTGCCCCAATCCCCCCTCCCTTTCTAGGATTTAGTGAAACCTCCTAACCTTCAATATGTGATCAGTAAAATAAAAATAAAAACACCTACAACTCAATTCCTATTTTTCACCTACTTTTACATTTGAGTCAATTGTTTTAATATTCCTTCACACCCAGACAGTTGAGTGAAAAGGCCCTTGAGTATAAGAGTGAGATCCATCTTTGTTTCATAGATCTGGAAAAGGCATTTGACAGGGTCCCCAGGAGCAAACGTTAGGACTGTCTGACAAAGAAGCACATTCAAGCACCTCTGATTCAGGCTATACAGAGCTTCTACTTCTTCTTCTTCTTCTGCGTTCAGTTTGTAGTCATGCTAAATCTGCAGGCCTGTCGCCAGGACGAAGTCCACAGTCTTTTCCAGGTCGGTGCGGCAGCCCCATAGCTTCTGCTGGAGCTCATCACCCTTTGGCCAGGTCGCACGTCGCAATTTATCATGGGTTGGACAGTTCTGGAAAATGTGTTCTGGAGTCTGGATAACAGTTCCACATGGGCATTCATTCGTGTGGGATATCTTGAGGCAATAGAGATGTCCAAGTAATCTGCAGTGACCAGTTCTCAGGCGGAAAATTGTCATCTGTTGGTATCTGTTTAGATGGTGGATTGGGTCATCTCTGCTGTATATATCCCCTTCCTCCTTCCACTGATTTTTGTACTTGTTGTGGATGATTGTTTTTGCTTCCCGATAGGGCAATGGATGGCTGTATTGTTCCAGAGCTTCTACAAGTCTTGCAGAAATTATGTGAGGACAGCAAACCATAAGTCAGAAGAGTTCATGACCACCATTGGTGTAAGACAAGGTGATATCCTGTCACTTTATCTTTTCATACTCCTCATTGACGATGTTATCAAGTCATGTAAGGAGAGAACAAGAAAGTATTCAGTGGGGTACTGGAAGATGAGACAGGTATGTATTTCAGAGCTGGCATTTGCTGATGATGTTGCCCTGATAGTAGTGTTCATAAATAGTCATGACATGATAGCTCATGAATCCGTGGGTTTAAAACTGTTCACGACGATCGTGTATTTTGTTGACAACGTTAGTAGAACAAAGGGGCAGTCATTGTAATTTTCGCTTTTGAGCGAGCTAGAGGCGTTCTACCCTCTGGAGGTGTGTGTGTGAGGCCCATGCCATTCTATTCATGCATGTGGAATAATTATTGATTATGTATATCTCAACTTGAGATTTCTATTGGAGTTTGATAAATACATGTAAGCTCAAGGTAGATGCTGTGCAATTCACCCAGTGATGGCTGATTGCAGAATGTATGTTCTTTAGAGAACAGTTAAATATAAATGAAGTACATTATCTTCATAGAAACCATGGGTTCTTATTGTATGGGACATGGCTGGTGACAGACCTATTAACTACAAGAGTGTATTCACCCGTTAACAGAGGCTCAGGCAGCCAAGCCGTTATTTATAAGTAGATGACAGTCTTATGTGGGCTATCTGCACATAATTCATTACATATTTTTCTAGAAATCGCCAGTAGGGTTTCAGAAGTGCCAAATGTTTATATTGGCTAACACTGACGTATATCTTGTAAACTGTTTTGGAATGTGTCGTATGATGAAGTACCTTGTGTTAGTTAGTTGCTTATTCTTTACAGGACGTGGCAATCAACCCCAGCTTTTATTGGCTGTTTGTGACTTTTCTAGGCAATTTTTTTTCTTTTTTTTCATTCAGTAGTTTGCCATTGCTTTCTGAATGGTACGGCACTTATACCATTATTAAAAATCCACACAAAGTGATCTGCTACCAAACCGCCTGTAGCTGGTTTCGAATCTGGTATATCTGGATTATGAAACTCCGTTCATATCCATTAGGCCACAGACACCGACTTTGTGTTACATGAATAAATTGTAGAAGTCGTCTATGCCAGGCGTCCAAGAACATTTTATCTAAGAGCAATGTTCCATATGTGTTGTGTAGTCTGCAATATTGTAGGCATTGCCTAAGTTCCCAGAACACACCCTAACACATTATCAAGTAAAGAGAAGCCATCACCAAACAACAAGAAGCACTACAGACCACTCACTAATACAAAAAGAGAAGATTCACATCACCTTCTCAACATTAAAGTTTAGTAAAGAACCCTGCAATATTAGTGGAGATACCCTATCCCACTTAATCATTGTCCGCAACACTGGGTTACCAACCTGCATTGTTAAATGTGTTACTCAGCCTTTTATATACTCTACATTTTAGTTTTGTAAAAATAAACGTTCTTTTTTAAAAAGTGAGGGTGGTAAACCATGACAGAAGAGTTCAGGACCACCACTGGTGTAAGACAAGGTGATATCCTGTCACCTTATCTTTTCATACTCCTCATGGCAATTTTTTATTGATTGGCAAACTGTAAAGACAAGTGAAAATGTCATTAAAACTGAGCTCAGAGAACTGTGTATACATTTCTGTGTGCACTAGATTAATTTATTTTAAATGTCCAAAAACTGGGTCACTTTAACCCGCATGTGAAAATTGCCATTGTTGCTGCAAAAACTCATGGTTTTTGCAACATGCCCCACTAGTTCAAAAGGTGAAAAAGTGAGTTGAATTTCTTTTTGTTAGTAAGTCACACATTATTAAAAAACACTTGACTGATCTTTTCCACGGATGAATCAACTTTATTTTGTAATAAATTGTTTACACCTGGTTGCATTTAATTGGTCCATAGCGGAGTTTTTCTTGGTGGCCCTTAACTTTTGTCCAGTAGTATATATATAATTAAGCTAGAATTTTAGATTAACAAATATTTAGTATAGACCACCATAAATTCTTAAAAAGACCACTTAAAACTGTCCAAAATCAATCTTTATGGGTGCAGCATGTTGCAATATAAATGTTTGAGCATTAACAGTATACCATACATCCTTAAAAGCCACAATATTAATAAAGCTTCCATCAATGTTACAAATAGTGTACATACCTTAACATCTGTTTCCTGCTTTATTTCTGCAAACAGACCTGTGACATTAGCTTCCACATTTCTTCCACCCTGAAAGCAATGACTGTAGTAGATGTACTACTGTAGGTGTCACATTAAGAAAATAAAGTTATAATATAAATATATTACACTAACACTTGAATACCATCTACACCAGTGGTGGCCAAGTTAAGGTTGGCCGAGGGCCAGATTATGGTAAAGTGTAACACCAGAGGGCCAGACCTATAAAATCCTTAAAAAATAATGTTCTGAGATTTAGTTTTACATATATAATGAACCACGTACAGAAAGCAACGGCAAACTACTGTTCTGCACATCTGCCAAGACATGTATACAAGTCTTCGAACTGAAATTACTGTTTAAAAAAAAACATAATGAATCTGTTGTTTTAATTTGTTTTGTAATTTGTAATATGACATGTAATTATTTATTTCAACATACATTTGTGTGTTATTTCATTGTGAAGAGTGTGGCTTATCAAAACTTTTCACCAGTGATTTGAAGTCTTCTTCCATTTGTGACGTAGCAATTCTGATAACATGGGATAACACAGAGTCAGTTAATCTGTTTCTGGTCTTGGATTTGATAAGCTTCATGGCAGAAAATGTTGTCTCACAAAGATATGTGCTACCAAATATAGAGCACACTTTTAGGGCCCATTTTCTCAGAAGTGGGTAACGTTCCTTTGGTAGTAATTTCCACAAATCAGCTCCAGTTGCTTCTGTTGTGTTGATGAATGGGTCACATTGGAGTTCACATAACTGTAATTGTAGTTCTGCTGGCTGAGACTCCACTGTGCACTTGAATGGGTTGTTAAAAAGTTCAATTTGTGGACGAAACATCTCAAAATCTTGAAATCGACGATCAAACTCAGAAACCAGATGTTCAATGTCATCTGTGTACCTCCTGAAGTTAACACTCTCTTTCTCAGATAGCTGTTATACTTAAACACACTTCACAAGACCAACTATGCACCTCAACTCCTTCCTATAGAAATGTACCTACCATCCACCCCAACTCCCACGATCACTTTCCCATACCGATGCTAAAGACAAAGCAACATCATTGGATCTCAGAGACTTTCGACCGCAGAAAAGATGTCATTGCTTTCAGTTTCTCATTATCAAAGTAGGTACCGACACTGTCTTCGCCTGTCCACGTGCACGATCAGAGATTTGACGTTATCATTTCCGTTTTGTCGGCACTATCTTGTAGAGCTCAATTGGTATGATAGAGAGAGAGAGAGAGAGAGAGAGAGAGAGAGAGAGAGAGAGAGAGAGAGAGAGAGAGAGAGAGAGAGAGAGAGAGAGAGTTGGTGGTGTTGTGGGAGGTGGGGAGATGTTAATCGAACATTTTGGGTCTTTTTGGTTTTGTTTCTAGTGCTTGTGCGTGCTATTTTGTAATTTTTTTTTAGCACAGTGGTCGGAGTATACAGTAATTTTCAATCAACTATAAGAGGCCGGCCAAAACAGGTTGGCGGGCCAGTCAAAACTGGTTGGCAGGCCGGATCTGGCCCGCGGGCCGTAGTTTGGCCATCTCTGATCTACACCAAGCAATAATTATTGTTAAATAGTGAGGCTTAATGCAGCTGCAATATCCATAAACTTGCTTGTTGTATCTTAATCAAGATCGTCCCTGTAATTTTTCTGTTATTTACCCATATACAAATATGACTGCTCAAGGAAGCTATGACAGACGAACTTGAGTTAAAGATTTTGGACCTTCAGAATGATGTTTTAAAATCTCATTTATATGATAATGAATTTCTGGAATAATTTCGACCAAAAAAGTCAGTTTTTAAGAAGATCACAGCACTGATGCTGATATGGATGATTGCATAACTATAAATAGTTGGTCAGTGACATACTGTGCCAAAGATCATGCTAAATACACTTTTGTTTTGACTCAAATAAATTGAAGATCAATTTAGTTTTTTTAACCCTGATTATTTCTTATACAAGTGTGTAACCCATAATCCGGACATCCAAAAACCAAGTTATACCAAGAACTGCTATTTGTTTTGGCTGACTTTTGGGCTACTTTTAAGTTTCCAAAACAAACAAAAACATGATTATTATTATTTTTAACTGGTATTCAGGGTACTGAACACACACAATGTTCTGTTTATCACATTTCGTCCTCTTGAAGAGCAAGTGCAGCATAAGCTGATGTATGTGCTATAATGTGATATAAATTTTCAAACAAAACTAGTTAGTTGTGTCTAAGAACCACTTTCAGCCATGTGTGTGAATATTTCTGAGCTCATTTTGAGTGGATATTTGTGAGCTAATTTTGTGAGTTTAACTTCATTGTAAACATGTTGAAAAGAGCTGCAGATACTCTTATGGGTAGCAGTGGGAATAAGAAAAGAAAGCATTTGTCATTATTGATAGCGCAGAAGATAGAGTTATTCCAGAAGCTTGATTGTGGTGTCTCTGAGCGCCGTCTTACTGAAGAATATGGAGTAGGAACTACCACAGCATATGATATAAAGAAATGCAGACAAGCTGCTGAAGTTTTACATGGAAAGTGAATACTAAATACTAATGTCAGACCATAAATCTTTGCACAGAGGAAAAAATGAAGAAGTTTTGGCAGTTTATGGAATTAAAGAAAGACTGCTTAGACAGAAACCATTGTTAATGAGACAGATGACACTGGGTAAAATCTACAGTAAGGCCATCTGTCTTATTGATTATTGATGAGCTGAAAATCCTGTTTGGTCTATCAACAGATGTCTGATGCCAAGCTGATGATGGTGATTAGAGCATTGAATGTCTCGTACATGTGCAGGTATTTAACAAAGTTTATGTTTGAAGTTTTAAAAAACTATTTTTCTGATAAATAATTGTACTACATAATTTAAGTGGGGCAACTTTTGGGCTACTTTGAGCGATATTTTGGGCAACTTTGGGCTACTTCTGGTGATATTTTGGGCATATTCTGAAAACCGAAACATGGCCCTCCCCAAGCATTTCGGATTCTGGGTGTTGAGTAGCTTGGATATTTTGTTTATTTTGTAATCAAAGTTTTTGCACCTCAAAACACTCTCTCAGCTTTGAATACATGTTCACTTACCATTGTTGTTGATGTTTTAGCACAGATGAGAAGGGCTCATAGTAGTGTTCATAAATAGTAGTGTTCATAAATAGTCATGACATGATGGCTCATGAATCCGTGGGGTTAAAACTGTTCACGACGATCGTGTATTTTGTTGACGACGTTGGTAGAACAAAGGGGCAGTCAGTGTAATTTTTGCTTTGAGCAAGCTAGAGGCGTTCTGCCCTCTGGAGGTGTGTGTGTGAGGCCCATGCCATTCTATTCATGCATGTGGAATAATTATTGATTATGTATATCTCAACGTGAGATTTCTATTGGAGTTTGATAAATACATGTAAGCTCAAGGTAGGTGCTGTGTAATTCACCCAGTGATGGCTGATTGCAGAATGTATGTTCTTTAGAGAACAGTTAAATATAAATGAAGTACACTATCTTCATAGAAACCATGGGTTCTTATTGTATGGGACATGGCTGGTGACAGACCTATTAACTACAAGAGTGTATTCACCCGTTAACAGAGGCTCAGGCAGCCAAGCCGTTATTTACAAGTAGATGACAGTCTAATGAGGGCTATCCGCACATAATTCATTACATATTTTTCTAGAAATTGCTAGTAGGGTTTCTGAAGTGCCAAATGTTTATATTGGCTAACACTGACGTATATCTTGTAAACTGTTTTGGAATGTGTCGTATGATGAAGTACCTTGTGTTACATGAATAAATTGTAGAAGTCGTCTATGCCAGGCGTCCAAGAACATTTTATCTAATTGCGGTGTTCCAGATGTGTTGTGTAGTCTGCAATATTGTGGGCATTGCCTAGTTTCACAGAACACCTCCTAACACACCATCAAGTCAAGAGAAGCCATTACCAAACAACAAGAAGCACTACAAACCACTCACTAACACAAACAGAGAAGATTCACACAACCTTCTCAACATTAAAGTTTAGTAAAGAACCCTACGATATTAGTGGAGATACCCTATCCCACTTAATCATTGTACGCAACACTGGGTTACCAACATGCATTGTTAAATGTGTTACTCAGCCTTTTATATACTCTACATTTTAGTTTTGTAAAAATAAACAATTTTTTTTTTTAAAGTGAGGGTGGTAAACCATGTCAAAAGAGTTCAGGACCACCACTGGTGTAAGACAAGGTGATAATCCTGTCACCTCATGGACCATGTCATCAAAATATTTAAGGAAAGGACACAACAAGTATTCAGCAGGGTACTGGAAGATGAGATGGGTCTGTATTTCAGAGCTAGCATTTGCCAACAATGTTGCCCTGATTGCTAAATCAGAGGAACATCTTTAATCCAACCAGTAAGTCTGGAAGGAAGAGCTGGAGATGAGATGGATGGTCATCAGAAGCTCCAAAATAAAAACCATGGTGACATCACAAGAGGAAAGAAGGCATCAGATTAAGCTAGGAGAACAGATCCTGAAGCAGGTCAGTCAGTTTAATTACCTCAAAACTGTTATAGACTGGAAGTGAGACACCAAAGAAGAGTTAGCTACCTGAAGAGCAGCAGCTGGGATACCTCTTTAGGCTATATACAAAGGATTTTTCAACAAAAGTAAGCAAGCAAGAAAGAAGATGGCTGTATAACGCTCCATCTATATTGCATTCTTGACACATGGATGTGAGTCATGGGCACTGACTACAATCAACAAAAAAGCCAGATTTAAATCTTAGAAATGTGGTATCTGAGGGAGATGGTAAAGTGACAAGAAGAGATATGGTCTGCAACCAAAAGATATGGCAAGGCCTCAAAACCCAGCCACTGCAGACTTTAGTAGAACAGTTCCAGCAGCGATTATTTGGCCCTGTCTGCAGAATGGAAGAAGATTAGCTACCATAACAAGAATGGGAAACTAAAAGCCAGGGACAACTCCACTGAGAGGGCAACATTAAACAATCTCAGACTTGGAACAACTGAGGACTGGATTGGAAGCAGGCAGAAGGAAGACAGCCAATAGGCTAGTATAGCGCTCCCTCCTCCAAACCTCTACACCTCACGACAGAAGAGGGATGACTAAGTAAGTAATAAGTGAGTCACAAAAATTGGTTGTTGCTCTTCACCCTATTAGTTAATATAAAATGTGCCTATGGTGCCATAAAGGTCGAGGACCCTTGTTATAGAGATTTGCTTTTTTTTCCAATAAACAATTTGTCACTTTCCATTTCTGCCTATTCCCCCACCCTCATTTCCAATATTTCTGTGACCACAGTTCCTATCCCTTCCTTGGGTCCACATCTGTTTAATACCTTTCACACTAGCAGTTAACAAACCCTAATCTTAAAATAACTTCTCAAATAAAAAAAAGAAAATGATAATAAAACTGACAGAACAATCTTGACTCACTCTCACTGCCCAGAGATATGAGTAAATCACAGTTAGACAAGATTTTAACTCTTAGACAGGAGCAATGCTAACAGTGTTAGTTCGTTTATACACCTGTACTGCAGCAATGATGACAGAAAATAATTAAGTTATTAATAATAATTTAGAAATTCTTCCTTTTAATCTAGTTCAGGAGTTTGCAACTAGTCAATCAAAATGTATCAGTAGATCACAGGTGATGACTTGGTAAATCTTTAAGCGATGAAGGAAATAAAAATAACTGATAGAAAAACAAAAAAAGGAATGACAATTCTAGACTAACCCTATGGACTCTTATCTCTCAAGCATGATCCAGTTAAAGATTTTCTCTGACACTGATAGTAACATTCATCATGATCCAGTTAAAGATTTTCTCTGACACTGATAGTAACATTCATCATGATCCAGTTAAAGATGTTCCCTGACACTGATAGTAACATTC
Source organism: Oreohelix idahoensis (assembly GCA_024509875.1). Classification (NCBI taxonomy): domain Eukaryota; kingdom Metazoa; phylum Mollusca; class Gastropoda; order Stylommatophora; family Oreohelicidae; genus Oreohelix; species Oreohelix idahoensis. Next base: position 48,587 of record JAMPIV010003830.1, read on the forward strand.
ATCATGATCCAGTTAAAGATTTTCTCTGACACTGATAGTAACATTCATCATGATCCAGTTAAAGATGTTCCCTGACACTGATAGTAACATTCATCATGATCCAGTTAAAGATTTTCCCTGACACTGATAGTAACATTCATCATGATCCAGTTAAAGATTTTCCCTGACACTGATAGTAACATTCATCATGATCCAGTTAAAGATTTTCTCTGACACTGATAGTAACATTCATCATGATCCAGTTAAAGATTTTCCCTGACACTGATAGTAACATTCATCATGATCCAGTTAAAGATTTTCCCTGACACTGATAGTAACATTCATCATGATCCAGTTAAAGATTTTCCCTGACACTGATAGTAACATTCATCATGATCCAGTTAAAGATTTTCCCTGACACTGATAGTAACATTCATCATGATCCAGTTAAAGATTTTCCCTGACACTGATAGTAACATTCATCATCATGCTTTAGCTCTCCAAGAAGCATACACCTTCAACAAACGTTTGCTGTCTTCCTTTCTTGTGCCTTCAGCTCACATCCTACTATGTCTTCCTCATGTCTGTCTCCAGTTCTCTTCTCCATATGCTCATTGGTCTCCCTCTACCTCTCTCTCCCTGGGGACTATGGAACAAGGACTGGCCTGGTATTGCTATCAACAGGTTTTCTCAGTGTGTGCTCTATCCATCTCGTGTCTTCTTCTCATCTCTTGTACCACTGGTACTTGTTTGGTTCTTGTCATCAGTTCTGCAAGGTGACTACAATCATTCTATTCTACACAAGCACCAATTTATGAAAGTCTAGCTTTTTTGGTTGTTGTCTTTGTTTTCTCCAGGTTTCAGAGTCACGCTATACTGACTTGACATTGAACTGTTTTTGCTGGGCTTAACCTGTTTGCTCTCAACATATTTCCCAATGCAATGAAAGCTCCTCTAGCTTTTTGTATTTTAATTTTGATATCACTGTCAGTCCATCCCACTTGGTCTACATTGCTGCCAAGGTATATGTATGATCATGAAGGGGCATCTCTTCAAGTGCAATACTGTTATCATTTGCTGCATTTACTATCATTATCTTTCTTTTCTCCCTGTGTATTTTCAGACCTACTTGCTGTAAACTCACATCAAGCACTTTCATTGTCTTGCATCCGATTATGGCTATGGGACAGGAGAGCCAGGCAATCTGATAAATCTACATTATCAAGTTGTTTAGTCACTGGATACCATTTCTGTTGGCTAAAGTTGTTGGTTGAGGTCAATGTTTTCATAATTCAATCTATAGCCAATACGAAGAGAAATGGTTTGAGGCATCCCTGTCACACTTCATCTCTTATCCCAAATAGTTCTGTAAAACTTTACCCATGAAGAGCTCTGCACATTGTGTCTTCATGTTTTTTTTTATTAAGTTAATGATCTTCAGGGGGACTCTATAAAGTCTAACCAATTTCTGAAGTGATTGTCTGTCCACATTGTCAAGTGCATCTTCAAAGTCCACTAATCCAATGTAAAGAGGCAAGTTTCATTTCAAATTTTGTTCCACTATTATACTCAATGTGGCAGTCTAGTCTGTACAGGAACTGTTTTACTCAAAACCTGTTTGTTTATCTCTCAGCTGTCTATCTATGGACTCTTTTAATCTCTCAAAGATGATCCTGTTTTATATTTTTTTAATGGCACTGATGGTAATATTCTTCTTCTTTAATCCTTAGCCGCCGACCGTCAAAGCAGTCAGTAGCCATCACGCCTAGTGGCGTCTTGAAGGGCAACAACAAATTTATTCCAGTTTGCTCGGTCGGTGGCCATTCTTCGTACAGTTCCCCAACTCTGGTTCATTCTTTGCATCTCAGCCTCCACAGTTCTCTGCCAGGTTGTTTTTGGTCGGCCTCTCTTTTGTTTTACTTCAGGGGTTCAAAGCATAGCTGTCATGGCATCGGGGTCTCTTCTGAGGACATGGCCAACCCAGCAGTATTTTCCACAAACTGTCCCTATGTATGCTGTCAAAAGCCTTTTCAAAATCAATAAAATTAATGTACAGCTGTCTTTGCCATTCTGAGCACTGTTCTATAATGTTCCTGAGAGTGAATATATGATCTACACATCTTCTGTTCTTTCTAAATCCTGCTTGTTCTTTCCTCAGTTTGACATCTACTGCTTTTGAAATTCTCTGTATAATTATCCTGCCTAGTATTTTGCTGGGAACTGAGAGAAGAGTGATTCCTTTCCAATTGTTGCAGTCTGCAAGATCTCCCTTCTTGGGCAATTTGACAATTATTACTTTGTTCCACTCTGATGGTCTTGTCCCTGTTTTCCAGACTTGTGCAAATAGTGGTTCTAATAGTTCTGCTGCTAGCTCAGGGTCTGTCTTAAATAGCTCTGCATTTAACTCTTTGAACCCGAGGTCCCGAAATTTCAGTCCGTGTGTAAATAATCCATACCCCGAGCGACCGCTTTTTCGGCCTGACACACCTTGCTTAGCAGTACGGGGCCGGAATGGAAATGTGTCAAAAATCATGAGGTCAGGAAGTACACGTCTTCAGGAATGTTAAACCAAAATGGTGGCGCCCACGATGTGATAATATTTTGCAATTTTTAAACTGTTTTCATAATGAAAAGGCGTGTTGAAAACCCAGGAAATAGCCGTTCTAAAAGGCTAACAATGGAACAAGCTGTTGAACTTGTGCTCAATGATTCGGAGGATGATGAATTAGATTTAGATGGTGATTATTGTGAACGTGACATCGAAAATGAATCGAGTGACGAAACTTGTGAATCAGATTATGATCAATCTAGTTCTAACCCTGTTCCTGGCCCCTCAGGGGATCGGGCTATGGTGCAGGGGCGTGGAAAGGGGCGTATCCCACACAATGTATCAAGTAAATTTGATACAGGTTGGTCTACCGCAAATATATTTAGACCTATGTTTACCGTAGACACAACATTTGTGGAACAGATAGGCCCTAAGAATATTCCAGATTCCATTTCTCCTGAGAGTAAAGCCATTGAATTTTTGGAACTTTTCCTCGACAGTAATTTCTGGCACATTTTGTGTGAGCAGACAAACAGACGTGCTGAGCAAGTAAAAAGCAAAAAGCCAACCAGCTACTATGCTAAAAATTATAAAGATGTAACAGTAATAATAAATAATAATAAATTCTTTAAGAACCAAATACGGCGCATAAGGCAGAAACCAGTGCTCTCCAGGTTGTTCGTTGTGACGCCACTCCTCTTAGCTCTTGCACATTATTTAGGCCCAACGTTCTTCCTTCTCTTATTATTGTTCTTCTGAGTGTTTCTTTTGGTCTTCCTTTTTTCCTCTTACCCTCAGGAACCCAAGTGAGCGCCTGTAGTGGTATTCTGTTGTTTTGCATTCGTAGGACATGACCGATATATGACCATCGTCTTTTCCTTATATAGTCGGAGACATATTTCTGCCTAGAGTCTTCTCTTATTTGTCGATTAGTCTTGAATTCTTTCCAACTGATGTTCATGAGTTTTCTAAGACATTTGTTCTCGAATGTATTCAGCTTGTTCTCCAATGATTTTGTTATTTTCCAACTCTCACAGCCGTATGTTAACACTGAGATAACATTTGAATTAAACAGACGAAGCTTGGTATGTATATTCAATGATCGTAATTTCCAAATGTTAGATAATCTATTGAAGGCGCTAGCTGCCAAAGCAATTCTAGTATGGATTTCTCTTGTTGTGTCACCATCCTGAGTCATTTTACTGCCTAAATAATTGAAACTTTCAACTTTCTGTAGTTTTTCCCCGTTCAAGATGATATCAAAGGTCTCGTTAGAAAAGTTCATAGCTTTAGTTTTAGAGGCATTTATTTGGAGACCTATTTTAACCGAGAGATGACACAAATTATTTACTGCTTCTTGGGATTGTCTGGGTGTTGAACTTAAGAATGCTACATCATCTGCGAAATCTAGGTCCCCCAGGAATTTTCCATTTGTCCATTTTATACCTAATTGTTCATTGTGGGTATAGTTTCTCATAACCCAATCAATAGCTATTCCAAAAAGTAGTGGTGACATAATACAGCCTTGTTTCACCCCTGTTTCTACTGTAAACCATTCTGTATTCCCTTTATTTGTTCTAACACAACATCTTGCATTGTCATATAGCGCTTTGATTATATTCACATATTTTGTTGGAAAACCATAGATTGTAAGTATCTTCCACAATGATGGGCGGTGTAGACTATCAAAGGCTTTTTGAAAATCGACGAAGGTGATAATAAGTGGCGATTGCCTTTCCACTGATTCTTCTATAATTGTTCTTAGTGTGAATATTTGATCAATACATGATCGTTTCGGCCTGAAACCCGCTTGTTCTTCTCTGATCTTTTCGTCAGCATGCAATTTAAGTCTTTCTAACATCATGCAACATAATAATTTTCCAGGTACTGATAATAGAGATATACCACGCCAGTTATTACAGTCTGATAGATCACCTTTCTTCGGTAACTTTACAATAATACTGTCTTTCCATTGTGATGGTGGTTGTTCTTCTCTCCATACTTCATTTATAATATCTAAAATTCTCAAGAGGTTGTTGTCATTAACTGCTTTAATCATTTCCCCTGAAATTTCGTCAACTCCAGCAGCTTTAAAATTTCTTAATCTTTTAACGGCTTGTTTGATCTCGTCCAGCGTGAATTCATCGCAAGTTATTGGCAAGGTGGTTGTGGGTGTTTCATTATTAAAATCAGGTGTTACTGTTGGTGGTGGTCTGTTTAGCACCTCCATGAAGTGCTCAGCCCATCTCTTCATTTGTTCTTTTTCTGTTGGTATTGAATTCCCTAATTTACCTTTAACAGGTGTTTCCATAGCAGTAGGCTGGTGACATAGTTGTTTTGTAATTTGATAAAGGCACCTACTATTACCAGTTCTTGCAGCATTTTCAGCTTCTACGGCCAGTTCATTGATGAAATGTCTTTTATCTCTTCGAGTTTTTGTCTTCACTTCTTTATTTAACAAGTTATAAGTTAGTTTGCAAGAGTCAACTGCATTATGTGTACTTGCCGCTAGTAGTTTAAGTTTTGCTGTTTTCCTTTCTTGTATTTTATCCCAAGTATCTTCTCTCATCCATTTTTTCTTTTTATGTACTAGGTATCCGGTGGTCGCTACTGCTGCTTCTGTCATTGCTGTTCTCAGTTGTTCCCATTTAGTATCGATTGTCTTGGTGGTGATATCGTTGTCAATTTTGCCTAAAGCATCGAAATAGTTGTTCATTTTGACATTATATTCCTCCTTTATATCATTTGATTGCAGTCTGTGTACATCTATTCTTCTATTTTTATTCTGTTGGTATAACTTCTTCAGTTTAATTCTCAGTTTAGCTATGCAGAGGTTATGATCGCTTCCGATCTCTGCACCTCTGTATGCTCTGACGTCTTGAACTGATGAGCGAAATTTTGCACTTATGCAGAAGTGATCTATCTGGTTCTTAGTTCTGCCATCAGGTGAATTCCATGTTATCTTGTGGATATTCTTATGTGGAAAGATGGTGTCTGCCACAACGAGGTTTGATATTTCACAAAGTTCTAGAAGTCTTTCGCCATTTTGATTCATACAGCCTATGCCATGAGTACCGAGATATCTTTGTACTCCATCGTTGTTGTCACCTACTTTGGCGTTAAAATCGCCCATGACTGCTATTATGTCATGCTTGGGTATTGTGTTGATGTAACAGTGCCAGAGGTAAAAGCATTCTTTGGACTGCGTCTTCAAATGGAGCACGGTGTGAATAAACCACGTTACGAAGATTACTGGTCCAGCTCATCTTCGAACTTCATTTCGCAAACTCCTGGATTTCGCACTGTAATGGAACGCGATCGCTTTCTTGCTATATGGACATTTCTTCATCTTGTAGATGAAGAGGACCCTGCTCTGGATAAAGCAGATAAACTGTACAAAGTAAGGCCCATGCTGAATTTGTTGCTTCCAAGATTTCGATATTATTATTCACCCTCACAACACTTGAGTTTAGACGAGGGCATGATCCCCACTAATAGCAGACTTGCCTTCAAACAATACATAAAATCAAAGCCCGTAAAGTGGGGAATAAAGGCTTACATGGCATGTGAAGCGAGCTCGGGCTATATTCTAAATTTGGAAATTTACACTGGAAAAACAGAGGATTTTATTCCAGAACTCAGTGTTGTTGGTAGTGTTGTCATCAGGATTTTGACTTCAGGTGATTTGGCAAACAAAAACCATATTCTTGTCATGGACAGATTTTATAACAGTGTAACTCTCTTTGACAAGTTATACAGTGATTATGGAACACTTGCAGTAGGGACAGCAATGACAAATAGGAAATATTATCCAAAAGAACTGTCAGGAAAGAAGAAAATGTGCAGGGGACAATCAGAATTTGTCTGTTTCAATAACATTGTTTGCCTTGTATGGATGGACCAAAGACCCATCAATTTTATATCTAATTATCATAACCCAACAGAAATGGGAACTGTTAGAAGGAGAAACAAGGATGGAACAACTGTGGATGTTCAAACTCCACAACTTTATATTGACTACAATACTTTCATGGGTGGCTGCGATGTCAACGACCAAGTTTGTCGTCTCAATAAAACGCGCCGGCATTATCGCTGGCCTCGAAGGCTCATAGTGAAATTTTTCATGTGGGCATGCAATAATGCCTATATACTAATGAATAAATTCAATCCCCACAATGTAACTGGAAGACGCTATAGAACATTTGGTATGTTCATGAATGAAATCTGTTTATCACTCACTGGCGATTACAGAACAGCGGCAATGAAGCTTCACAACCGTGTTGATGCACATCAGAGGCTGCAAAATGTGGGCTTGCATCATCCTCAAGTGTCTCCACAAGCTACTGGCAATAACATTTGTGTTGTGTGTGCATACAAATTCAACAAACATGTTAGTGACTTCCCAGACATGGCCTACAAAGACAGACCATTCAAAAAAGTGAAGACTAAATTCTGGTGTAAATATTGTGAAAGCTATCTGTGCCTAAAGGAAGGGTCTACATGCTGGGAGGACTGGCACACTAAGCAGGAATATTGGAGATGATCAGGTCAGTCAATTTAAGATAGAATAGTTAACACTGACTATATTGTTGTGTCACAGTAACTAGTTTTGCTTATGTGTCTGTTTTGTGCATTTTTTGCTCAGGAGCCCAGGGGAATGGGATTTTACAGGCTGGGTGGCCAGGGTTCAAAGGGTTAAGTTATCATGGCCAGGAGCAAGCTTATCCATTCTTAACCCTTTGAATGATGTGATTTCTTCTTTTCATGGAATGTCTGTATTTACATCTAGATCGTTTTCAGCCTCAGGAACATTCAATTGTGTCTCTGGTGGTTCATTGTTCAGAGTTTCTCTGAAGTGCTCTGCCCATCTTGTTTCCTGTCCCTCTGCTGTCGTGATGAGATTTCCATGCTTATCTATTACTAATGTAATATTGTTTGCACCTCATTTTCCGCTGATGAATTTAGTTATTTTGTATACTGTGCTTTGTTCATTTTTCAGTGCTGCCTCTTTTGCCTGTCCTGCAAGATCGTCTAGGAAATTCCTTTTGTTGGCTCGGGTTTGGCATTTAACTTCCTTGTCCAGCTGACTGTACTGTTCGCTATATAGTTGCTTTAACCTGGGGGACTTTGCTTCTGTCTTCTTTCTTTTCATTTCCTTTCACAGTGTTATGGTGTTTAATGTTTCTGGTGTTGTCCAGTCTTGCTTCTTTCTTTCTTGGAATCCCAAGCATGATTTGCTGCTTTCCTTATATATTGTTGAAATGGTGTTGAATTTCTGGTCTATATCATCAGTCGATGTCTTTTCCTGACTTTTGGCAAATTGATATTGTTTCTTTATGTCGGCAGCAAAAGCTTCTCTGGTAAGGGGGTCCTTCAATTTGCTGATGTCAAACCATTTCTGTGTAGTTACAGTTGGTCCAGCCCTTCTTAGTTTCACTTTCAGTTTTGCTACTACTAAATGGTAATCACTTCCTACATCTGCACCTCTTCTTACCATCACATCTTGTAATGCATGTCTCCATCTACTGTTAATCATGATGTGGTCTATCTGGTTTCTGTCCCAACCATTTAGTGATACCCATGTTAATTTGTGAATTTCTTTATGTGGGAAAAGTGTTCCTCCAATGACCAGGTTGTTAATACTACAGAAACTTTTTCCCCATTTTCGTTTGCTGTTCCGCTGCCGCATTTCCCTATTACTCTTTCATTATATGTATTGTGTGTACCAACTTTTGCATTGAGGTTTCCCATAACTATAATAAGATCATATCTAGGTTTGTCTTCCATTTCTTTCTGCAGTTGTTGATAGAATTCATCCTTGACCTCTTCATCGCTGTCATTTGTTGGTGCATAGCATTGTTTTATTGTAGTATTGGTGAATCTACCTCTCAATCTTAATCTTATCAGTCTGTTGTTGATGGGTTTCCATTCCAGTAATGTCCTTTCTATTCCTTTCTGTAGAATAATGGCTACACCTTCATTGTGCTGTCCATCCTCTCTTCCAGAGTAAAGTACTGTTTCTCCTGTTGCTGTTTTAACTTCTCTTGCCCCTGACCATCTGCTCTCACTTATCCCTAGAATGTGTAACTTATAGTTTCTCATTTCTGCCATGACCTGTTTTGGTTTACCTGTCTCGTTCATTGTCCTGGCATTCCAAAATCCTATTCTTGTACCACGTTTTGTGGTCAGGACGTCCGTTCTCATGTCAGTGGCTTCCTTTTGGCTGTCACCACTGACAGTCATACAAGCCTCAGACTCCAGATGTCCATACCACAGCAAAGTTTGTTCATTCGTTGTTGTTTCCGTAACTTCAATTTATTTTACATAGACAGGGGTGTCTGCCCTATGCTAAAACCCCCAACCTGGAGGACCAGGGTGTCTGCTTTAGTCTCACCACTGCCCGTGCAAACCTGTCCAGCTTGGTAGAACCTTCCAGGAGTCAAACTCCCGCTGGCATAGCTCTGGGGGTAATCAGGGTACACAATCCGCCATACCTCAACAAGGTATTGACACCGGTGATGGCAGTGATAGTAATATTGTTCCTATGTAATTTGTGTGCTCTTGTAAATCTCCCTTCTTAAGCAACTTGAACAAGATAACCTTCCTTCCATTCTGCAGGTATTTTATACAAAAATGATTCCTCTGTAATTTCTGAACTACTGTAAATCTCATATGGGGTAACTTTCCTTTATGTTTTTTCTTGATGCCATTGTCTATACAGATGGGTCTGTAATCTGTGGTGAGAAATCCGGTTGGGGCTTCTCTGTTTGGGTACAGGGCAGAATAGTCGCCGAACATAGCAGGGCTTACAAGATAACAACTTCCAGCATGAAAATGGAAGTCGAGGCTGTTACTGCAGCCTTAAGGTGGATAACTGAAACTTCATTAACAAAGGCTATCATTGTGTCTGACTCTCAGTTCATGCTTCGGAAGGTTCAAAGTTGTTGGTTGTGTCATGAATTGAAAACACTCATAGAAGTTTCCAGTCTACAAGAGCTGGTGTGGATATACTGTCCTGGTCATGCTGGTGTATGTGGTTATGAAAGAGCTGACAGACTTGCATGTAGAGCATCCATAGTGGAGACATCAATTTTAAGACTGATGGAATTTGGCATCAAATGCAAAGCTAGTAGAGATGGGCGTATGAGAAGATGCATCTGTCATGTTTACAACTAGCGAGATACAGGAACAGTTAGCATTCACACACTTTGACATATACTGATGGAGACTGAGCACCTATGGGTTTGCCCAGAGTGCAATGATGTCAATTCTTTATAACAATAACAATGTTTTGTGGGAATTTCTTCTCCCTCAAAGATGGTCAGGTATGACTTGTATCTCTAGATGCTCTATAACATATGAAGTAGGTCCACCAAAACACTCTAACATCTTCTCTTCTATAGAAGCTGATTCAGTTCATAACAATTACAATTGGGACATTTGTTTTAATATTCTTTGGTGCCTGATTTTAAAAAAACCCAAAAAAAACTTAGTTTCTTACAAGTCTGAAACTTTAATTGTTAAGTAAACACATATAATTAGGCCTAACTATGATTTCAGTGAATAAATTTCCAGTATAGATCAATATAAATTATGAAAATGCTCACTTAAAATTGTTCAAAATCATTTCTTAACATGTCCAGCATATTGCAAAAAATTCTTTTTTTTTCTCAGGAATTTAACTGTTAAAGTTTGTTTTCTTTAACAGCATAAGCAGGCCACACAGGCCATCACTTCTGCTACTGTGTGAATGTTTGTGGTGGTGGGTGTGTGTGTCGGATCACTGACAAGGAAAAAGTCAATATGGTCGGGCTTACAGGTGGCCGACAGTTGTACAATCTAACAAGACGCGGGTGTCATGGGTTCTTCAGGTGTGTAGTATTCTGCTTTCCTCTCACCCACACAACAGTAACGTAGGGTCATGAAATAGACCAACTAGTTCAACTTTACACAGTTTATTTATGACACAGTAACATTGCAAAGTACACGAAGGAACAGCACACTGTCACAGGTTACTACAGGTACAAAATCCAAGGCAAATAGGTTGCAGGACATTAGCAACTCATAATAGATCGTGTAAGTACATATCCATCAAAAAATGGATTGCATACATTGCAATACTAGGTACATCATATGAGCCAACGTAATCCATGGCATTAGAATAATAGATCGTGTAAGTACATATCCATCAGAAAAGGGATTGCATACATTGCAATACCAGGTACATTAATATCCATATGAAAGAACATCCATCAGAAAAAGGATGGCATACATTGCAATACTAGGTACATCAATATCCATATGAAAGAACATCCATCAGAAAAAGGATTGCATACATTGCAATACTACGTACATCACATGAGCCAATGTAATCCATGGCATTAGGATAATCTCCTGGAAAACAACATTCCCTTCAATAATCTATATATATATATATATATATACATATATATATATATATATATATATATATATATTATATATATATATATATATATATATATATATATATATATATATATATATATAAAATAATAATAGCCCCTTCAGTCATAACTGACTATGGGAATGCGCCCCTGAGGTGACAGCCCTCAGCTGCTTATTTTCCTGGTGCTCCTTTCGACGTTTTCTCCTCACCTCTGCTTCTTGTGTGAGCCTCTCTTCGCCCAATCTGAGGTGGCGCCGTAAATAGCATCGCCACTTAGTGCGATCGGCAGCTTCATCCTCCCATGTTGCTGGATCCATGTCCAGTGCCCTCATATCTCTCTTGCACACATCTTTGAACCTCAGCTGTGGTCGCCCAACTGTTCTCTTGCCATCTGCTAATTGTCCGTAGAAGATATCTTTTGGGATGCGACCATCTTCCATGCGGCGAACATGGCCAAGCCAGCGAAGTCTGCGCTGTCTAAGAAGCGTATACATACTTTGAAGGCCAGCACGTGACAACACCTCGACATTTGTCACTTTATCTTTCCACGAGATGCCGAGGATGCGGCGTAGACACCGCAAATGGAAGGTATTGAGCCTTCTTTCTTGCTTAGCATAGGTCGTCCAGGTCTCGCTGCCATATAGGAGTGTGCTGGTGACGCAGGCATTATATACCGCAGCTTTGGTCTTCATTGTGAGTTTAGAGTTTCCCCAAACACGCGATGTGAGGCGGGCAAAGGTAGCTGCAGCTTTGCCAATGCGGCTGTCGATTTCTGTATCCAGTGAGAGTTTGTCATTGATGGTAGACCCTAGGTATGTGAAGTGGTGCACCACTGCCAATTCATAGTTATCGATAGTGATAACTGGTGCAGCACCCACATCCTGACTCAGCACATTCGTTTTCTTTAGACTTATTGTGAGGCCAAAGTCCTTGCATGCTTTAGTGAAGCGATTCATCAAGCTCTGAAGCTCCTGTTGGCTTTGAGTGACGACTGCAGCATCATCAGCGAACAACAAGTCTCTTATAGTGACCCTTCTGATTTTTGTTTTTGCCTTCAGCCTTGAAAGATTAAACAGACGGCCATCTGACCTAGTGTGAAGGCATATTCCTTCAGTTGCATCTCTGAATGCATGTTTCAAGAGTAAGGCAAAGAAGATTCCGAAGAGGGTCGGAGCCAGAACACAGCCTTGTTTAACGCCACTTCGTATATCAAAGGGCTGTGACGTGCTTCCAGCATATTGGACTGTTCCCTTCATGCCGTCATGGAATGACTTTATCATTTCCAGCATTTTAGAAGGGCAGCCTATTTTCAGGAGGATTTTAAAGAGTCCATCCCTACTAACCAGGTCGAATGCTTTTGTGAGGTCTATAAAGGCGATATATAATGGTCTTTTCTGCTCTCTTGATTTTTCCTGAAGCTGGCGGAGAGAGAAGATCATGTCTGTTGTTGATCTGCCAGCTCGGAATCCACACTGTGACTCTGGATATATGCGCTCAGCTAACTTGTGTAGTCGCATTAAGATGACTTTGGCAAAAACCTTACCAACAATACTAAGAAGAGAGATGCCTCTGTAGTTATTGCAATCACTTCTGTCTCCTTTATTTTTATACAGTGTTACAATCTTGGCATCTCGCATGTCTTGAGGAATAGTTGTCTCTTCCCAGCACTGGCACAGCATCCTATGCAGGGGATGTAATAGCGTGCTCTTACAGCATTTGATTAAATCAGGAGGAATCCCATCACTGCCTGGTGCTTTGCCAGAGGCCAAGCTATCAATGGCCTTGCTGAGTTCCTCTAATGTTGGTTCGGCATCCAGCTCCTCCATAGTTGGCAGACTGTTGACACCATCAAGGGCTGCAGGCGTAACGGTATTGTCTCTAGCGTAAAGCTCAGAGTAGTGCTCGACCCACCTCTCCATCTGCTTACCCTTATCGGTTAGCTTCTCTCCGCTGATGGTTTTTAGCGGTGCCGTCTTACTTTTATGGGGGCCAAGAGCTTTCTTTATACCGTCATACATTTGTCTAATGTTGCCTGTTTGCGCTGCGATCTGGATGCTCTCACTGAGCTGGAGCCAATAGTCATTTGCACAGCGTCGAGCAGTTTGTTGAACTTTGCTTCTCGTAGCCCTCAGGATCTGTAGGGTTCTGGCACTCGGTGAACGTTTGTATTCATTCATAGCACTGCGCTTAGCTTCAATGACAGGTGCCATCACATCTGATGAAGCATCAAACCAGTCATTTGACTTTGCTGTTTTCTTACCAAAGGTGGCAAGTGCAGTACTTTGAATGGTGTTCCGTAGATGCTCCCAGTTCTCTGTAATAGTATCACCATGCTGAGGGCTACTGAGCACTTTCTCGAAGGTCGCAGTGAATTGAGCGATCATGAAAGGGTCTGACATCTTGCTGGTATCAATGCGTGGTTTCCCTTCATGTCTGACACGATAGAGTTTTCTTGGTTGTGCTCTGATTTTGCAGCAAACCAAGGAGTGATCTGTATCACAGTCTGCACTATGGTACGAGCGCGTGGAGAGCACAGACCTGAGGAGTGGCCTTCTGACGAGAATCAGGTCAAGTTGGTGCCAGTGCTTGGATCGTGGGTGTCTCCATGACACCTTATGCTGGGGTTTTGTCTGAAAGTAGGTGTTGGTCACGCAGAGGTCATGGTGGACGCACAACTCTAAGAGCCGTTGTCCATTTTCATTCATCTTGCCAATACCAAACCTGCCCAGACATGAAGGCCATGAAACATTATCGGCACCCACTCTAGCGTTAAAGTCACCAAGGAGAACAAGCTGTTCTTGCCTAGGTATGCTTTTGATAATTGCTGTTAGATTCTCGTAGAACTCATCTTTAGCTTCTGAGGCAGAGTACAGAGTAGGAGCATACACACTGACAAGGGTGATGGGACCTGTGCTAGTTTGCAGGCGGAGCGTTAACAGGCGTTCTGATCCATTCTCGCCTGGTTCAACCATTTTAGTTAGCGATTTTTTGACCGCAAAACCTACTCCGTGTTCTCTAGCTTTATTAAGATCTTTCCCTTGCCAATAAAATGTGTAGTCCTTCTCGCTCACCGTTCCAGAGCCCGCCAGGCGCGTTTCCTGAAGTGCAGCTATATCCACCTGAAGTCGTTTAAGCTCATCATTAATTATGGCTGTCTTCCTTACATCGTTTACATCCTGTAGGTTTTCGGATAGTCCAGTCAACATAGTCCGGACGTTCCAGCATCCCAATCTGAGAGTTTGCTTATTTCTATTTTTTCGATAATTGCTTGGTGCAAAATTTTCTGTCCACAGTTCGGGTTTGACCCTAATCCCCATGCACCCAATGGGGAAAGCAGACAGTGGCGGGACAACACCTTATTGACTGGGGGCTGCCCAGCTTGAAGCGGGCGGTAGCTGTCCAGTGAGATCCTAGAACCTCTCCCACTGTCGGAAGTAGCCCCTGGCGCCATGCCCTACGCCAATTGGGCAAAATGCTTATAACCGGTAACTGCTACTTCCCGTGTTTTGCCGACACCTATAGGGTGAAGCTGGAGTGTCCTCTCCAGGGCGCGAGCTTGGGCACAGTTATATGGAGATCAAGCTGTTGCCCATGCAGCATGTTCCCCCTCTCCACACAGCCGGTAGATCCAAAGGAACGGCAGTAGCCGATACAGTTTGGTACCAGCCATGTCGCAGGAGTTGCCAGAATAATGTCGAATCGACATTAGACTGCCTTAGGGACTCCGACTCCGGATTTATCCTCAGGGTTTACTCCCGAAGCCAATTCCATAAATGGATATTCCCGCAAGGCAGCGGTGGTTTGAATTCAGAGTTCCTTCTCTTAGATAAGCTACCAACCAAGGATCACGAGCCCTATCTGCCCGAAGCTGCTGGTTTTAAGGCGCCAGTCGCTCGCCTTTGCCCCTTCTCCCGTCAGTGGAAACAGTTCCGCCGGGCTCAAATATATTCTGGTCACACTAGCGAGACTCCACAACCGTCTCGAAGCCCTGCCAGATACACACTCTCCTGCCTGAGATTATAGTTTCTCAGTACAGCTCAGTGAAGTCGTTCTTGCGCAAACTCACTGCTTAACATCTGAGCTCAGCTCATCCATATCTCCCCCCTACTACTAAGAACATTAGAACAGTTTCTTTATTTTTTTAAAACTAACACATGAGCTTCAGTTGAGCTATGTACCAAAATTATTGTAAACAAAGTACCCAAATAAAAAATCTATCTCATGACTTTAAACGTGCTTTCTAGAAAAAACAGCCCCCGTACATAAAATCTTTAACACATAACTCCTACTAAAAAATTATGACTTAACATTAACACTATACCATGACATCCTTGACAGCTTCCTAATGTCAATATTTTCATTCATCTTCTTTTTGCGCTCCTAACAGAGCATACAGCCACCATTACAGCTGGACCACTTGCTAGAAGCCTGCAACAAGCATTCACAAACACTTGCAGCAGTGGTATCTGTGATGTTTTGTTTAATATAATGAGGTAGCCAGCCCTACCCACAACCCCACAAGTCTCTTTGTATGACATGCTCAAGAGTGCAGTAGGCATATTCTTTCTTTCTCTCTTCAGAGACACAGGGGAATTACATGGGGCATAAATATTTTACATACCTCATAGTCTGTTTCCTGCTTCATTTCTGTAATTAGACATGTGACCTTAGATTCCATATTTCTTTCAACCTGAAGACAATGAAATATAGCAGATGATGGGTGTCATTTTAAGACTATGAAGACATACTATATATATTTACACCAATATCTAAGCAGCATTACCTCAGAGCAACAACCACTGTCAAATGGTGGGGCCTTAATGCAACTGCATTTAGCAATAAACAAAGTTACTTTTTTAAAATAAATGCTTTATCATTTTCCATTACTTCATTCTCTCCTTTCCTTTTTCACTTTCAATATTTATGTGACCCACAGTTGCTATCTTCCCCTATCCCCACATCTGATTAACACATTTCCAACCATCAGTGAACATACCCTAATCCCCAAAGTTTTCTCCAAACTTAAAAATAAAGGAGATCACAGGGGATGATTTAGTAGATCTGTACATGATAGAAATTTAAAAAAAAAAAAAAAAATTATAACAAACTAAGGACTTACTCTTTCTCAAAGGTATTTAAAAGTGTGATATCCCCAGGATTAAAGATGCTTATTCTGTGTTTCCATTGATATCCTATGAGAAGCCTTATTAAAATTCACTTTATTTATGAACTGCATAAGATAAGAATGGGATCCTTTATTTGAAGTGATGTTAGCATTTGGTAAAATATAATTTAGTTTCAATTTTTCAATGCCTTGTTGAAAGAATTGCAGTAAGAGGGTTATGCAGCAGATATGCAAATAACTTATATGCTGCACTTCTTCAACATTTTTAATACTATGGAACCTGAAACAGATATGATTGTATCAAGGCAGATCTTTAGAGAGCTCAGTGTTTCTAAAGTAGATCCTCACATCACATAGGTTGCCTGCTGCTGATCTAGTCTATATTTTAAAACCATAAAGTGACTTCTGTTACTGTTTTAGCAATAAGTGTGAAGTTAAACAGCATGTGTACATGCTTTGGCATTTTTATTATAGTTTTGTGACGAATCCCATGATTATGGTTTTCTTTAAATTACCACAGAAATGTGACAAGCCAAGTATCTACAAATTCTAAGTCTCCTGAGAAAATGAATGTGTCACATTTACTTAAAAACATAGTCAACAATTAAGAAAATTGAGTTGATAGTCATAATCCATTATCAAATGATAGGGAGAGGTGAGGAATGAGCTGATGAGTGGGTATTGCCTGGTCATTAGAAAACCAACAGAACTCAACCTAAAGCTACAGCTAATGACTAGTCACAGGTGAAAGACAAAGCTGGAGATAAACTTTTAAAACCACAAACAGTTGTCGAAATATTTTATGAGATATTATTATACTTGACTTGTTTTAAAATTATTAAAGCAATATTTTGTGATTTTCATATATCACTGTGTCTCATTATGAAATATGTAGTTTTAAATGTTGTGGTATTTGCATCTAAGGAACAAACAAAGGACATGATGCTATACTTTATGCATTTAATTTGCTTTTGAAAATAGGAAAAGGTGCACAAATGCTACTCAAATGATGAAACAGTTGTAAATAAAGGGTAAAAATAATTACTTTTTACTTTCTCTTTTATTCTGACTGCAAAATGTCCAGCTCTGAGCAAACTCCTGATAAGCAGAACTTTGGAAAAGCAGAAGGTTTTTAGGCAGTCCCAGCAATGTCTACTTTTCCGGACAGTGCTGTAGATATGGCTATATATGAATTACCTTGATGTTCCAAGACTAGGAAAGCAAGTTTCATTGGCTGCAACAATAAACTCTTCCTGTTCCCAGACTTTACTGGGAAAAAGGAAGAGATACCAGCAGAATGGAAGGAAGGATATCTGGTTAAGTTGCCTAAGAAGGGAAATTTACAAGAGTGCACAAATTATAGAGGAATAAAGTTACTATCAGTGCCAGGAAAAGTATTAAACAGGATTATCCTTGAGAGATTAAAAGAGTCCATAGACAAGAAACTGAGAGATGAACAAGCAGGTTTTCGACAAAACAGATCATGTACAGACCAGATAGCCACTTTGAGAATAATAGCTGAACAAAGTCTGGAATGGAATTCACCACTGTACATCGGATTTGTGGACTACGAAAAGGCATTTGACAGTGTAGACAGAGAATCACTTTGGAAATTGATGAGCAATTATTAAGTTCCCCTAAAGATAATTAATTTAATAAAGAAAATGGGACCCAAAGATGCAGCAATAGAGAATGCAGTCAGCGACCCATAGCTTGACTGCTTGCATCAGAGTCAGCAAACCAGAGCTGACCAAGACCCTACTCCACCTCCACGTGGTGGTCCTGGAAAAAGGCTGCATCACTGCAGTCTGGCTGAGAGAGTAGGGATCGAAGAGGAAAGGCAAACCTGGTCCCAAAAAATGCTGTGCTGAAGTCGGATGTGTCGGCCGAAAGGCGCATATATCGCAGCTTTGCTGTAAACAGACAATACACTACCAACGTCCTTTTCAGGATGAACGAGGAAGAGGAAGAAGAATAAAGAAAACATATGAAGACATGACGTGCAGAGTTCTTCATGAAGGACAGCTTACAGAACCATTTGGGATAAGAACAGGAGTGCAACAGGGATGCCTCTTGTCTCCATTTCTTTTCTTACTAGCAATAGACTGGGTTATGAGAACATCAGCAACACACACCAGAAATGGAATCCAGTGGACTCTGACTAAGCAGTTGGATGATCTAAATTTTGCTGATGACTTGGCTCTTCTGTCACATAACCGTAATCAGATGCAGGACAAATTGAAAACACTCGATGAGAGGTCACAGCAATTGGGTCTGAAAATACACAGGGAAAAGACCAAAATTATGAGAATAAATGCAAGTAATGATAACAGGGTTGAACTTGAAGAAACACCAATACAAGATGTAGAATCGTACACATATCTTGGTAGCAATATAGACAAAGTTGGAGGAACAGACAGCGATATCAAAATAATAATACAAAAGGCAAGAGGAGCTTTCACTGCACTGGGAAATATATGGAGATCAAGAGAAATCGAATCCAACACGAAAATAAGAATCTTCAACTCAAATGTGAAGTCAGTCCTATTGTATGGCTCTGAGACATGGAGAACAACAAAGACAACAACAAAAAAGCTACAGACTTTCATAAATGGGTGCTTGCGTAGAATAGTGGGATTCAAATGGTATGACAACGTTACCAACATGGAACTGAGGACAAGTGCTAGTGGAACAAGAGATGAGAAGAAGATGATGGCGATGGATTGGACACACACTGAGGAGACCTGTTGATAGCATTACAAGGCAGTCCTTGTTCTGAAACCCTCAGGGCAAGAAAGGCAGAGGTAGACCAAGAAGCACATGGAGGAGAGAGCTGAAAACAGAGGTGAAAATGATGAGGAAAACGTGAAAGAACTTGAAATGATGGCACGTGACAGGAGTACTTGGCATGTGTTTGTTGAAGGCCTATGCTCCTTTGGGAGTGGAGGGTTATGAATGAATGAATGAATGGTATATTCTGCTGTTTTCAATTCTTTGTAAAAAAAAAACACATAAAATTGAGGCACAGTGTAAATAATAATTTTGGAATCAAGGAGTTGATGTGGCTACATTTGTTGTGCATGTAAAAAAAATACGGGGTGAATTCTGGGGTATTTGGAATGAAACCTGGTTCACTATTTATTTGTTATTATCAATATGCATTATGAGAACCTTATTATACATTCAACTTCCCACCACACCCTCAGTAATCCTTACATATTAATTTTTGTTTTTGGTTCTGGTTGTATACTGTTTTACAATATTGTGCAGTTCTCTAAGTCTGTCTATTCTCAACATCTCTTCTACTGATATGGGTGAATTGCAATCTTGTACAAAATCTAATATTGGTATTCTATTTTTCATATTACTTTATTGTAGACATTCTGCACATTAAAATTCTTCTATACTAAAATAAACTATTCTTAATTATAGTGTGGGTGGGCTAATTACTTTTTTGCTGGAAATTTTTAAGTTCCTTATTTTATTTTATTTTTTTATTCTGGTGATGAGACATATCCATTCAACCTCTGATGGGTTATAATTAGAATATCTTCTTCTTTCTTTGATCCTTAGCCGCCGACCGTCAAAGCAGTCAGTGACCTTCACGCCTAGTGGCGGCTTGTAGGGCAACAACAAATTGATTCCACTTTGCTCGATCGGTGGCCATCCTTTGTACAGTGCCCCAACTCCGGTTCATTCTTTGTATCTCAGCCTCCACAGTCCTCCGCCAGGTTGTTTTTGGTCGGCCTCTCTTTCGTTTTCCTTCAGGGGTCCAAAGCATAGCTGTTCTTGTGATGGCATCGGGGTCTCTTCTGAGGACATGGCCAACCCAGCTCTAGCATCAGCCAGCTATGATGGTGTGCATGTCCTCTTGCTTGCTCCGAGTAAGCAGATCTTGGTTGGTGGTGGTATCACATCTATCAAATCATTGTAAATGTGGCAAATCAAAGTTACCACAAAATACATAGAGAAACATTTATCACATAACACCTGGACGCATGCATGCACAGATGGATCAGCAACAAATGCAACAGAAAATGGAGGTGGAGGTGTCTTTCTGACCTTAAGCACTGGTGCACAGAATAAGCTGTCAATGGCAACAGGGCAATACTCAAGTACCTTTAGAGCAGAGACAGAGGCCTTGAAAACTGTAGCAGAGGTTATAATGACTGAGGAAAGCACAGATAGACAAGTCACTTTCTTTACCAATGTAATTGCAATGCTGAAAAGCCAAAATAATACAGACCTGGATGACCTCAGAATAGTGCTTCATAAACTATGTCAATGTTTCAAAAATGTTGTGATCCAATGGAGCACATCTCATTGCAACATCACCAGCAATGAAGAGGCTGACAGACTGGCAAAGGAAAGTAGAAATCTACCTCAGCTTATTGCAAGCATAACTATCGAGGAGGCAAAGAGCTTTATCAGAATCACATACAGAAACAAATGGGATGTAGAGCATCCAGGTCACACACAAAATGATGCACACTACCAGCTCAACAGATGAGAACAAGTGGTAATCTTCAGACTCTGCACTGGCCATAACAGATTGAGATATCATCTATTGAACAAGCTAAAGACAGGAACTACCGATAAGTGTAACTGTAGCACTGATAAAATAACTGCTGAACATCTGCTTCAAAGTTGTCCAACAAATGTGGAACACAAAAAGAGCATATGGCTGACACCAGTACCATTTGTGCAAAAGCTCTATGGAGATTCAAACAGCCTCAAACTGACTACAGCTTTCTTTGAAAACATTCAAGTGGACGTCTGAGAGTGTACAAAGAAGAAGAAGAAAATTACCAACTTTGTTTCTATGTTAAAAAAAAAAAAAAAAAAAAAAATGAGATAAACAAAATCAAACAAAAATAATTTTCACGAAGCAAACTAAAGGTATAAAAGCCTGGTGTTTCCAGTTAGATATTTAATTGACTTTCACTTGCCATAACTCATATGTGTTGTAAGAACATCATCAGACCTTCACCTTCCAATTACTATAAATTAACTTTTGTTCTTTGAACAGTGTGACATTTGTTTGATACGGCCTTAAAATATAATTAAGAGATGTAGTAATAAAGGGTTTTGATTAGGAATATTAAACCTAACCCTAAACTCTAATGTTAATGTTAACTTTACCTAGTTGGGTGACTCATTTGGATGGCAGTTTTCTAAATGTATAGGCCTACCTTCTTCTCTTGACTTTAACTGTACAATCAAAAACCAAAGGGCCAGTATAACCAAATCACTCTGGTGGTAGCAAAGTCTGAATTAAACACACAATTTACCACAAACAGCTGTATAAAACAAAGAGCTACTAACAATAATTACCAGAACTGTATTGTTAATTTAAAAAAAAAATAAAGTATCTTGTTCAACCATTGATGGGTTATAGTTAGAACATGTGGTGTACTAATTCAAGAGAATAAATTCAGATTTCCAAAACTCAAATAAAGTACCTCCCCCTAAAACAGAACATCCTCTGTAGTATATGTTAGTATTTGCCAGTAATATCTCTTCTGCTTCATCAGGTCTACTGCATTCTCATAAGTTTCTTATAGCTTGAATAGCAGAAAGTAAGTCTGTTAATGCTGTAAATTTATGAGGAGGGTTGCGTGAGTAAAATATATGCAATTATCTGTTATACTGTTTCCTTTATATAAATTAAAAAATAATATGGTATGAAATCAGTTTTACAAGTAAACGGAACAAACGTTGTACCATGTTTCATTTTCTGTTATACTGTACCCTTTCACCATTTGCCACATGGAAACATGCATTCCTATCCCCAATTTGTTATCATCTCCTTTTGATCCATCTTTGTACACTGTAATAATGTCCTGTAATATTTGTTGAATATATTTCCTGGCTTTGTTTTTGACAGTAGCCATATCAGTCTGCCAGGTGGTAGTCTGTATCAGGTTTCTTGAGTTCCCAGGGTGGTACCACCATACCTGTCAACTTGCACATTTTATCGTACAATGTTTGTTTTTTGATACATTTAACGGTGCTGTTGTATGGATTTTCTCAAAAGAATTTTCTTTTAAATTGCATTTTTTTAACCTAAATACGTTTTCTAACCCAGGTTTATGCATACCATTTTTTTTAAATCCTGGGATTTCTTGGCGCCTGTTTTTAAAAAGAGATCTCCCAGGTACAAATCAAATTCTTTTATACCCAATAATTCCGTAGTAACTTGAAATTAAACCTCATTTATACTGGGCTCTCAGCATGACAAGACATATTTTTAACGTTATATGTTAGTGGCCACACCCAGATCCTATTTTAAAATAGTTAAGTACTTGATATTGTGCTTATAACGGTTAAATATTGCTGTTGTTTTGCTTTGCTGCATTTTATGTCACTCTCTTAACCTGTCCAGTTATATCTTTCCCTTTTATACATTTCTGATAAATTAATGTCCAATGCAATAATATTTTATGTAATTAACTAGAAAATAAATTGTTTGTATAGGCCTAAGCTTTTCTGTTTGTAGTGTCAATCTGGATAAAATGAGGGAAAGTGGTTCGTGTTCTTAGATGTCATACAAATAGGTTGCCGATGTCAATAGGGTTAGGATTACGGTTGGGTTTAGAATTCCTACACCTAACCCTTATCTCATTTTACTGCGTCTCTGAATTCTGTTTTAAGACTGTATCAAATAATTTGCCCACAATCTTTAATTTCAGTTGAAGATCCATACAGTACTTTATATCAGCGGTCGATGTTTTTTTGCTTTATTTAAAAAAAAAAAAAAACAGATTTATTACCTCTTTTGTACTAATGTGGCCGGGTAGGGTAGTGGGGATTGCTGTTTTGAATCGAGAGTATTAGATTTTGATTACTAGCTAGCCTGCTAGAGGTGATGATTTCTCTCTACAGACTTACAGGAATTTACCAGGTTCGGGGACAATCCTCTAAGGTGTGGTATTAGAGCAGATGTGTTTTATTTATATAATTTACCAGCAAGAGTAGTTATTGTTCATTTATTATTTCCTTCTTTCCTCTCATGAATGTATGGCAAAGCAAATGAGTGACGACCTGCCTTTAGTATAAAGGTGACTTTTATTTAATTATAACGTAATTACAAGTCGACATGGCAAAACTTCATAAGACACATATGACAATTATTCTTCTTCATAATGCCACATTTTCAAGTAAGTGCATACCAGTAGTGCAATAGGGGTTATTCTGCTTCTTCAGGATATAAAATTTACCGTATCTCCGCCTGATATGTTATTGCTTCATCAAAACAAATCAATCCTGCATGTACATTTGAACAGAAATCTTTCAGCCATTGTTCCCTTTCTAAATCTGCAACAATCTTTCGATTTCGGCAGGGTTAATAATTTTATAGTAATTAGTTCCTACTTACAGTCTTCGAATATAGAGTTTAAATACACACAAAATGCACTTTGAAGAGAACATGCCATCATTCCTGGAATTTCTAATTCTTCACTTGAATAACTTTCATGCAGTAAAACCACTGCGTTATCAGCACAAACTTGCTCCTTACTAGCTAGACGCGTCCTTTTTTCTCCAACTAATTAGGTTGCTGGGGAAATCATTCGCGTCCCTTCTACATTTTTCTGAGCTCACGATTGGATAAAAATCACGTGACGTATGCTTGGCGTACGAAGCGAAGCTTAGCCTAAAATAATGCGTGGCTTTTCGAAGCTAACCTGGTTTAATTAAACATCTGCGCCAAGACTTTTTTAATCTTCTGTTTCTATAAAAATTTATTTTATGTTAATATAGCCTGTATCTGAAAACTTACGGTATACGCGGTTACATACAGATCCCGGGGCCCTGCAAATGTATCCCGTAGGGAGACATTTGAGTACTATCAATAACAAAAATCCATCCCCAAAAATTTCTAAGTTCAAAAAAATTTTCAGAAAAATTTAAAGTTCAAAAATTTTTCTAAGTCCAAAAATATTTCCAAAAAATTTAATTTAATTCCTATACTGGGGTCCTATGTCTATATGAGGTCGTCTGCTATGTAAAAAAAAACTAGTAGTGGACATCAACTTCAAAAAGTGCAACTTATTCATCACATCATAATATTTTTCACCAAATTTACAAATTGGCAACACTGCCCAACAAAATCTGCAAAACACTCATAAGGTCATCACTAAAAAAATGTGACGAGTGGCAACACTGGGGAATGAACAATAAACTATCTTATTTGCAGAACTTGGCTGGATTATCATAATCTATTACATTTCATTCAAAAATATAGTTGATTACATTCTCTTGGATATGGTGGAATGGTGGGGGGTGTTATCTCTTTTCTGTTCCTGTTATTTGCTCCATATATAATTCTGCAAGACTTAACAAATCTTTTTTTTTTTTTTTTTTTTGGCGTACTTATTTATTCTATTTCCCAAGTACTCTGCAATATTCCAAGAAATGTCCAAAATCTCTAATTCCTATGGTAATGGCAATCCACTTTCATAGAATAGCCAATGTTTTCATGGGTACTCATCATCATCTTCTTCTTCTTTTTTTTTTTTTTTCTTTCTAGTGAATGAGCCACTTGCTCATTATTACATGTAGAAAATATCTCTAAACATAATATGCATATTTATCAGACGATAATACAACCAGCATCATTTTTATAAGTAAGCATTTTTCACAATAAAAGCATTAGAACCTCATGGCTTATCCTTATTTATTTATCTGAATGTTTCTGGTTATAGACATCTTCTAAATGGTAAGTGTATAAATTCGTTGTAAGTCCGTCACTGTAGAAAATGTTCTATATTACATTCTTTTTTTTTTTTCTTCAAAATATGTGATGTTTGTCTCTAATATCCGTACGTCTGGTGGTGATCCTGTCCATTAGTCAGTTATTTCAAATCATTCCTTCTTTTCTGTCAATACAGTATTTTTTTTTTTTTTTCTGTGAACTCTGTCCTAGAAATATTATTTTATATATATATATATATATATATGTAGTGGTGTTTATGGTATTGTATGATGGTGATATTACTAAATGTAATTTTATGAGGCCAGCTGTGAAGGCTCCTGAGATAAAATGTAGTTGTGAATTGTCAGAAGGCCTTTCTTGCTACCACTACGACCTCACACTTAATTTTTTTTTAATGAATGTGGCTACGTAAAGTGTCTAGGGTTATGATATGTAGTGTGGTGTAATAGGTTATAGATATACCCACAGATATTTAACAAGACTAATAATATTAATAAATGTTAAAATACACTGAACTAACTCACGTGTGTAAAATTTCTTGATAGAACTATATTACATTTATTTTGTTCTGTATCAATTTTTTTAGGTTGACCAGAACTTAAAAGGATTTAGAAATTATGAAAGACATGCATGGAATATTATATCATAAATGCAATAGTGTACATATATATGTACTATACTAGTTAATTTTATTAAAATGTTCTAGTAGTCATCTACTTGGGAGGATAGTTAATGTTTGTGCTGTTGGGGTGGCCTCATCACACCTGTCTATATTGACTACACAGTGTCCAGAAAATGGTGGGAATTTTTATGGGGTTATTAGTAACTAAAGGGCTTTGGTGAATGTCCAGCAGACCAGAGGCTCACTCATCTTGTCGTTGTAGCTCTGGTGCTGAAATCTGATGGTCCCACCTCTCCGTGCTGGCGGGCAATAATGGTGGTCTCTGTCACAAGTACTGCACAGATACACTCGAGTAAAGTCACACACTGAATAGACACTGCTTTGTTGACAACAGAAACTCACAGCTCTGCAATCAAAGTATGGGCCATGTGTCAAAATCTATTCTCTACCCACGTCTGGACACAACACTGACACAACAACCACATCATACAGACAGGTCAGATCTCTCTGACCAAACAGCACATTTACCATGGTGGTTTTACATCAGATAGATCCTCCCAGCCTATAGATTCTGAAAAATATTTATTAGTTTTCTGCCCTAAAAGATAGGTAATATGTTTCATTATTCTCAACACTTGATCTGTCTTGCCTAACCCTTGCTGGAGTTTATGTACATTGTTGGTCCCTAGACCCTGACTAGGGCGGGGGGTCTAGAGCAAATCCCTACTTGTTTGTAAGGCTAGATTTCGATATGGCAGTATCAAATCACTCGAACATGAAACAATATTCAAAATATATATAAGGAAATAATTTCAATCTTACCAGATTATGAATAAATAACACAGAATTGCTAGCAAAACTCAGCTGAGCTGCTGGCTATAGTATGGCGTCCCTAAATTTATTTCACTTTCTTTCATATGGAAATCACCACACTTTAAAATCTGTGTCTATCACTGAACAACTATTGAGAAATGACCCCAAATCCGCGTCTAAGCGCCGACAATATGCTTGTCTGTGGCCAATCACTGCCTAGGTTTATTTGAATTTCAAATTTCCTACACTAAAGTCATTTCAGTCATGCTTCAGTCAAGTATGGATGGTTATCTGTTAGTCTGTCCGTCTCTACTTGTGTTTCTACAAAAATGTACTTGATTTTTGAACCAACCTTTCTCTCCCCTCCAAAATTTTGTCGTTAAAAGTTATATTTAGACACAGCCACCACAATATCCCGTCTCTTCCATACTAAGTAAATTTGAACACCTGCGTCTCGAGGTCGTGTTTTTTTGTGCAATTAGCGACACTTTTATATTCAATACAGTCTGTCGATGATGTGAACAACACTGTCTTTTGTCATTATCTGCAATATTATCTATCCGTCTGTAAAATTAAGAACATATTAGTTCACTGCTCAGAATGGGCCATCCGGCCAGCTAATTTTTATATTCCTAACATTAATATTAAGAAAAAAGTACTTTTTAAATTTTGTAATATTTCGAACATCTGCGTTTAGCCGCTGAATTCAAATCAAGGGCTTGGTATCGCAAAAGCGTCCATTCCGTACCTCGTGTCAATTTGGGGGACGTGACTTTTCTCCGTTTCCCCCCCCAATTGCGTCTCCTTAGCCTTTCTAGTCTCACGCAATCTTTCCAGTCATATTTTTTTCCTTTTTGATCCGCCGTTCCCCTCCTGTCTAGCAAGTCAATTATTATGGAGGATGATGACCCGCGGTCTAGGCGATCATGTACATCAGCAGCCTACGCATTATGTTTTTATCCTTAAATGTTATCTTTGGAGGTATTTTACCGTTGTATCTCTGTCAATTTCACTACACATCTCCCCACTTGAAAACATGCCTATGGCAAGTTCCAAAACCAGCGATACACATAGGTAAAATTACTCCTCACGTCTGCCACTACTCTAATTTTGATCACAGGGGTGCCGACTGAGGAAATCTGCACCGACATTCAATTTGCCTGGGATATATTGGATACTAAACTGATAAGGTTGAAGCAATAAAGACCACCTCAGCAATCTTGCGTTTTCATGCTTAGCCTGAGACAAGAACACGAGAGGCTGATGGTCCGTCTCCACCACAAAAGTCCTACCATACAGATAGATTTGAAACTTCTTTATTGCCCAGATTAATGCTAAACATTCTTTTTCGCTTGTGGAGTATCCTTGTTCCGCCTTATTCAATTTGCGGCTTGCATAAGCGACTGGTTTCAGTTCCCCATCAGGTGAAGATGATCTTTGCAACAAAGCCCCTCCGAGTCCTACATTACTTGCATCGGTTCTTAAGACAAAGTCCTGTGTCAAATCAGGCAGTTTGAGAATAGGCTTGCTAGTGAGTTTTTCCTTTAACTCTTGGAACGCTAGTTCACATTGTGCAGTCCAAATAATTTTATCTGGAAGTCCCTTGCGAGTCAGATCAGTCAGAGGAGCACAAATAGCGTTAAAATTTTTGATGTATTTCTGATAAAATCCGCATAACGACACGAATGATCGCACGTCCTTTTTTGTTTGCGGCCTAGGTGCTCTCTGCAGTTTTTCCAAGTTCTTAGGATCAGGGGTCATATTACCCTGATATACAGTGTGTCCCAAGAATTCCAACTCTTTGCATCCAATACAACATTTTGTTGGCCTAGCAGTTAAGTTCGCCTCCCGAAGTCTATCAAACAACATCTCCAGAGCTTCAATGTGTTCTTCAAATGTCTCTGTGGCGACGAGAATATCATCCATGAAATTCGTGATACATGGGTTATTCAGGGGATCCAACAATTTTCGCATCATCCTTGAAAACACACTCGGAGCATTTTTCAGTCCGAATGGTAGCATATTGAATTCATAATGTCCATCCGAAGTGCTAAAAGCCAAATAAGGTCTCACTTCAGGCTTCACTGGGATCTGGTAATAGCCTTTACTAAGATCCACCTTTGAAAAGTATTTTGCCTTGTTCAGTCTGGCAAATAACTGTTTTGTGTCTGGTAATGGATCCACTTGTCCTTCTGTGACAGCATTCAGTTTCCTGTAATCTATGCACAGTCTGTGTTCCCCAGACGGTTTTCTCAACAAAACGACACTAGAACTAAAAGATGATTCACTGTGCGAAATAATCCCCTCCTTCAACAAATACTCTATTTCTTCCTTCAATGCCTTCTCCTTCGCGAACGGAATAGAATAGGCTCTCATACAGATTGGGTTTGAGTCTACCAGTTTCATGTCATACTGTAGCAAATTTGTATGGCCTGGTTTATCTGTTAATACATCTGTATGTTCCTCCAGAACCTGTTGAACTCTCTCCCTCTGGTTTTTAGTCAGGTGCTTACTGACTTTTACCTGTGCTGCTGTTTCACAAGGATGTAATGGGTATTCATGTGAGGTGAGTGGTTCTTTTTGCATCTGGGTTGCAATAGCCAAGGTCAATAAGGGGGTGCTTTCCTGGAGTGGTCTGTCCAGATACTTCTTTAACAGGTTTACATGATAAACTTTCTCCTTCCCCTTTTTGTCAATTTTATAGTTTGTTCTAGACACCTTCTCTAGAACCGTATATGGACCTTGCCAACCAATTTGTAATTTATTCTGGCTTCCGGGTAGTAGAAGCAGCACCTTCTCTCCGACTGCCAGTTCCCTGTCCTTTGCCTTCCTATTAAAATATGCTGCATGTTTCTTCCTGGCTTGCTTCAAATTATCATTTGCCAGTTTCCATCCAGCTTTCAAACGAGTGGTCAGTTCGTTCACGTATTGATACGATGAGGTAACAGTCTCTTCCGCCTTCTCATCTGTCCAGGTCCTTAATAAAGCTTCTAATGGACCTTTTATTGGCCTCCCAAATAGCAGAGTTGCGGGAGCCATCCCGGTTGAACTATGTGGTACCTCCCGGTACGCAAACAATGCGGCGGGCAGGAATTGATCCCACAGATCCGGTTTTTCGTGTGCCAGCTTTCTCAGGATAGAAATGAGAGTCCCGTTGAACCTCTCTACCTGGCCGTTCCCTTGTGGATGGTACGGACTACAATGAAAGTGTCTGGCTTGAAATAGCTTAAAAACTTCTTCCGTTAGTTTCCCCTTGAACTGAGAACCATTATCCGTCAAGATTTGATGCGGGAATCCTAATCGGGTAAATATTGTAAGTAGTGCCTCTGCTACATGTTTTGAATCAATTGATGGCAGGGCTACCGCCTCTCCCCACATAGAACAAGTGTCCACCAGAGTAAGGATGTAACTGTTCCTCCTCTTGGTCCGAGTGAGAGGTCCTACAATATCCACTGCAACCCTCTCAAAAGGTGTTCCCACTATGGGCATTTCCCCTAGAGTTGCAGGAGCAGTCCAGTGCTTTGGAGCTACCCTTTGACATTCTGGGCAGGATTTGACATATCTTTTTATATCCTCCGTTATCCCTGGCCAGAAGTAATGACAAGCTATACGCTGTCCTGTGGCGCTGATCCCCATGTGACCACTGAAGGGAATCGCATGCCCGAGTTCCATCACTTTATCTCTATATGAAGTGGGAAGAACCAGCTGGTTGTGACCATTTGTTCCAGTTCCGGCCTTCCTGTATAAGAGTTTGTTCTTCATGAAATATTCCCCCTTGCTCGGAGGTGTGTGGCATTTGGGCAATTTTTTAAAACAGGGCTTGAGTGTCCTATCCTCAGCCTGCGCCTTCCTCATCTCCTCTGGATGAGCATTTATAGGTTCACCTTCTTCCTCCTTCTTCTGTGACCTGGTCTGCACTGTCGCCATGATCACAGGTTTCTCGGGATTCCCCAAGAAGACGTATCTACACCCCAATATCAGAGGGTAGATTGGTTCATCTATCACTGCTGCTCTGATTTCTCCTTCCACATAGCGAGTTTTCACCGTTATCCTTGCGATGGGAAGTGTCATGAGTGGTATGTCCTTAGTCGCCCCTTGTATTTCCACTGTTTCTGTGGTATACTGACTTGGGTCCACTAGGCTAGACTTCACAACTGAATCATAATCCAAACCTGTATCATAAAGGCACCTTATGGTGACCCCATTACAAATAACATCCTCACAAACTGGGGGTGATAAGGTTCCTGTTGTCCCTTAGGATTAACCTTTAATCTTTGCGTCCCCGACTTCATTGCAGCAATGTTTGAAGGTTTCCTTCTACAAAATTCGGTGTTATGGTTATCCTTCTTGCACCATTTACACCATCTTTTTCCTTGGTTCAACGGTTTTCTTTCATTGAACTTTTGGTCATTGAACTGTGAGTTTCTGTCGCGATAGTCATTTCTTGGCCGCTCAAAGTTTGTCCTACCTTTATTTCCCTGCTCTCTATTATCAAATTTATTAAATTGCTGTGGAGCTTTAAAATTGTCTATGTGCTTCTTTTTAGCACCACTTACCTCTGCCTGGGCTGCCTGATACCTCTCAGCAACATTTAAAATTTCCCCCAACTTCTCTGCACCTTGTTCCATGAGAAATTTTCTCATGTCTGGAGCCATGGACTCTCTCAATTGCTCAATCATGATCATTTCTTTAAGATCTTGGGTCTTCCCCAGAGCCGTCCATTTCTCCAAATAGGTTTCTAGTCTGGCAGAGAATTGGTGGTATGTCTCCCCAGACAACAGTTTGGCATTTCTAAATTTCTTACGATAAAATTCACCATTCTTCTCGTACCTTAATAACAAAGCCTGCTTTAACATGTCATAATTGTCTTGGTCTTCCCTGTTCATTTTGGCAAATACTTCATAAGAAGTACCTCTCAATCCCTGTGATAGCTTTAAACTCCACCTCTCTCTCTCTAACCCATATGTAGTAGCTAATAACTCAAAACGTCCTAGGTACCCCTCTATGTCATCGTCTTTTTCAACAAAATGGTCTAAATGAAACCCCATAGCTGAGTTTGAGGCTCCCAGACTGGGCGTAGCATCTGAGGCAAAAGGGCTGGCACCATTTTCAGGAGCCTGGCCTTGTAATTCCAGCTCCCTTAGTCGTAATTCGTGCTCCCTCTGCAACCTTCTATCTTCTGCCTCCCTTTCGGCAGTCAACCTTTTTTCTTCTGCCTCCCTTTGCTGTCGTTTTTCTTCTGCCTCCCTTTGCTGTCGTTTTTCTTCTGCCTCAATCTGCAGCCTCTTAGTCTCAGCCTCAATTTGTAACCTCTTCTCTTCAGCTAACCTTTCAGACTCTAATTTTCTTTCAGCCTCTTTTTCTAATCTCCTTTCTTCCCGTTCAATATATTTATCACATTCAGCCGTTACGTATTGAATTAAAATTTGACCATCCATTCCCATCTCCTTCGCGGTGAGCACAGCAGCTGATCTAAATTTTGCCAGCTCCGCCATACTTTTTAGACAATATAATAATATACAAGCTAAATCTCTAACCAGTAAATACACTAAGTACTTCTTATGACTATAGTCTAACTAATTCTAACTAACCAGTTAACTAATTAATTATTACTGGCTGTGAAGATTCACCAACTTTTATCTGCAGGGACACTTTTAATTTTAAAGGGAATTTTACACTTTATTTCCCTACTTTTATTTCTCCCACCAGGAGATCCTAATATTACTGTTGGGCTAATTATCCTGGACGAGCCCCCAATATATGTAGTGGTGTTTGATGGTATTGTATGATGGTGATATTACTAAATGTAATTGTATGAGGCCAGCTGTGAAGGCTCCTGAGATAAAATGTAGTTGTGAATTGTCAGAAGGCCTTTCTTGCTACCACTACGACCTCACACTTAATTTTTTTTTAATGAATGTGGCTACGTAAAGTGTCTAGGGTTATGATATGTAGTGTGGTGTAATAGGTTATAGATATACCCACAGATATTTAACAAGACTAATAATATTAATAAATGTTAAAATACACTGAACTAACTCACGTGTGTAAAATTTTTTGATAGAATTATATTACATTTATTTTGTTCTGGATCAATTTTTTAGGTTGACCAGAACTTA
Organism: Oreohelix idahoensis; assembly: GCA_024509875.1. Taxonomy (NCBI): domain Eukaryota; kingdom Metazoa; phylum Mollusca; class Gastropoda; order Stylommatophora; family Oreohelicidae; genus Oreohelix; species Oreohelix idahoensis. The sequence goes on from JAMPIV010003830.1 coordinate 80,937, forward strand.
AAAGGATTTAGAGATTATGAAAGAAATGCATGGAATATTATATCATAAATGCAATAGTGTACATATATATGTACTATACTAGTTAGTTTTATTAAAATGTTCTAGTAGTCATCTACTTGGGAGGATAGTTAATGTTTGTGCTGTTGGGGTGGCCTCATCACACCTGTCTATATTGACTACACAGTGTCCAGAAAATGGTGGGAATTTTTATGGGGTTATTAGTAACTAAAGGCGTTGGTGAATGTCCAGCAGACCAGAGGCTCACTCATCTTGTAGTTGTAGCTCTGGTGCTGAAATCTGGTGGTCCCACCTCTCCGTGCTGGCGGGCAATAATGGTGGTCTCTGTCACAAGTACTGCACAGATACACTCGAGTAAAGTCACCAACTGAATAGACACTGCTTTGTTGACAACAGAAACTCACAGCTCTGCAATCAAAGTATGGGCCATGTGTCAAAATCTATTCTCTACCCACGTCTGGACACAACACTGACACAACAACCACATCATACAGACAGGTCAGATCTCTCTGACCAAACAGCACATTTACCATGGTGGTTTTACATCAGATAGATCCTCCCAGACTATAGATTCTGAAAAATATTTATTAGTTTTCTGCCCTAAAAGAGGATAGGTAATATGTTTCATTATTCTCAACACTTGATCTGTCTTGCCTAACCCTTGCTGGAGTTTATGTACATTGTTGGTCCCTAGACCCTGACTAGGGCGGGGGGTCTAGAGCAAATCCCTACTTGTTTGTAAGGCTAGATTTCGATATGGCAGTATCAAATCACTCGAACATGAAACAATATTCAAAATATATATAAGGAAATAATTTCAATCTTACCAGATTATGAATAAATAACACAGAATTGCTAGCAAAACTCAGCTGAGCTGCTGGCTATAGTATGGCGTCCCTAAATTTATTTCACTTTCTTTCATATGGAAATCACCACACTTTAAAATCTGTGTCTATCACTGAACAACTATTGAGAAATGACCCCAAATCCGCGTCTGAGCGCTAATGATATGATTGTCTGTGGCCAATCACTGCCTAGGTTTATTTGAATTTCAAATTTCCTACACTAAAGTCATTTCAGTCATGCTTCAGTCAAGTATGGATGGTTATCTGTTAGTCTGTCCGTCTCTACTTGTGTTTCTACAAAAATGTACTTGATTTTTGAACCAACCTTTCTCTCCCCTCCAAAATTTTGTCGTTAAAAGTTATATTTAGACACAGCCACCACAATATCCCTTCTCTTCCATACTAAGTAAATTTGAACACCTGCGTCTCGAGGTCGTGTTTTTTTGTGCAATTAGCGACACTTTTAGATTCAATACAGTCTGTCGATGATGTGAACAACACTGTCTTTTGTCATTATCTTCAATATTATCTATCCGTCTGTAAAATTAAGAACATATTAGTTCACTGCTCAGAATGGGCCATCCGGCCAGCTAATTTTTATATTCCTAACATTAATATTAAGAAAAAAGTACTTTTTAAATTTTGTAATATTTCGAACATCTGCGTTTAGCCGCTGAATTCAAATCAAGGGCTTGGTATCGCAAAAGCGTCCATTCCGTACCTCGTGTCAATTTGGGGGACGTGACTTTTCTCCGTTTCCCCCCCAATTGCGTCTCCTTAGCCTTTCTAGTCTCACGCAATCTTTCCAGTCATATTTTTTTCCTTTTTGATCCGCCGTTCCCCTCCTGTCTAGCAAGTCAATTATTATGGAGGATGATGACCCGCGGTCTAGGCGATCATGTACATCAGCGCCTACGCATTATGTTTTTTATCCTTATATGTTATCCTTGGAGGTATTTTACCGTTGTATCTCTGTCAATTTCACTACAATATATATATATATTTTTTTTTCCAAAGATCTTCTTTGACTTGCCATACATCAATTTTCAAACATCAAATTATTCAGCAACCAACAGACGAATGTGTTACGATCATATTATGAAATATAAGGGAAAAGAAAAATATAGTTTCCAAATCATCATGAATTTTCTACATTGGGTTCCGTATTACTTTATTTTCTCTTTTAAGACAACTGCTTATACTCTTGACAATATGTATCCATGTTGTCACTCTCGAGGCATCCTTGTATACAATTTATATTTGTCTCCCTTTTTTTTTTTTTTTTTTTCATAACACCAATGTATCATTTATGGTGTACCAATATCATTGTATCTATTCTAGTCCTCCTGTTATTTTGATAATTCATCCTTAGTAACTCCCTATGTACCTTATCTAGCAATACATTTATGCAAAACACATCAAACAATTATTTATGGAAACATTTAACTGAGATGTAAGAACTTTTGACAATATGAGATGAAAAAAAATTTTGGGGTCATCACTCAAAAAATGTGACATAGAAAGGAAGAAAAATATTCAATTGATCGTGAGGAATCTACAATATTCTTATAAGACAAAGTTCCTTGCACTCTGACTACTATTTAACCATATTATTTCTGGTTATCCTTGCATACAGTGTACCATTTCCATTTCCTTTATAAGTCCAATTCATCGCTCATGGTGCTCCAATATTTTAAAATGTGGATCCTTCCTATTCCTCTTATTCTGTACTGGAAATATATCCTTATTAATTGTCCATGTACTATATCTGTGACATGTCTGTCCTTGGGATAACGTTATTTTCTTATCCAATATCCTCGGGGTGAGCAATTCTCAGTGTGTCCACTTTCATCAATCATTTTTTTTTTTTTTTTCTCTTGTAATTCTGGGTATATTATGAGTATAGTAAATTGTCAATTTATTCCAACTATCTTACAACATTCTGTAATTCGTGATAAGGAATAGTCATTTGTTATACAACAATGTTCATATTACAAAGGCAATGAGCAAAGATCAAAAAAAAAAAAAGATTTCTCCAAAAATGCGGATGTATCTCTATTTCCTTTACCTCTGGGCATAGCAATTATTCAGTCATTATTTTTTTTTCTCCATTATTTAATCTCCATTTTGTGTCCTTAGTACCTGTGGTTCCATGGGATTATCATAATTCATTTGTGTCTCTTGTCTACTGATAATCCTTCAATAATGACTTCAAATATGGTCCTCGTATGTGCAACAATCATCTGCTCTGATTTTTTTTCATGGTATTCATCAAATATTCTATTATATCCTTGTCTTATCTCGTAACCACGAAAGACTAAGATTATTCCTCCTCCAATGTTAATGTGGGGGATTTTGTGCATCAACATTTCAACAAAATCTCAGCTGTGACAACATAAAGTTTCACCTTAATATAAAATGTCATCTTCATCATACATAACCTGTTGCTTCTTCATCTCATGTGTCATTAGTGGTTATCATGCGGTAATGGGGTATTTCATTTGCTAGGTCAGCATGTGCAAATGCCATTTCTTTAACATGGGCAAAGGCATCATCAACAAATAGGTGCAATTTGTTCAATCTGGGGTTAGCATATACTAATGCTCTCAAGGGATTCTTCATTTGCAGAAATTCAGCATGCGCAAATGTCATTGGGGTATTTGTGATAGGCAGTATCAGGGATCAAGCTGGTGGGGTGTATGACTGGTAATGGGGTGATTTATTTTCTCTTTTTTTTTCTTCTTCAGCTGCTAACCTCAGGGCAGTCAATGTTTTACAATATTGGCTTATGATCCTCAAAATGTGTGAGGGTGGCATATAAACATAATACATGTCTGGTGAATGGAAGCGTGGAATATGATCAGTTACAAAAGTGTAGATCCATGTTACAACAGAATAGTGTGACACATGTGTTATAGGTAAAGTTGTGTAACATTCTGAATATCAAAAACTGTCTGACTAATAAGGGTGTCTGTAAACAAAGAACATTGTATCATCTGTGTCATCTTTATTTCAATAATCCAAATAAAATGTCTAACTAGAATCCTCCGTGGGCTGGTCTTGATTTCTTTCTGGGCATCATTATTCTAAGGCTGGAAAAAAATAACTTTCTCAGTGAGGCTTTGACATCTTGGTCTGTAAGCAAGTCATTTGAACTGTCCAAGACTGAAAATAGAGTACATGGGGAGAGTTAGTACATTGTTAAAAATTAAGTGCACATTCGCGGTGACGGTACATGGAATGGCATGTACATTGAAGACTCGAGGGGCGTGTCTTTCAAAACAGCTTCGCTAGTTCTTTGAATTCCTTCATCGCCTCGAGCATTGCAATTTCCCGACTGGATAGGCGAGCATCATACTGAGTAGCAGTGGGGACGGGTGTGATAGGCGACGACACTGCATTTGCTGATTGTTGGGACACCGAGGACATTGACGAATGCGGTGATGGCTTAACATCATTTGATTGCGGTGATGGTTTTACTGTGGTTAGAGTTTGTATGGCTGGAACATCTGTTGGTTTTGAGGCAGGTATATGTTTCGCCTTGATTTTTCTTCTGACCTGGTTGTGCTGAACGTTAGCACTGGTTACAATGGGCACAGTAATTTTCACACTGTTGTTTTTGACCAGTTGAGATGAGGCTAACACTTCTCGGCTTGGTTTTGGAACATGATTGCGTTTCTTCAGAATCTTTCGTCTGATATAGTTGTGCTGTATACGCGGAATTTTGTTGCTAGGGATTGAGTCATTTGATGAAGAAAAACAGGTACGTTTGCCAGCTGCTTGAATCTCCGGGGATGAAGTACCAGCAAATGATGTATCCGTTTTGCAACGAGGACCAGGCGAATCTATACCAGAGTCTCTTTCATACTTGTTGGTTATCATCTCACCGTGCGTTTGAACAGGGCGAATATTGGATATTTCGTCGGTGTGAAAAAGTTGTTCTGGTATTTCTTGAGTGTCCATGTCAGAGCCTGTGTTGTTAAGGGAGATGTAACTTGTGGGTCTATAGCGATATTTTGGCTTTCTAATAGGCCTGATGGATACATCTGTGAAATTTTTCTCGTATGGGGTGTTGGTGGTTTGTTTACAATTTTCTTCATCTGGAACCAGAGTGTTAGTGGGTGCTGCTGGAAACTGATTCTCGTGTGGGGTAGTGATCATCTTGTGTTCATACCGTGTAAGTGCAATTTCTATCAATTCTCGAAATTCTTCTCGGCGTGTAGATAAATCAACAGCAAACTTGTTCTCCAGCAATTCATACACCAGCCTTATTGAGAGGATGGCAAAGTCACCATCTCTCAGGATAACGTCTATCTCCGCCGTCAGCTCCTCTGTTGTAGGTTGACCTATTCCGCCAATTTTCTTTGTCTTGCTGTGCTTTGTCTTATCAGTTTTCGGCCAGTAAAATTTTCTGCCCTCTTCGTCTGTTGTATGATCAAGTTCGTCTGACAAGTAGCCTTCAGTGGTCTCATCAGAGTCTGTCGTCTCTGACTCTGATATGTCAGACGAAACTGTACTGGATGGATTGTAATTTAGGGTGGCCTTTCTGACTGGTCTTGTATTTGTCGTCAGAGGCGGAATGGGCCGGTGATTATCAATTTTGATATGTTTTACGTGAGCTTTTGTTTGGTGTTGTTTCTCTATTTGATTTGCTTGCTGCCATCTTCTATCTCTCTCTCTAAATCTTTCTTCCACTTCTTTTCTGTACTTCTCCATCATTTTGTACCTCTCCGTGCATTCTAACTTATCTTCGTCTGCAGATGTCATCTTTTCTGTATTATCGACCATTTCAACACTGCACAAATCAAGTAAGTCCTCTATAACTTGTCTTGATTTTATCCTGACTGGAATTAGACTTTTCTTAAACCTGTCATCCGTTTGTACTGCGACATTCTCTGTCTGAGGCTCTTTTCTAGTGACTGCAGGCGCAGTTCGTTGTTTCAAGTTCAATTTTGGTCTCCCTTCTTTGACTTTCAATGGTTGTAGCTTGATTTCAACAATCTCTTTTATTTCAATCTTATAAACTTTTGCAACCAATCCGTCTACTATTCTTATGCAAGGGAAATCGATTGCATAGCTTCTACAACGTTTTAATTCTGAAGCGAGGTTTCTCAATGCTGTTCTCTTCTTTCTGTTCTGTATGGTTGTGGAACACTTCTCCATGTTTAAATAGTTGTTGTTGTAGTTGCTGCTATGATGTTTTCTAGAAGTGGTGTAGCCGTTGTCGCTGTAGGAGAGGTGTTCACGGCGGCTAATTTTCCATTAATTGGTCCATCATCCTTCTGCTCTTTTCTAGAGGACTGGTCATACGGCAACAAGTTGTATTGCTTCTAAGGTGTTTTCCTGCTCAATACCTTTTTAATGAGGACTGATCACGGGCACCAAGTTGAGATGTGTGGCCGGGTAGGGTAGTGGGGATTGCTGTTTTGAATCGAGAGTATTAGATTTTGATTACTAGCTAGCCTGCTAGAGGTGATGATTTCTCTCTACAGACTTACAGGAATTTACCAGGTTCGGGGACAATCCTCTAAGGTGTGGTATTAGAGCAGATGTGTTTTATTTATATAATTTACCAGCAAGAGTAGTTATTGTTCATTTATTATTTCCTTCTTTCCTCTCATGAATGTATGGCAAAGCAAATGAGTGACGACCTGCCTTTAGTATAAAGGTGACTTTTATTTAATTATAACGTAATTACAAGTCGACATGGCAAAACTTCATAAGACACATATGACAATTATTCTTCTTCATAATGCCACATTTTCAAGTAAGTGCATACCAGTAGTGCAATAGGGGTTATTCTGCTTCTTCAGGATATAAAATTTACCATATCTCCGCCTGATATGTTATTGCTTCATCAAAACAAATCAATCCTGCATGTACATTTGAACAGAAATCTTTCAGCCATTGTTCCCTTTCTAAATCTGCAACAATCTTTCGATTTCGGCAGGGTTAATAATTTTATAGTAATTAGTTCCTACTTACAGTCTTCGAATATAGAGTTTAAATACACACAAAATGCACTTTGAAGAGAACATGCCATCATTCCTGGAATTTCTAATTCTTCACTTGAATAACTTTCATGCAGTAAAACCACTGCGTTATCAGCACAAACTTGCTCCTTACTAGCTAGACGCGTCCTTTTTTCTCCAACTAATTAGGTTGCTGGGGAAATCATTCGCGTCCCTTCTACATTTTTCTGAGCTCACGATTGGATAAAAATCACGTGACGTATGCTTGGCGTACGAAGCGAAGCTTAGCCTAAAATAATGCGTGGCTTTTCGAAGCTAACCTGGTTTAATTAAACATCTGCGCCAAGACTTTTTTAATCTTCTGTTTCTATAAAAATTTATTTTATGTTAATATAGCCTGTATCTGAAAACTTACGGTATACGCGGTTACACGAACGTTTAACACTAATTTTGTAAATTTACGTTAGGTTTTTTCCCCTCCTAAGATTATTAATCCTATTGGAATAATTCAACCGTCACATAAATGTTCAGCCTAAACTCATAGATAGGGTCAGAGTTTATGGTAGTAGCCACAGTACATTATCCAAGGAATGAATTCCTCAATTTAAAAACTAGCATAATAAATACAATTTTTTCATTGAAATAATGGTAGGGCTGTGCATTCTTAGAGCACATCAATTTACAACTACTAGAAAATTTTTTCTTTGAAACATGAGTGTTTTGTGCATATCATCACCAATCAATCAATACCCTTTAGCTCCCCAAGGAGCATAGACCTTCAACAAACACATGACAGGTCTTCCTGTCCCGTGCCTTCTGCTTAAGTTCTTTCCATGTTTTCCTCATCATTTTCACCTCTGTTTCCAGTTCTCTTCTCCAAGTGAGACTCCCATTCTAATCCTAAACAGTTCTGTAAGCTGTCCTTCATGAAGAACTCTGCATGTCATGAATTCATAGGTCTTCTTTATTAAGTTAATGATCTTCATGGGAACTCCATAATGCCTCATCAATTTCCAAAGTGATTCTCTGTCTACACTGTCAAATGCCTTTTCATAGTCCACGAATCTGATGTACAGGTATAGCGGTGAATTCCATTCCAGACTTTGTTCAACTATTATTCTCAATGTAGCTATCTGGTCTGTACAGGATCTATTTTGTCGAAAACCTGCTTGTTCATCTCTCAGTTGCTTGTCAATAGACTCTTTTAATCTCTCCAGGATGATTCTGTTTAATACTTTTGCTGGCACTGATAGTAACATTATTCCTCTATAATTTGTGCACTCTTGTAAATTTCCCTTCTTAGGAACTTGACCAGATAACCTTCCTTCCATTCTGCTGGTATTTCCTCTCTCTCCCAGACTTTGCCAAGTAGTTTGTATAATATCTCTGTAGAGGTATCAATATCTGTTTTGATGGCCTCTGCTGGAATGCAATCTGAACCAGCTGTTTCTCCATCTTTCAGAAGCTTTATGGCTTTCTTTATTTGTTCTCTAATTGGTCATTCACAGCTGATTTGTAGCTCCTCTTCTGCTGGCTGGATGTCTGGGGGATTAGTTGGAGATGGTCTATTTGGAAGTTCCTCAAAATGTTCTGTCCATCTCTTCATTTGTTCTTGTATATTACTAAGCAATTTTCCATTCTTATCTTTTATGAGGCCTTTTTCTTTCTTATATTTCCCTGTTAGCTTCTTTGTGTTGTTTTACAGGTCCCTCATATTTCCTTTGGCTGCAGCTTCCACTGCTTCCCTTGCCAAATCATCAATATATTTTATCTTGTCTCTTTTGATGTTTCTTCTTACTTCTTTGTTTGCGTCTATGTACACTTCATGAGCCTTGGCTTTGGAGCTTCTGGTTTTGCTTCTGTTTAAATCTGCTTTCTCGTTTTTCCTGTCTTCTATCTTACTAATGGTTTCTGTTGTTATCCATGCTTTGTGCTGATGTTCTCTTTTTCTCAGTACTTCTTCACATGTCTCGTTCCATATATTTTTTACTTGTTGCCAGTGGTCTTCCGTATCCGTTTCATCTTCCAGCAGTTGGAGTACTTGGTATTTGTTGGAAACTGTGACTGAACATTTTTCTCTTATTTCCTGAATTCTTAAATATCCCACATTATACTGTTGTCTATAGCTATATGCTGTTGTAAATTTCTTGAGTTTTAATTTTGTTTTAGCCAACAGAAGATGGTGGTCTGATACAACATCTGCTTCTTTACATACTTTTACATCATGCAATGATGACCTAAACTTCTTACTTATGCATATGTGATCAATCTGATTCTCAGTTCTGTGGTCTGGTGATATCCATGTTGCTTATGTATTCCCTTATGTGGAGATATGCTTCCTCCTATAGCTAATTGATTTGAAGCACTGAAGTTTGCTAATAGTTCCCCATTCTCGTTCATCATACCTAATCCATGCTTTCCCATGATTTCTTCAAAGCCAGTGTTGTCTGTTCCTATTTTTGCATTTAGGTCTCCCATCAAAATTGTGATGTCCTTTCTTTTCTTATTGTCCAAGACACTTTGTAGTCTGGTGTAAAAGTCTTCTTTGACAGATTCTTCTTTATCGTTTGTTGGCACATAAAACTGAATGATGTTTATATTTACTTTCTTTTTGGCTGATTTAAACCTTGCTGTTATAATTCGTGGTCCCATTGCTTCCCATTCTATACGTGCCTTCTGTGCTTCCTTGGACAGCAATAGAGCCACCCCTTCACTGTGGTGGGCTCTTTTCTCCTCATGTCCTGAGGACAACACCATTTCTCCTGTGATCAGTCTCCTCTATGCCTTTCCACCATGTCTCACAGAGACCCAGGATATCAATCCTGTAATTTTCTATTTCTGCTGCTACCTGTGCAGTTTTCCGTTGTTCACACAGAGTGCGAACATTCCAGGTGCCAATCCTGGAGATTTTACTAGACGAAAAAAGGTTAGTCGGCAACCCAGACTCCTTTTGGCTTTCTCTAGGTTGCTTTATGCGCCTCCTTACCAGAGGACCTTCTGTCTTGGGCGGCCGAGTTGATTTATATTCTTTATTTGACTTGTCTATGTCTGTTGAAGTTTTTGTGGTAAAAAGTTTTTTATGGGATGGTGTAACCAGTGCCATGCCCAACCCTCCTTAGTCGCTTTTTACGACATGCCTGGTAGGGTACAGTGTTACTATTCTTTGCTCCCCTTTTGGGCCCCGGTAACACACGGGTGATCATCACCAAAGTTAGAGTTATAATCTGACATCTGTTATAAAGATGGTCACTTGTAATGAAGTTATTGATTTTCTGGTGCATTTTACAAAACTAACACAAACATTACCATGTTATGACTGATGTGATAACTTTAAGGCATATAACATACATTTTAAATTATTTTCACTGACAGCCTTTCTAATACACATAAAGGACAGCATGAGACTTTATTAGTATGTTTTATATCACACTATTTCAAATGTTAATTTGCACATGTCATTTCTCGTTTTAAAACCGTATGGTGTATAATTTGTTAATATATTTGTTGTGTAAGGTTTTTTTGTGTGTTTTTTTTTTTGGTCCGGCATACAGCTTTTCGTGGAGGTTGACTGGTATGTACCACTGGCTTGTATATGCTAATGTTATTAATTGATGTATTTATCCAAGTGTACTTGTTCCTCCATGCATTTCCAACCTGTCGGGTATCTACTGGTATTAATGAACCTCTTCTGAGTTGTTAATTGATACCTAGCAAATGCTGAAAAAGCAGGGTGAGTCTTGTCTAACATCATTTTGGTCATATAATTTAGTCTTAGTTCCTTTCTCCAAAGTGGGGACTCCTAAGGCCACCACCAGAGCAACCCTCGATGTTGATCTGATTGCACCTGCAACTGTACATAGGGCCTAATGCTTGGTGCTGAATTCTATCGTATTTTGGCCGAAGGGAAGAACGATTTCCCACACGCTGCCATATTGTGACTCCGTAAGGTGTGTATGGATGTAGTGCGGTGTGTTTGCACATAACATAAAGTTCGTGAGCATGATTAATTACAGAATTAGAAATTTGAGGCGCTGTGTTTCACAATTGGGTAAAATCGAATGACTGTCGCCAAATATTCCACAGTGAATATGTGTATTTTAGGGTACCCTAATCCTAACTAAAATACACATATTCACTGCGTTCGGCGACAGTCATTGCGATATTACCCATAAATGTTACCTATAAGATGTGTAAATGGAAATTTTTTTAAGTTTAATGTGCGTGTTTTACGTTGTGTCGAAGTGATACGCTCACTTGTCAGCGTAAATAACCTTAGGGAAAAATGGCGGACAGTCCCGAATTTAATCTTGTGACTATGTGTTGCAGAGTCATAGACTATGCTTCCATAATCTCTTTTGCCTCGAATGAAAGATTTATAAAAGATAATTGTCAATTACCTCTGGAGCTAATGCAAGTTGGTGAAATACACACCAGTCGGTTGGAACACAGAATCGGAATACTCTTTATTTAGAGAAATACGCAATGTTCATATCCTTATTTTAAATATGTATTGTCAGCAGTGTTGCCACTTTGAATTTAAATATAAAAAAAAAAAGAAAATCTAGATTGCACCTTACAAAACATCTAGATACTCCTAGATTTTTTATTTTGGACTACGTCTGGACGCCTTAGGCTCCCTTAGGCGTTTTAGGCTACTTTGAGCTATTTTTGGGCTACCGTGGGAGAAAACCGAAAGTTGATCTCGGTTAAGGTGACCATATTATTATTATTTTATTTTTTTATTTGGTAAAGAGGACATTTTCTGATTTTTGACTTAAACAGGACAAGGAGGACACGTTTAAAGAAAAACGAGTATATAGAAGAGGGCGCGTTAATTTAACTAATTTAATACATCTTCTTCTTCTTTGATCCTTAGCCGCCGACCATCAAAGCAGTCAGTGGCCATCACGCCTAGTGCGTCTTTTAGGACAACAACAAATTGATTCCACTTTGCTCTGTCGGTGGCCAACCTTCGTACAGTGCCCCAACTCTGGTTCATTCTTTGCATCTCAGCCTCCACAGTCCTCCGCCAAGTTGTTTTTGGTCGGCCTCTCTTTCGTTTTCCTTCAGAAGTCCATTGCATAGCTATTTTTGTGATGGCATCAGGGTCTCTTCTGAGGACATGGCCAACCCAGCTACAGCGTCTGCCAGCTATGATGGTGTGCATGTCTTCTTGCTCCGAGTAAGCAGATCTTGGTTAGTGGTGGTATTCGGCCAAAAGATTCGGTGAATTTTTCTTAGGCATGTTGTGTGAAAAGAGGACAAATTCGACATTTCCTTCTCTGTAACTCTCCAGCTTTCCGCACCATAGAGAAGCACAGAAAGCACGCAGCTCTGATATAATCTTGTGTGCTTGTGCTGTATTGAGAGGACTTCCAGATGTTGTTTATGCTAAAAAAAAGGCTGATCTTGCTTTGTTTATTCTGCTGTTGATGTCTTTGCTTGTCCCGTCTTCTAGTGTTACTATGCATCCTATGTGAAGGTGTCTGTCTGTACCAGTTGCTGGTTCCTTACTGATATGGGCTCAGGGTTGCTCACATTGAGCGTCATGACCTCTGACTTCTTTAAATTGATGTTCAAGCCCACCTGCTCGCTAAACTTATTAAGTCTGTCTGTTTTTCCTGGATGTGTTGATGTTAATGTGTTACCAGTGCAATGTCATCTGCATATTCAAAGTCTTCCAATGTAGAAAATGTAGTCCATCTTATTCCGCTTGGACTGCCCTCTGTTGTCTGACGCATCACCCAGTCTATGACTGTTAAAAATAGAGTGGTTGATAAGGGGCATCCCTGTCATACTCCTGTCTTCACCTCAAAGGTTAGGTTGCTCTGCCCAACACTACACGTAAAGTTGGCATAGAGGCTTTTTATGATTGACACTATGCAGCTTGGAATTCCATAAGCCCTCAGTATTTTCCATAAACTGTCCTAACGTATACTGTAAAAAGCCTTTTCAAAATCAACGAAATTAATGTACAGTTATCTTTGCCATTCTGAGCACTGCTCAATAATGTTCCTGAGGGTAAATATATGATCTACACATCTTCTGTTCTTTCTAAATCCTGCTTGTTCTTTCCTCAGTTTGTGGTTTACTGCTTTTGAAATTCTCTGTATAATTATCCTGTGTAGTATTTTGCTGGGAACTGAGAGAAGAGTGATTCCTCTCTGTCACGTTGACTGATAATTTGTCTTTCCATCTCGTCCCAATTTTATTACTAATTTAATGTTCTGGTTTCCTCTACATTTTGTATTTTTTTTTTATTCTACCTTCGTGACCCATTTTTCCCCTTGTCAGACCCCACCCCGCGGTTTGTTTACGTTCTGGCCTTCAGCGGTCAGCTTAAGATGATGTTACGTCAGCGCACCTGCTGTTTGGCTGACCAGGGGAATATCTCTTGCGCTCAAAGCGTTTGATCACGAGCCGAGAGGGTTTCTGTGAAGAAACGGTCTGTTAGCAGATGGTACCCTTTGAGGCCGGGATAACCGTTTCATCTTCGATTCAGGGGAAATAAACCCGTGGTCGGTCTCTGTGGTTTTGCCCCTTAGACGAACGCAACGAACTCTCATAATATTATGCATCGCCTATCGGAGGGAACTTTCTCACGGGGTCTGTTGTCTCTGATGTAGTCTCTAGAGAAACCTTTGTCTTACTTTTGATTACGTCTTACGCCGAACATCTGTAGAAATACGCTAGGCCAAGTGTCCGGGGGGAGCGTCCTTTGTAAACTATAAATCTAGAGAGTTTAAGCAGTCAGACACACTCGTAAAATATTTCCTGCCCGGGATGACCATTATGAGAATAACGCAAACGTTAACACAGAACTACATGTTATTTGCCTATGTTCTCGGCATTTGTCGGGGTGAGTAGACATCTATATGTATATTCATGTTAGTTTTTTTTTTTTATATATATCTGATAGGAATGTGACTTGAATTCATTTTTGAGGATTTCTCCCAGTAATTTTATTCAGTGATAATGTAGCGCTCTCTACCGCCTTCGTTAAGTGGTGTTTTAGCAGTTATAGTTTATAATGGGTTAAATGATAAACTTATGATAACAGATACACACTAGGCGTAGAATCAGTAGCACAGATGCTTACCATTGGGTTAAGAGTTGGCTAAACTAACTGTCACTACTGTAAGAAAATGTCAGAGGTGTGGATTATTCACTTAAAACTTAACTCTTTGACTCCAGAACAACGCTCAGAGCGTTGGTCAGATTTAACACCCGTGCCAAAGCAACTCTCTGTGCGTTGTTTTTAGTCCATTACGAATTAAAATTACGGCACAGGGTGGAAAATAACTGCGGAGTCAAAGAGTTAATAGTGAGATGCAGGCGCTATAACTCTGAATTATAGGAGATAGTCATTTACTCCTCATGATAGAAACTTCTCTAGTGGCTGGGTGAAAATCATTATATGCCGATTTGTGTAGCTAGACACTAGTCATACTTTCACAGAAAGCAGTCACCAGCCATAGATAACATTTTATCTTATGATTCAGTCACAACTGTCTTGTTATAGCAAGAACATTGCTTTTTCTATGTATTCATTTGTGGGATGTTAATATTATTTCCCCCGGAGGCATACGATTTATTATGTAATGTCAAATGCTGTAATCTGTTGATGTAAATTCATTTAAATGTTGTAAGATGAATAGCAACTCCGCCAATGCCGGTCCCAAGCCTGGATGAAAAAGGAGGAGGGCGGCCTGCATGGAGGCCGTAAGGAGGCAGCCCCTCCACCATGCAAAGGCACAACAGGCCAATCACCTGTTTGCTTTAAATCACGATTACTAGCAACATAAGAAAGAAAACTGGACTGATTCTAAAGGCGACGAACTGGAACGGACTACGGACTACGACTTATGGAACTTGGAACACAAGAAGTATAAATGGGAAGGAAGAGGAGCTGGTGGAAGAGATGAGGAAAGCAAAACTAGAAATCCTGGCTATAACGGAAACAAAGAAAAAAGGACAAGGAGTCATGGATCTCGATGGCAACACGTTGCTCTACAGTGGTGTACCCATATCTGAAAGAGCTAAAGGGGGCGTGGGTTGCATTGTGGCCAAAATCAAAAAGATAGTATCAAGGGATGGAACTTTGTCTCGGAGCGCATTATGGTTGTAAAACTAAAAGAAGGAGAAACCATAGTCAACCTGGTCATAGTGTATGGGCCAAATGAGGATAAGAGAGCAGAGGTCAAGGAGGAATTCTTCGAGCTGCTTCAAAGGACAGTGGATGACTGCCTAGATGAAGTTATCATGCTCGGAGATTTTAATGCCAGAGTTGGAAATGACCATGCTAGATGGGGTGGAGTTATCGGAAGATATGGAGAAGATACTCTCAATGACAATGGAAAGCGACTCCTTAGATTCTGCAGTGAGCAGAATCTGATCATTACAAACACAAAGTTCCCCCATAAGCGCAAACATGCATACACTAGATGTGAACCAACAAAGAATGAGAAGTCAGTGATCGACTATGCCATTGTTCGGAGAAGCTCATTCAAATATGTCCGAGATGCTAGAGTCTGGAGGGGGCCAGAGATTGGAAGTGATCACTACCTGCTAACAATCAAAAGAACAACTGAAAGAGTTGCTCAGCCTAGGAACTGCCCAACATCACGCAAGAAACCAAGTAAACGAGCAGGAGAAATGAGCATTAGGACCTACAAGCTGAGAGAGCCAGAAATTAAGACCAGATATCAGGGGCTTATTGCTGCAGCGGTGAGCAACACAGAAGAACGACCTGATGACTTGGAAACCCTCTGGATTAAATTCAAGGATATCATAAAGACAGCTGCTGCAGAAGCATGCGGTGAAGTCCGACTTGGGAACAAGAGAAAGAGGACACCTTGGTGGACAGAGGAAGTCAAAGAGAAAATAAGAGAGAAGAAAATGGCATGGAAACAATACTTAGGAGCTAAAAACACAACAGGACAAATGGAAAAATATAGAGAATATGTGACACTCAGAACAGAAGCAAAGAACAAAGTGCTAGCAGCAAAACAGAAGTCCTGGGAAGAATTTGGAGAAAAGCTAGAAAAAGATGCACAAGAAAACCAGAAATTGTTCTATAAGACCCTAAAGAACATGAGGAAGGAAAAACAATGCCCTCTCAAATTTATAAAGGACAAGCAAGGCAAATTGCTTACTGCCCCGAAGGAAGTAATGGAAAGATGGAAAGAATATTTCTCAGAACTCCTGGATGGTGAGCATGGTGAAGCATCAGAAATGATAACCACTAGCACAGAAGAGAAAACCAATGATGGTGAAGATGACATAAAGATGGAAGAACTGAAGGCAGCACTGGAGAAAATCAAGATGGGCAAAGCAGCAGGGCATGATGGTATAACACCAGAAATGGTTAAGTACATGGGAGCATCAGGCGACCTATTACTCTTAAGGGTCCTACAGGCAGCATGGTGCAACAAGACCATACCAAAGGATTGGGAGATTGCCATCATAACACCAATTTTCAAAAAGGGTGACAATCGACAGTGTGGAAACCATAGAGGCATATCCCTTCTCAGTGTCCCTGGTAAAATCTACTCTAGAATCCTAGAGCAGAGACTCCGACGCCTAGCTGAGCCACAATTGGATGAGGTCCAGTGCGGATTCCGAGCAAACCGAAGTACTCAAGACCTAATCTTCACACTCAGACAGCTGAGTGAAAAGGCCCTTGAGTATAAGAGTGAGATCCATCTTTGTTTCATAGATCTGGAAAAGGCGTTTGACAGGGTCCCCTGGAGCAAACTTTGGGACTGTTTGGCAAGGAAGAATATTCCAGCACCTCTGATTCATGCTATACAGAGCTTCTACAAGTCTTGCAGAAATTATGTGAGGACAGCAAACCATAAGTCAGAAGAGTTCAGGACCACCACTGGTGTAAGACAAGGTGATATCCTATCACCTTACCTCTTCATACTCCTTATGGACGATGTCATCAAGGCATGTAAGGAGAGAACAAGAAAGTATTCAGTGGGGTACTGGAAGATGAGACAGGTCTATATTTCGGAGCTGGCATTTGCTGATGATGTTGCCCTGATTGCTAAATCA
Source organism: Oreohelix idahoensis (assembly GCA_024509875.1). Classification (NCBI taxonomy): domain Eukaryota; kingdom Metazoa; phylum Mollusca; class Gastropoda; order Stylommatophora; family Oreohelicidae; genus Oreohelix; species Oreohelix idahoensis. The sequence goes on from JAMPIV010003830.1 coordinate 97,831, forward strand.
GAGGCACATCTCCAATCCAACCTGCAAGTCTGGAAGGAAGAGCTGGAGAAGAGAGGGATGGTCATAAGCAGCTCTAAAACAAAATCCATGGTGATATCACGAGAAGAAAGAAAACATCAGATTAAGCTGGGAGAACAGGTCCTGGAGCAGGTCGACCACTTTAAATACCTCGGAGCTATTATAGACCGAAAGGGAGGCATCAAAGAAGAGTTGGCCACTCGAAAAGCAGCAGCTGGGAGACTTTTTCAGGCCATAAATCGAGGATTCCTCAGCAAGAGAGAGGTTGGTAAGAAAACGAAGATGGCTGTATACCGCTCCACCTATGTCCCAGTCTTGACATATGGATGCGAGTCATGGGCAATGACTACAACCCATAAAAGCCAGATCCAAACCTCAGAAATGAGGTATCTGAGGAAGGTGGTTGAAGTAACAAGAAGAGACATGGTCCGCAACCAGACGATACGTCAAGGCCTAAAATCCTACCCCCTGCAGACCCAAGTAGAACAGTCCCAACTAAGATGGTTTGGCCATGTCTGCAGAATGGGAGAAGATCGGCTACCACGACAAGCATGGGAAACAAAGAGCCAGGGATCCAGACCCCAGGACGACCCAGAGTCCGCTGGGAGGACAACATTAGACAATCTTTGAAGGACCGAGGACTAGAATGGAACCAGGCCAGGAGGAAGACAGCCGATAGAATGGTCTGGCGCTCTCTCTTCCAAACCTCTACACCTCACGGTAGAAGGGGAACGACTAAGTAAGTAAGGGGATAATAATATCTTTATAGGGGACTTAGTGTACTGACTGAGATCAGCTGTGAAGGTCTATGTATCTATTTAATATTGTGATTTATTACATAGCCTTCTTTGCTACCACATATGTCAACCTCAGTCAGACTTATTCTGGATTTGTATAATGACTGCGTGTTATGTCTAGGGTATGATAGTGATGTAATGAGAGTACACAATAATTAACAGCCAGCTAAACACCTATGGTAAGACCCACAACACTTATAACACCAAACCTCTCACAAACCTCAACAACTTTAAGAGGGACCTTAAGTAAGTCGAGTGTTAACTTTTCAAATTTATGTATTATGTATTTATAAAAAGATATCCTGATCCAATGTCAAAGGAATCAGGAATCTCAATCACTATAATTATATGAAATATTTACACATTATACAAAGGGTATGTTAAAATTAACAACTGTGTCATGTAATCGCTGTGTGTGTTGTAGTCTTTGCGGAAATACTGGATGTTCAAGCTATGTGGTTGTTGCTCCTCATCACATTTCTAGTCTGTCTTTGATGGAAATAAGGTCTACACTTTCACTTTCCTATCAAGGAAACACTGTCGTGTCTCTCTGGCTTTATGTTCTTTGATTTTCAATTCTAAGAGGGTCATAAGACTGAGCGTCACTGTTTACACCTCTTAACTTTGAGATGGCTGACAGGAACAGACTCCTATGCTCGTAAGGTCAGCATACTCTGGATTTCATCACTCTGGTCGTTCTCTTGTCCCAGGCATATATTCTCTGCCTCCGGATTGTACGATAATCTGACCAGGTGCTGCTCTAACAGTTTGAGGACCACTGTCCCTGAAACAATAAGGTGGTCATGCCCCTTCAGAACTAAGCTAGGTTATATTTCCATATTTTACGACAATACAGGACAGACAATGTTCAGCGCGGTAGGCCCACAAATATCTTCTCATGACACAGCTTTCACCAGTTTTCCTGTCCCTAATGTGTACAACGCCTCTGCTTTCCAGTATTATGTTCTTCCATACAATAATACAGGTATCACACTACCTTGCAATTCCATGTATAAGCCTAGGCATTTAACTTCCTCTGCTATAAGTTCTGTGCAGGTTGGAGCAATTTTCTAGGCTTTTCGCTACTGAACCACACACACAAAGACACAAATCATCAATGTACATTCAATTTTCATAAATATATATATTCAAAATCTGCAGCTTACCACAATTAAGAAATCTGAGAACAAATTACGTTGAATAGCAAGACCAATATGGCACACTCTCGATCTGCTGTCGTTCCAGGCTTTCAAAGAATAATTGCACTGGCTTTCAACGCATAAGTTTCTCCAATGAAGAAATATTTGAATGTGGCAGTGAACTGACGCTCTTTTTGCCAATATCGGGAGTTCTAACCAATAAGGCCCTATGTTTACAAAGTATTTGAAATTAAAAGCAGCTTTCCTATCGTGTCTCTATTAGCAACCCACTAGTACTTTTTCTCGACTAATCGTAGTTAGTCTTTCATAAAATGGTAACCAATCAAATCGATTCTAACAGTGTGGCCTCCATTCATTTTAAAAGTCTTATCTACCATGCCAAATGGAGCAACCATGACCAAGTGTTGTCAATACGACACCACTACTTTATTTTGGCTATAAGTTGTTTATTCTTTAACTAATGGTGCAACACTTACTATATTCGTTATCAGCAAATTCTACTGCATCTAACTATATAAGTTTAAATGGTCTACTCTGTCAGTGGAGAGACATGATTTCAACCTAAACTCATGTTAATATTTAACTTTTCCACTGTTTATTAAAAAAATCTGGCCGGTCATACGCATTCGTTCGTGTGTTCCAAGAAATGCATAGTTTATTTTTAGCCTAGACTGTCAGTTTGATTTCAAGCCATAGCGTAGCAAATTAATATGCAGAACGCGTTTCGACATTCATGTCTCAATGCAATGCAGTGTACGCCTTAGGAAAGCACAGTCCTATACCAGTCTTCTTCCTATGTAATTATCTATCCGTTTGGCTTTACATTTAATTATGATTTATTTATGTGGATTTAGAATGTTCCACGACACGACTATGTAAGTAAGTAAGTAAGTGAGCATACCCTAATCCTCAAAGTTATCTCCAAACTTAAAAATAAAGGAGATCACATGGGATGATTTGGTAGATCTTTACATGATAGAAATTTAAAAAAAAAAAATGATAGCAAACTAAGGACTTACTCTTTCTCAAAGGTATTTAAAAGTGTGATATCCCCAGGATTAAAAGTATTTATTCTGTGTTTCCTTTGATATCCTATGAGAAGCCTTATTAAAATTCACTTTATTAATGAACTGCATAAGATAAAAATGGGATCCTTTATGTGAAGTGACATTATCATTTTGTAAAATATAATTTAGTTTCAATTTTTCAATGCCTTGTTGAAAGAATTGCAGTAAGAGGGTTATGCTGCAGAGATACAAATAACTTATATGCTGCACTTCTTCTACATTTGTTATACTCTGGAACCTGAAACAAATATGATTGTATCAAGGCAGATCTTTAGAGAACTCAGTGTTTCTAAAGTAGATCCTCACATCACATAGGTTGCCTGCTGCTGATCTAGTCTATATTTTAAAACCATAAAGTGACTTCTGTTACTGTTTTAGCAATCAGAGTCAAGTTAAACAGCATGTCTACATGCTTTGGCATTTTTATTACAGTTTTGTGATGAATCACATGATTATGGTTTTCATCTAAAGAAATGTGACAAGCCAAGTATCTACAAATTCTAAGTCTCCTGAGAAAATGAATGTGTCACATTTACTTAAAAACATAGTCGACAATTAAGAGAATTGAGTTGATAGTCATAATTCATTATCAAATGATGGAAGAGATGAGGAATGTAGCGCTACAGTTAATGACTAGTCACAGGTGAAAGACAAAGCTAAAGATAAACTTTTAAAACCACAAACAATTGTCAAAATATTTATGTGATATAATTATACTTGACTTGTTTTAAATTTTTTTTTTTTTTCGTAAGAAGCAGCACTTGAGCTATCCGCCCTTCGGCCCAATGACAGGTCATTGTCAGGCTGGGGAACCTGTGGACTTTCCTCCCAACCAGGTAAGGAGCATCACTCCTTCCCATCCATAGAGGGTTTATCTCAGGAGCCATTCAGGTTATTCAGTCAAAGTCCCAGTCTGTGAAACTTCTTCAAATGCCCATGCCCGGGTTTGAACCTTGAACACCTGATCGCAAGTGCAATGTGGTAACCATTACACCAGCATGGCTTCCAATAGCAATATTTTGGGATATTATGAAATATGTAGTTTTAAATGTTCTGGTATTTGCATCTAAGGTACAAACAAAGGACATGATGCTATACTTTATGCTTTTAATTTGCTTTTGAAAAGTGGAAAAATGCTACTCAAATGATGAAACAGTTGTAAATAAAGGGTAAAAATAATTACTTTTTACTTTCTCTTTTATTCTGACTGCAAAATGTCCAGCTCTGAGCAAACTCCTGATAAGCAGAATTTTTTTAGGTGGTCCCAGTAATTTCTACTTATCCAGACTGTGCTGTAGGTATGGCCATATATGAATTACCTTGATGTTCCAAGACTAGGAAAGCAAGTTTCATTGACTGCAACAATAAACTGTCTTCATCAAGTTCATATTCTACTGTTAACATTGTTGGTGTGTTTTTTTACTACTTGCATTGTGTTTTTATAAATTCCATTGTATTAATACTAATGGAGAAACACTGCACATCTTGACTCCCTGTCAATTTCCCATCAGTTTAATATATAATAAGTGCATGTTCACATAAACAATTTACACAAAAACATGGTATATTCTGCTGTTTAGAATTCTTTGGAGGAAAAAAAAAACCGCACACACACACACTCACACAAAATTGAGGCACAGTGTAAGTAACAATTTTGGAAGCAAAGAGTTAATGTAGGCTACATTTGTTGTGCATTTAAAGAAAATAGGAGGAGGTGAAGTCTGGAGTGTTTGGGATGAAACCTGGTTCACTATTTATTTGTTATTATCAATATGTATTATGAGAACCTTATTACACATTCAATTTTCCACTACACCCTCAGTAATCCTTACATATTAATTTTTGTTTTTGGTTCTGGTTGCATACTGCTTTACTATATCGTGTAGTTCTCTAAGTCTGTCTATTCTCAACACCTCTTCTACTGATATGGGTGAATTGCAATCCTGTAAATAATATAATATTGTTATTCTCTGTTTTTCATATTATTTTATTGTAGACATTTTGCACATTAAAATTCTTCTATACTAAAATAAACTATTCTTAATTATAGTCTGAGTAGGCAGCCTAATTACTTTTTTGCTCGAAATTTTTACTTCCCTATTTTATTATTTTTTTTATTTATTCTGGTGACGAGAAATATCCCTTCAACCTCTGATGGGTTATAATTAGGATATATAGTGTTTTCAGTTCCAAATAAGATGAATAACTGCTGATACAGGAAAGTGGGATCACATCTATCAAATCATTGTAAATGTGGCAAATCAAAGTTACCACAAAATACACAGAGAAACATTTTCCACATAACACCTGGATTCATGCATGCATAAATGGATCAGCAACAAATGCAAAAGAAAATGGAGGTGGAGGTGTCTTTCTGACCTTAAGCACTGGTGCACAGAATAAGCTGTCAATGGCAACAGGGCAATACTCAAGTACCTTTAGAGCAGAGGAAACATACCTTTATGTTTGTCTAATATTTATTTACTGTTTACAGGCCTCAGGTTTCCCTTCCTTATGAGTTTAAAATGTTTATACAATACCAAAAACCTACTCTCTATCCTGTTCTTACTGTTCTTAGTCTTCTATCATTTACTAGACACAGTATTAAGGTCTTTGTTGTGTGTAGTCTGACCTTTACTGTATAATAGGGGAAACAACAGAAGTAATTGCATCATTAATAGGCTGGACTGCCCTATGTAAATTTCTGCTGTTATGTGTTGCTGTTCGCACTAATGACCCATACTATTTCTTTATTTCTTACAAGTGCCTGAAAACATTACCTTTATGTTTGTCTAATATTTATTTTCTGCGTTAATAACCTTAGGGAAAAATGGTGGACAGTGGGACATTATTCTTCCCATTTACCAAATTTAATCTTGTGACTATGTGCTGCAGAGTCATAGATTATGCTTCCATAATCTATTTTGCCTCGAATGAAAGATTTATAAAACATGATTGCCAATTACCTCTGGGGCTAATGCAAGTTGGTGAAATACACAACAGTGGGGCAAAGTCTTTTACAGACAGGGGGTATGATGTGCTGGTGTTGTGGGTAGTGGGTTTCCCCCCTTGCTTCACCCTAGGCCTAGTGAATTCTTGTTCATGAAAGGAGCGACCATTGCGGTGTTAGTCTCTTTGCCTAGCAAAACCTCTCATACCCCAAGATCGTTGTGCGTGGTGAAGAGCCACACCCTCCTCGAGGTAGTCCTGGTAACTGAGGGTGCGAATCCTCAGGCTAAACACAACGGATCTAGAGGAGCAAACCTCGATAATAAAACCGGTGCACTACACCGTACACGCCCTCTGTGGGTGGGAAGGAGCCAGATGGATACTGAACAAGTCTTGGGAGTGGGAACGAGTGTGGACTGCTCCCTGAAGATCAGAACCCATCATACAGGCACAGAGACTCAGGACGTGACAATCCTATTGCCTTCAACTCTTGGTCACATGCCTAGAGCCTCGGAGAACTCGGCGTAACCAGCAGGCAATTTGGTGGCGGGGAAAGAGCACTGTGAGCCCTACCTTGGCTACGTATCACAAGGAGACGCAGAAACACCCCCTTTATCTCCCCCAGAGCTGGCACAGTACACTTCTGGCTTCTACCCGGGGCAGTAGGAAATCCACAGGCACCCCAGCATCACAATGCCATGAAGATGGCAAAGTTGGAATTTACTAACTCAAACCTGGCAGAGCAAGTCCTCCATCAGATGCGGCCGATGCTGGGCCCACTGGCGCGTGGACACGTCCCGATCCCCATCAAGACTTGCCCGGGGAGCCCACCCCGGCTCAAAAAAGCAGAGAAGGCCACTCTCCAAACCTCTGATGTCTTGCGGGCAGTGTTAGGATGTGCAAGAACATGGACAGGAAGACTCCACAACTTCCCCACTGAAGACACGCCCACGGCGACCGTTGCCTCAATTGGCTGTGTGTGGTGTACCCGGAAACGGGGCCTCCCAGTACTGAGGCACAGTTAAGTCCCCGATGTCACTTATCGGTGCAGAGTTGAGAGAGATGGCTGAGCACCACAATCCCCCCTGTGTTGCAGCATGATGAGAACCCAGCATTGCACACTGAGCTTGGGGGGAATCACTTGGGCACCAGACTTAATACTGGCTCTTGACTGGATGGCCGCATGCAGGAGATTCCTACAATGGAGGGTTGGCAGGTGGTGGGTATCTGGAAGTGGCTCTGTGCAGGACGTGAGGATTCCTTGGGAGAGCCCAGAACCAGAGCACAGCATTGTGCAAGCTCTGCATAGTTGGAGAGCCCCCTGGATGACGGGGAATGCACAGTGTGCTACCCCACCTATCCCCAACTGCTAACTTAGAACCAGAAGTGGGGTCCTCTGTATGCGTGCCAGGCCAGGATAAAATGCCTGGGAAAGAGACTGGAGCTCAGAACTCCCTAACTCAAAGTTGCAGGATGGCAGAAAAGCCACGGGAAAGACAGGGCTATTTTGAAGATAACGCAACCATATTTTCACCATACGAGCTCGGACGCCGCCTCGGTAAACAAGGTCCGCGCAGAGCAGTGACACCCCCAGGCTGCTTGCGAATAGTCTACTACTGGGAACATAAACAGATTAGGGATGAGCCCACTCTCCCATTGAACAGGTGCTAAAGTCGTAGATACTGGGCCAGAAGGCGCACCGGAAACCACAGTATCACGCAACTCGCTTTTTTTTTTCTATGGAGAGTACACCGTCAAATAAATCTCGTACTGGTGCTCGCCCTGTGGAGCTCCACCAGGCAGGTGCAGTGCCAGGCTCTGAGCCTCGACAGAGCCCACCCTCAGCTACTGGAGGACCCTCTAGACCGTCTTGTGGAGTCAGCAGACGGCGGAGGAGAACTACTGACCAAAACAAAACAGAAAAAGAGAAACCCAGAGTGCCACTTGTCATGATGCACTGGAATGCAGAGGGAGTGAACAGCAAGCAGGCTGGATACAGCAAAAAGACAGAGCTGGAAAACATCTTGTATGAGAAGCAAGTCAGTGTTTGCTGTATCCAAGAGACTCACTTGAAAGCAGATCAAACCTTTAAAATAAGGGGATATCAATGCTTCAGATCCGACAGAAAAGATAGATGAAAAGGAGGAGTACTTACTCTTGTAAGGAATAACATTCCTGCACACGAAAGGAAAACCTTCATAGATGGAGCAGAATATCAGCTGTTGCAGATAAAGGTAGACAAGATGGAAATAGAACTCCTGAACTATTACTGTCCGAACAACAAACCCCTGAGTCTCAGCTCTATACAGGTACCAGCCACCAACTTTATAGCAGTTGGAGACTTTAATAGCCACTCCCAGAGCTGGGGCTATAACCATCTGGATCACAGAGGTGAAGAGGTTGAAACTTGGCAAGATGATCACTCCCTAATCCTAGTCAATAATGCCACAGATACTCCTACCTTCTACTCCAGAGGATGGCACACAACTTCAACACCAGATCTTGCCTTCTCCACACCAGATATAGCTGGATCTATTAGTAGAGAAGTAGGAGACCAACTAGGGGGAAGCGACCATCGCCCAATCTTTCTTACTGTCCAGAGTGCAACTCTCAGTACAGGCCCAGCCATTACAAGATGGAACTACAAAAAAGCCAACTGGGGTTTATTCAGGCATCAGGTGAACACGCTGCTGTCTACCCTCAAGGTACAGAACAGAGACATTAATGAAGTGGTAAAAGACTTCAACAGATGCATACTACAAGCTGCAAAAGAAACCATTCCCAAAGGATGCCGGCGTAACTACATACCATACTGGTCCAGCACACTCCAAGAACGTCAGGAAGCTATGGACAGGGCTAGAAAGGACGCAGAGTCTCAGCCTTCACTTGAAACTCACAACAAATGGAAAAAGGCTGTAGCAGAGTTTCAGAGAACAAAGCTAGAAGAAAAACGGAAAAGCTGGAGAACTAAAACGGCATCGCTGAACCTTGAGAAAGACGGCAGGAAACTTTGGAGATTAGTCAAGTCTCTAAATGAAGAGCGTTCCTCACCAAGGCAGACTATCACATTGGATGAAGGTGGCAAACTTTTCAGAGGAAAACAAGCTGCAGACTTGTTTGCTAGAAGATACAGTTCAGAAAGCAACTTACCCATTAACATAGACCATCAGAGAGAGATAAGAAAAGAAATACTGGCAACCATGGGACAGACAGATACTCCTGCCCCAATGAGGGAACCCATCACACTAGGAGAACTACAGAAGGCTATTTCCAAGCTTAAGTTTCAAAAGTCACCCGGCCCAGACAAAATCAGCAACGAAATGCTAGTAAATCTGAGCTCAGCAGCAAAGACAAAACTGCTTGAGATATTCAACCACAGCTGGTTGAAAGGAACGGTACCCCAAGTATGGAGAGAAGCCATCACAATACCCATACTAAAGAAAGGGAAATGTAAGACCGAGGCTGCAAGTTACCGGCCAATCAGTCTCACAAGCTGTGTTGGGAAGACTATGGAGCGAATAGTCAACCACAGATTGAAATGGTATTTAGAGTCTGAGCAGATCCTGGTGCCGGAACAAGCTGGATTTAGAGAATGCTACAGTATAGAAGACCAAGTTACTTACTTGTCTCAAGCAATAGAAGATGCCTTCCAGGAGAAGAAAAAGGTCCTAACGATCTGGGTCGACTTCAAGCAGGCCTTTGACAAGGTGTGGAAAGATGGCCTCATTGCAAAACTTAGGAGAAGTGGAATCCAAGGCAACATGATGAAATGGATCCAGTCATACTTGCATAACAGGAGAACTAGAGTCACTCTTGACGGTCTGCAGAGCAGAAAAGTGTTGCTCCATCAGGGGGTACCTCAAGGAGGAGTAATTTCCCCAACACTCTTCCTTGTTTACATCAATGACCTGGTGAAAGATCTCCCTGCAGGAGTTAAAGCTGCCTTATATGCAGATGACCTAGTACTCTGGTGCGCTGATGAAAATGTCACCACAGCAAATTATAGAATGCAGCGGGCAGCAGACATGCTAGTGTCATGGGCAGAGAAATGGCTTATCACAATAAACACAGACAAAACCTCCACAACACTGTTCTCCCTCGCCCCCCAAGGACAAATCAGCTAACATACACCTAGGGACAACCGTGATCAAGGAAGAAAGCTACCCCACCTATCATCGCCCTGAGAAGTGGTGCACAGGCAATTGGCGTGTTCATCATGACAATGCACCTGCACACAGGTCTGTCACCACAAACGCATTTTTGACGAAACACAACATTCCATTGTTACTGCATCCTCCATACTCACCCGATCTTGCTCCGTGTGACTTTTTCTTGTTCCCGCAACTTAAGAAAACAATGAAAGGTTGTAGATTCGATGACATTGAGCAGATTCAAGCCAATGCGACGAGACAAATGAGGGCTATTCAGCAAAGTGACTACCAGAGGTGCTTCCTTCAGTGGCAGGAACGTTGGAATAAGTGTGTACACTCACAAGGGAACTACTTTGAAGGAGATAGAACCAAATAGTATGTAAGTCTACTTATTCGAATAAAAAAAAATGAGTCCCGGAACTTTGTGAACAGGGGAGTATTACAACTACATATACTACACTGTTATTGACAATAAAATACAAAGAACCCAGCAATAAGTAATAAAATGTTTAAATTGACAATATTTTAACATATTTCTCAGTGTAACTTTGGCTATGGCTGTATACAAATTTGTTGTCAAGAATTCAACAGAATACTCACTTTAAAATCTGTACTGATATCCTGTTTTATTTTTTCATCCAAGAATGGGATCTTCTGTTCCATATTTTTTTGTAATCTGAAAAGAAAAATAAATTATACATAACAAAATCTTAGACAATTAGTTACATGCTGGTTATCTGAGATATTGATATCACAAGAAATATCACACAAATGTTTTTTTTTTTTTTTTTTTAATAATGGTGAAAAAAATATAACAACCTGAAAATATAAGAAAAGTTATACATGTTTATTGGTAGTATGTCCAATGTCACATTCAACAATCTTTGCCATACTGATTTTCTTCTGAATCTTTCAGAGCTGTCAAGTGCATGCAAAATGTGTATATGATAATTTTTATTTTAATTATAACTTCTACTTATAATCTATCTATACTTGTGCTTTATATACTACACTAAGGCATTTGAGACAGTAAAACATGAGAAGATTTTAAAATGTTAGAATGCATCAACATTGATGATAAGGACCAGAGATTTTCAAATGTGAGATACTAAATGTGAGTAAGATCATGTTTGACAAATGTCACCTTTACCATTTCTTCTTCTTCCTTGTTTGTCCTGAAAAGGACGTTGGTTGCATTGTGCCCGTTTACAGCAAAGCTGCAATATTTGCACCTTTCAGCCAACACATCCGACTTCCACACAGCATTTTTTGGGACCGGGTTAGCCTTCCCTCTTTGATCCCTACTCTCTCAGCCAGACTGCAGTGATGCAGCCTGTTTCCAGGACCACCACTTGGAGGTGGAGTAGGGTCTTGGTCAGATCTTGTTTGCTGACTCTGACGCAAGCCGTCAAGCTATGGGTAGCTGACTGCATTCTCTACTGTTGCATCTTTGGGTCCTACTTTTGCCTGACACTCTCTTTTCCAAACCTCTACACCTCATAGTAGAAGGGGAACGACTAAGTAAGTATTGCATACATTGAAACTAATAGTATACATTTAATAATTTTAAATGGTGTTGCAAAATTTTTTTTTAATGTGGTCGCTAATCGCTTATTTTTATTAATATTTTTATTGTTTGATTACTTCCGATGGATGTAAGAAATGAGTAATAACAATTTATTTCTGAATTACTTCCCTCCAAACAGCCCTGAAATGATTACAAATATTATATTGTTAATAATTATTTGTTTCTGTCATGACTAAAACTTTTTCGCAAGAAAAGAACCTTGTGACATTACCTGATAGATCTGTGGAGTAACAGTATTGTGTCAGTAAAAATCAAACTTTGTTTTTGATAAAATGAGTTTTGCTCAATTTCAGTGATGCCTGCAATTGTATACCTAGACACTATACAACTGCAACTATACTACTCGTCAAAAGTCAAGGGCCACCCTATTATTTTCAATACACTTTTATATAAGCGCATAGAATGATTAAATAAATGAAGTTTTTAGTAAAAATGGGTGCAATATCTTCCTCTGACAGACCTCTATGCACGTTAAGCATAAAAACAACTCACTGACAACCATCGTGATCACGTGCAATTTGGTTTGCTGACCATAAATTCACATTTTTAATCTGTTTTTTCAAACTTCTGTAGAACCAACCAGGTGAAGCAATCATGCTGATTGACATTCCACATGCAATGGCGACTTTTCGTGAACAGAGTTCACTCATAATTTGTTTTACAATCAACACACTTAGGGTAGTTTCATCACTTGCAAAAACCATGCCACCGAGAAGAAGTCTTGACACCTTACAAAGAATGAGGGCTATAGCGTGGGTTGAAAGTAGTTTATCTGTCCGTGAGGTTGCTAGACGGCTTGCAGTGTCACACTCTACTATCCAAAGAATTTTGGAGAGATTTCAGGCCACAGGAAGTGTGGAGGATCGCCACCAGCCAGGTCGCCCTAGATGCACCAATAGACATGATGACCGGTACCACTTGTTGTCAGCCCTGTGCCATCGAACAGTGACTATTTCCACTCTAAGATGTCAGCTGAGACAAACTGTAAACGTTAATGTCGGTCAAAGCACCATTCGTAGACGTTTACATGAATTTGGACTGGCTGCTCGACGTCCTGCAGTCAGAATCCCTCTTACTCCTGCTCATCGCAGAGCCCGTGTTGCTTGGTGTCACGAGCACATCCGATGGACAAGGCAACAATGGAGTCAAGTTCTTTTCACTGATGAATATTGCTTCACTGTGTCATTCTATGATGGCAGGATTCGAGTTTGGAGAAGACCAGGAGAGCGATTTACTGATGACACAATTCGAGAGGTGGATCGTTATGGTAGGGGTTCTGTCATTGTCTGGGGAGGCTTCTACAGACACGGCAGGACCCCACTCTACATCATCCAAGGCAACTTGACCGGCCAAAGATACCAGAACGAAATCTTGAGACCAATTGTTCAGCCTGCTCTGGAGGCCATAGGTGGTAATGCCATCCTCCAAGATGATAACGCTCGACCCCATCGAGCTCGTGTGGTGAATGAGTTTATTCAGCAACATGGGATCATCAGGATGGCGTGGCCAGCTCATTCACCTGACCTTTCTCCGATTGAGCGCCTCTGGGATGTCCTTGGTCGAAGATTGTCAACAAATCCCCCCTGCCAATGGATGTTGCACAGCTGACTGCATTTCTGCTTCAGGAATGGCAAGCTGTTCCTCAGGATACTCTTCGGACCCTTGTGGACTCGATGCGTCTACGCTGTCTTGAACGCCTTGCTGCAAACGGTGGTCATACCCAATTGTGAAATGTCTATTTGTCCAATATCTATTGTGTGACTTTTGAAAAGGTGGGTGACACACTTCACAGCTTCATTGCGTTTGAATGTTTGTTTCCATTTCTTTACGTGACATGTCAATTTGGTATTCAATAAATGCCGTTTTGACTGATACCAATTACGTTTATATCAGATTTGTTTTATGGTTTCAACCAAGGTTTTTCTAAGTGGCCCTTGACTTTTGACGAGTAGTATATTTCTAAAGCTTTTAAGATTTCCACTAATTCTGCTGTAAAGATGGATGTATTACCTGTTACTTTATATCTTTTGTAAATTTTAAATTTTTGTGTTGCTATTTCCGTTCCAAAATGTCCATCTTAATCATATGCAATGCTGGGTCCTCAATAAGTTTAACCTCAGGGGGAATACCTGAAAGTGTGTGGATGATTTAAGGAGTCAATGAGGATGTAATTTGCCTCACAGACAGAAGTTCACTTCCACATTTGTACATATATTATAGCATTGTGCATAACTGGTGGTCATATAAGAATGACACCAGGTGCCTCCATGCAGGTGGGTGTTTAGATAAAATAGCATGAACCTGTACAGTAATTTCACTATATAGCGTGCATGGGCATAAATTACTACTGAGACATTATCCTGGAAGATTGTGTTCAAATGTACATGTATCTAAGGTATGAATTATACAAAGATAAACTGGCAAGCAATTACGCTTATATTTCTACATTCTCTATTGTTGCGTCTTTGGGTCCTACTTTTGCCATTTGATAGCTAGAATCTAAGTTTCAGTTAATATAAACATCTGGCAATTTTTACAAAAGTAATTTTTTTTTTTTTTGCACTCTTCTTGAAATCTGATATACAGACAAGTTACACATTTTGCCAGAAATTTCTACATTTTATTAAATTCTATCACAGAATAATGAAATAAATGAAGGTAATTTGATATAAATTTTCCCATTTAGCCACTTTATTTTATTTTGTGAGCAATAGATCTTTGTGTTAATTACCTTTTAGCTCCTTGTGAGGCACAGTGTAGTCACATTTTATGTTAGAGAAGCACTAATGAGGACTTCACATAATTGACAACTAGTGTTCTCACAGGAATAAATGTAAAGTATGGGGTGTGTTCTCACAGGAATAAATGTAAAGTATGGGGTGTGTTCTCACAGGAATAAATGTAAAGTATGGGGTGTGTTCTCACAGGAATAAATGTAAAGTAGGGGTGTGTTCTCACAGGAATAAATGTAAAGTATGGGGTGTGTTCTCACAGGAATAAATGTAATGCAGGGGAAGTGTTCTCACAGGTATATGTGTAAAGTAGGGGGGTGAGTTCTCACAGGAATAAATGTAATGTAGGTGGTGTGTTCTCACAGGAATAAATGTAAAGTATGGGGTGTATTCTCACAGGAATAAAGGGGGTGTGTTCTCACAGGAATAAATGTAATGCAGGGGAAGTGTTCTCACAGGTATATGTGTAAAGTAGGGGGGTGAGTTCTCACAGGAATAAATGTAATGTAGGTGGTGTGTTCTCACAGGAATAAATGTAAAGTATGGGGTGTGTTCTCACAGGAATAAATGTAGGGGGTGTGTTCTCACACCACCTACATTACATTTACAGGAATAAATGTAATGTAGGGGGTGTGTTCTCACAGGAATAAATGTAAAGTAAGAGATGTGTTTTCACGTGAACAAAAGTAAAGTAGGGGGTGTGTTCTTACATGAATAAATGAAGGTGTGTGTTCTCAGATGCATAAATTTCCAATCATTGTAGCATTTTTTTTTTTGCTTTTAAACATGACAATTTTGCAGATTTCTGTCATCTTTCCCTTTTATTACAGTATCATATAATAATTATAGAACAAATATAGGCCATCTTACAAGCACCATGTTGAGCTGATCATACAGAAATGCTAGTGAGGTCTGGCAGCTTTACAAACAATGACTGCTACGCACCTGGAGCAGAGACTTGTTTCTCCTGTATCATCAGCTAGTCATGTTAGTAATTGAATATGAACAGGGAATACTCATGCTGTCAATATTACAATGTAAATGGTTGGGAACACAATCAAAATGAAGGGATGCACATCACCATGGGCTGTGTATGAGATAACCCCAGATATGTGATGGCCCAGTCAAAAAGCCTACATGCTTATAACCACAGACAGAAGACACACCCTGTCTAGGAACATAGCTGGCAAAAAGGAGTAAGAATACAGAGGGATATCATGAATGGCAGAGGGAACAATAGGGCAGGTGATAACAGTTAAAAATATATTCAAAGGGGAAGAGTGGAGTAAGTAAGGTGAGAACTAAATAAAGTATCAGCAGGTCATCAATAGCCTTGGTAGGGAGTGCAGAGCTTGAGGTGATGGAAAAGTAAAGCTGAAAATTAATCAACAAATAAATGATTATAGCAAGAATGAAAACAAATATATAATGATTAGTGAGGCATGGCAGAGGAAAATGAAGATCTTGTGAGGCACAAGTGCTACATATTGCTGATGAAATATTAAATGATTAGTGAAGCATGGCAGGGGAAAATGAAGATCTTGTGAGGTACAAGTGCTACATATTGTTGATGAAATATTAAATGATTAGTGGGGCATGGCAGGGGAAAATAAAGATCTTGTGAGGTACAAGTGCTACATATTGTTGATGAAATATTAAATGATTAGTGAGGCATGGCAGAGGAAAATGAAGATCTTGTGAGGTACAAGTGCTACATATTGCTGATGAAATATTAAATGATTAGTGAGGCATGGCAGGGGAAAATAAAGATCTTGTGAGGTACAAGTGCTACATATTGTTGATGAAATATTAAATGATTAGTGAGGCATGGCAGGGGAAAATAAAGATCTTGTGAGGTACAAGTGCTACATATTGCTGATGAAATATTAAATGATTAGTGAGGCATGGCAGGGGAAAATGAAGATCTTGTGAGGTACAAGTGCTACATATTGTTGATGAAATATTAAATGATTAGTGAGGCATGGCAGGGGAAAATGAAGATCTTGTGAGGTACAAGTGCTACATATTGCTGATGAAATATTAAATGATTAGTGAGGCATGGCAGGGGAAAATAAAGATCTTGTGAGGTACAAGTGCTACATATTGTTGATGAAATATTAAATGATTAGTGAGGCATGGCAGGGGAAAATGAAGATCTTGTGAGGTACAAGTGCTACATATTGCTGATGAAATATTAAATGATTAGTGAGGCATGGCAGGGGAAAATAAAGATCTTGTGAGGTACAAGTGCTACATATTGTTGATGAAATATTAAAAGCATATTAAAAAATCTGTCCAAACACTTCAAGCCTTCACATTACTCTACTTCATTCTTATCCCTTTGTTTTTATTTGTTGTTGTTGTTGTTGTTGTTGTTACGCTGTGACAGGTATCAACAGACAACTTTTAGGAAATAGAAAAACACACTCATGGAAACACGCTCAAAATTTAAATTGACATTATTTACAGCTACTGAACAGGAAAAATGAAGCCACTTTAGGTTTTGGCAACCGAAGAAATTATCTGGACATAGAGGCACCATAGGGCCTATATTGTAATTGTAACTGAGATAGAACTCAATATATTTATTCATACATTTAAAAAAAAAAAAAAAGACGTTTGGATACGGAGACTGTGTCTCTTATGTTGCCAGACTGGCTATTGGTATGTACATTATACTAGCCTTAACCTTACCACAAGTCAGTTTCAAGTTTTGTCAAACAGCTTTAACTCATTCTAACCCAAAGTAGTACTATACTACACATCACTTTTCTCTTTACATTTATCTGCAAACCACATCTTGTGCCAGCATGATATATGTCTGAATTTGAACAGAAAATTTTTTAATCCCTGGTAATGAGCTGGTTTAAGTCATATAAATACACTGGCATGAGTGTGTGACCATTAGGGAATGGGGAAAAAAATTTATAAAACTGAAATTTTATACTTTTTGTTAGCCGTTACTAGCACTGCTAATCTTATGTTTATAAGCAATCACAAGAGATTCATCTTCTTAACATTGGCTATAAGCTGTTCATGAATGGCTGCTTATTTCTCAGTGAACAGAAGAGAATTATAGTGACAGTAGTTTTTCAGTTAGTTTTAGTGATTCAGATGTGGACTTTGCTAAGACTTGATGTTAGAATATTCATGAAAGTGATTAATCTGATGGGGATACTGAGCAGCTGAAGGAACAGGTATGAGGTACCATAACAACTGCTAAACTTTCTGCCAGTAATGGGAAAGGAAAGGGTAAAAACCCATTTCAAACAACCAGTAAAGTTAGCAGTACAGCTACAAGTTGAGAGGCAAGTAGAGTCTCACAAGATGTCCCAGAGTAGATATAAATTGCTGAAGGCTTGACATGGGATGCATTTCAGTTTTGTCAAAAGGTGTGACTAAGGGGCTTGACCTGTCAACCTCACTGAAATGATATAGTGTTTCATTTACTGAGGAAATTAAAGATTACATATGTCAGTGCATCACTTATTATGCCAAACTCAAATGTATTCAGAATAATCTTTGGAAACAATATTTAATGTATGCTAGATAGACCACAGTCACATGCCCTGAACTGGATAACTTTACTGATGTCCTAATAAATATTGGGATTCAAAAGAAACCATTCATTCATGACTACTGGTCTACTTCTGCAGAGTTGTATACACTTTGGTTTAGTCACATGTTTTCAAGAAATAGAAATGAAGCACCATAATTCCTGCAGTAAGTACGTCAGTCAGTCGGTCACATCATGCACACCATCATTTGCGCACTTTTCTATTTTCGGGAGAGTGCATTAACTTTCAACCACAGCTAAAGGGTGCAACTGGGGTTGAAAGTTAGACAATAATTGTATTGCATACATGCCACACGCTATGGTTTACCCATAATCTGTACAAGGTGTTTGCGTTTTCAGATGTGTACACCCCATACATAATTTATGAACAGGTTTTTTCGCCTCATTATTAACTATATATAAATGGATCGTCTTGCTTTACGCCACAGCTGATATTTGCGTTGTGAGATTTGGCGAGATGTTAGGCCATGTGAATAAAAAATCAACCATTAAAATCAAGCTGTCTATTTTTCAATTGATGTGGGATTTGAGAGGGTCCGCGTGGTGTGTCGTTCATTCATTACTTTTCGTGAATGCTGATGGCAGCCAGCACGTTACAGATTATTTTAACGATTATGTCGCACTGAGCATAATTTATTATTTACAGCTGCTTATAAGCAACAACAACAAAATACATAACACTACATATGACTTGATTTCACTAAAACTTCTGTGTAAGAAATGTACATTTTAATAATAATATAAAAAGAAATTTGAAACTGTGAAAAAAAAATCATGACAGCAAGGTAAATGTGTATCTTAACTCGATCCGATCAGAGCCCCTCGAAAAGTTTTTTTGGAGTTACTTCTCTTCATTTTAAATTCCTTTCTTTAAAAACATTCTGATTTTTCTTTGGTGGATATATCATTGTTACGATCATCCAGTGAGTTATTTTATTAAATTATTACTTACTTACTTAGTCGTTCCCCTTCTACCGTGAGGTGTAGAGGTCTGGAAGAGAGAGCGCCAGACTATCCTATCGGCTGTCTTCCTCCTGGCCTGGTTCCATTCTAGTCCTCAGTCCTTCAAAGATTGTCTAATGTTGTCCTCCCAGCGGACTCTGGGTCATCATGGGGGTCTGGATCCTTGGCTCTTTGTTTCCCATGCTTGTCGTGGTAGCCGATCTTCTCCCATTCTGCACACATGGCCAAACCATCTTAGTTGGGACTGTTCTACTTGGGTCTGCAGGGGGTGGGATTAAATTATTAATTAATAAATTACTATCAATGCTTGTCTTATTGACGGTTGAAACTAGTCATGTGGGTATTTAAAACTGCAAATTAGGCTAAAATGGCTATTTTCATTTCTGAAGTTCGGTAGAGAATAAATTACGCTAGCGCCAGTTTACATTTTTGTATCAAATTATGAGCTTTTAATTTTTTTTTTAAATGTATATCATGTGATTTTATTATTTTTAAAATTACATCAAATATTTATTGAACTAATTCTAAACCTCCCTAGAAACCTCCCCATTCCATTTCATATAACAGGATAATATAATTTAGTTCAATTTTTCTTTGCAATAAAAATAATAATGAAGTCAGTAGTAACATTAGTTGTGAGAACAGTGGAACATATTCTTCGACGATATCAACCTTGAACGTCATTAGGGTTAAGATTAAGGTTTGGGATTTCTAACCCATAACCCTAAGTACTGTGTCTCAGAATTTTTTTATAAGGTCCTATCAAACACAAAATTTCCTGGTCTGTTAGTGATAATTAAGATAAGAAATAGACTAAATGATGAAATGATCACATAATTTTTAGAGTGTAAAATAAACTCAGACATTTATTGTTTGAGTTTTAAAATAAGTGAAGACCTTTAAAAGGCAATGCCCCCATGCCTCAATTATAATGCAGCTGTAATTAAACATTTTTTACACGAATTAACTTCGTTGATACGTTTTTTCAGTCTTTTTTGTACAGGTTTTGCGGGTCTTTGTACAGGGTTCTTGAATTTTGTGTACAGGTTTTCATCTCTGAGGTGTGGCATGTATGGTATTATTTATTTTATATGTACTCTCCCAAAAATAGAAAAGTGCGCAAATGAAGGTGCGCATGAACAGTTTGATTATGGAAAGTCAAGATTTTAAAAGATGCAAGAACAATTACAAGATATGTTGTCATAAAAGAAATGTTAGTTATTTAGTCAATTTCTGGTCCATTAGATCATTATCACTCCCCGTGTCATTTAGGAAAGTTACTCTATGTCTTCATATTTAATACATCCATGTAATTTTCACAACAAATATATAATGATGGTTGCCTGCAATGAAATGACCACAGTAGTAATAGTACCGTCTGTAATACATGTAACAGAAACAACCCACTATAATTAAAAACCTGTCAATTTTGACGGGTTATTGCTAGTTATATCATATTATGGCATCATGTATCTGATGATATACACAAGGTAAAGACAAGAATGAACCATTTATGAACATTTTGTTACAACAATCCCAGAATGCCTTTCACTCGTTCCAAAATCTCAGTTTGGATGAAACGGGCATAGGGTACAAAAGCAGATGGCAATACAAGCAATATAATCCACATAAACAAAGCAGATATCACATAAAAGTCTTTGGTTTGTGTAATTCAGCAACTGGATATGTAGTGAACATGTTCACATATTTTGGTTCAGATACATCATATGATCCTAAAGTGGATTCAGACAGTGGGCAAGCTGTAAAGATTTTTCAGACCCCAATACAGCATTTGGGTACACATCACCATTTATTTGCTGACAGCAATTACACCTCAAGAGAACTCACTGACTTCTTACTGGAGAAGAAGCAATACTATAATGGCACTCCAAACATTATCTTAAGAAATTTTCCCTTGAAACTGAAGACTCTGCACCTTAGTTATGTTTGAATACAGATGGTACATGATACAAACAAGCAAGATATTGTGTACAACCTTGAGAGATAAAAAGGCCAAGAAATCAGTTTTCCTTGTGTTTTCTCAGGCCTAAGTAGAGACCATAACCACATGGAAGCACATTGTAAAGCTGAAAATTATAGATAAATACAACAATTCAATGAATGGCTATGACCTCCTGGACCAAAGAGTTGGCTATTATAGTGTACATAATAGACAATTTTTTAAATAACTGGAAAAAAATGTTCTTCTCACTGCTTGAAGTAAAGAAGGTCACTGCTTCAATGTTATGCTGTTTTCATCATGCGGTATTTCAAGACAAATCTGCTTCACCAACTAACTGAAGCTTCTGTTTTCATCATTTCAAGACAAATCTGCTTCACCAACTGAAGCTTTTACTGTTTTCATCATTTCAAGACAAATCTGCTTCACCAACTAACTGAAGCATCTACTGTTTTCATCATTTCAAGACACATCTGCTTCACCACTAACTGAAGCTCCTGCTGTTTTCATCATTTCAAGACAAATCTGCTTCACCAACTAACTGAAGCTTCTGCTGTTTTCATCATTTCAAGACAAATCTGCTTCACCAACTAACTGAAGCTTCTACTGTTTTCATCACTTCAAGACAAATCTGCTTCACCAACTAACTGAAGCTTCTGCTGTTTTCATCATTTCAAGACAAATCTGCTTCACCAACTAACTGAAGCTCCTGCTGTTTTCATCATTTCAAGACAAATCTGCTTCACCAACTGAAGCTCCTGCTGTTTTCATCATTTCAAGACAAATCTGCTTCACCAACTAACTGAAGCTCCTGCTGTTTTCATCATTTCAAGACAAATCTGCTTCACCAACTAACTGAAGCTTCTACTGTTTTCATCATTTCAAGACAAATCTGCTTCACCAACTAACTGAAGCTTCTACTGTTTTCATCATTTCAAGACAAATCTGCATCACAAACTAACTGAAGCTACTATTGTTTTCATCATTTCAAGATAAATCTGCTTCACCAACTAACTGAAACTTCTACTGTTTTCATCATTTCAAGACAAATCTGCATCACAAACTAACTGAAGCTACTACTGTTTTCCTCATTTCAAGACACATCTGTTTCACCAACAAACTGAAACTCCTGCTGTTTTCATCATTTCAAGACAAATCTGCTTCACCAACTAACTGAAGCTTCTACTGTTTTCATCATTTCAAGACAAATCTGCTTCACCAACTAACTGAAGCTTCTGCTGTTTTAAATACACTTGTATACAGAAAATGTAGCCACTGATATTGTTAGACCTCAAGCAGCCTCAGCTTTGAAGAACTTTAGTGACAGAAGGCATCTTAAATGTTATACAAAAAGAGATAGGAACTGTGTCCTCAGCAGTACACCTGTTTGTCATCAGCACTCCCATTATTATTGCACTGGGTGTCAAAACCAGCCACTATGTATTTATGACTACCATGAAAGCATATGAATAGTGGCAAATTTCTTCTGGGAAACATAAAATAGAATTTGGTATATGTAAATAATATTAGTTATAGTAGTTTCATCTGTGGGTTTTTTTCAGAAATATGTGGTTTTGGAAAACGAATCATAAAAATTATATCTGTGAAGTGATTGTGACAAATAAGGGTTTTGCAGAGCAACCTAACCTTTGAGGTGAAGACAGAAGTATGACCAGGATGCCCCTTATCAACCACTCTATTTTTAACAGATAGACTGGGTGATGCACTAAATAACAGAGGGCAGTCCAAGAGGAATAAGATGGACTACATTTTCTACATTGGAAGATCTGGAATATGCAGATGACAATGTACAACACAAAAACTTCAACAAACATGGACAAGTCAATTAAAGAAAATAAAATACAGCCATCTAAGACAGGGGAAGGTCCTCTCACAGGAAGGCGTATGATGCAACACAGAGAAAGCCGAAAGGAGTCTGTGTTGCTGACTAACCTTCTTTCTTCTAGAACTTCCAGATTTGGCACCTGGAATGTTCAGACTTTAAACAAACAAGGGAAAGTGGCACAAGTAGCAGCAGAAATGAGGGAATATAAAATCGAGGTTCTGGGAATGTGTGAAACAAAGTGGAAGGGGGTAGACAAGAAGAAACTCATCACAGGTGAATTGGTGCTGTCCTCATGACATGTTAGACAAAAGTTCACACCACAGTGAAGGGGTAGCTCTTATACCTAAAGAAGCACAGAAAGCACTCATTGAATGGGAAGCTGTTGGACCCAGAATAATAACAGCTACTTTCAAAACAGCTAAAAAGAAAATTCATGTAAATGTCATCCAATGTTATGCACCAACTAATGACAAAGAAGAGTCTGTGAAAGAAGCATTTTATACTAAACTACAGGAAATTATGGATAAAGTAAAAAGAAAAGACATCACAATTTTGATGGGTGACATGAATGCAAAAATAGATACAGTCAACACCGGCTTTGAAGAAGTCAAAGGAAAACATGGGCTAGGTATAATGAATGAAAATGGGGAACTATTCTCAAAATTCTGTGCTTCAAATCAGCTGGCTATACGAGGAAGCATGTTTCCACATAAGAGAATACACAAGGCAACATGGATATCACCAGACCATAGAACAGAAAATCAGATTGATCATATATGCATAAACAATAAGTTTAGATCATCATTGCAGGATGTAAAGGTATATAGAGGAGCAGATGTGGCATCAGATCACCACCTTCTGATAGCCAAAGTAAAAATGAAACTCAAGAGATATGCAACAATGCAAAATTATAGACAACAACTTAATGTAGGACATCTAAGACCGCTCCTACCGTCTTTTCTTGTTAGACGTCTGTTCTCTGTATACCTCAATTCCCCACCCCGATGGTCTCCGAGCTCTTCGGTTTTTTTCTTGACCAGCGCACTTGTCCCTCTATTCCCACTGACACTCTTCTCCGTCTTGCTGAACTGGTCCTTCAACTGAATTCCTTTGAATTCAATGGTCAGTTTTTTGACCAAGTTAGTGGTGTTGCCATGGGAATGAAGATGGGTCCTAGCTATGCCTGCCTGTTCATGGGCCACTTGGAGCATTAGATATGGCAACAATACTCTGGTCCTTTCCCCGGGTTTTACCGCGGATATATCGATGATGGCATAGGTCTCCCAGATATGTCCGAGACTGATTTATCCCGCTTCATCGACTTTGTCAACCACTTCCACCCCACCATCAAGTTCACCTCCCTCATCTCCACAGAATCTGTCAACTTTCTTGACATTACTATTACTATCACACCTTCCAGCCTTAATACCTCAGTATACTACAAGCCGTCAGATGCCCATAGCTACCTTCTGTATACCTCTTCTCTTCCTCGGGCTTGTCGTGACTCCCTTCCATTTTCACAACTTCTCCACCTCCGTCGTTTGTGCCAAGACGATGATGACTTCCACTTCCTAGCCAATGAGATGTTGGATTTCTTCCGTAGCAGACTTTATTCCGAACATGTTCACACCTCTGCCTTCCAACGTGTTCTCCCCATCTCTCATCAGGAGGCCCTCAAACCTCACTATAAATCCACTTTGGATAGAGTCAAATTAATCTTGACCTATCACCCTCACAGTACTGCAGTCAAACAGATCCTTTTCCGCCACCTACCTATCCTTCAAGCAGAGTCTGTGACCCAAGAAGTATTCGGTGAAGCACCTTTGATGCGACAAGAACCTGAAGGATCTTCTTGTTCACAGCCATCTCCCAAATGAGAATGCCACTCACTTTGGCACATTACCCTGTGGTCGGACATGATGCAACACGTGCAAGTATGTCATCTCAACCCTCAAGGTGTCTTTTCCTGAGGCTATATACACCATCACTAGTAGCTTCACATGTGAGTTGCGCAACGTCATTTATACGATAATATGTAAACGTTGCTGCAAAACCTATATTGGCCAAACAGGCAAACGACTTGGGGACAGGTTCAGCCAGCACTTGAATGACATCTCTCAGCACAAATCCACACCAGTTGCCATACACTTGAATGGCCCTGACCACCAGGGTCCCATTGACATCCAGGTCACAGTGATCCGATCCTGCTCCTCTGACACTGCTAGCCAAGAACAGCTTGAGAACCGTCTTGTCCACCGCATGGGGTGTCTAAAACCAGCTGGTCTCAACACTCTACACACCTTTGTCTGAGGTCACCCTTTCCTCTCCTGTTCTACTTTGACTCTTTCCACTCTTATCCCATTTTTCTATTTTCTGCCGCCCTCTAATTATACGCTTGAATATATAATACACTGTTTTTAATATGTCTAGATTTTTTATTTTATTTTATTTATTTATCTTCGACTCATTCTGTTCCCTTCTATTTCCAGTCCCCACTTCTATTACGTTTGGGTAGTTTATTGCTTAGTTTCGTTTTTTAGTTTCTAAGTATGTTATTGTGTACATCCGGTGGTGGCAGTCATTACTTTTTCCTGGCACGCGCCCATAAGCGTTAGGACTTCGATGCCTTCAGGGAAGTACCTATTTTTAAATTTTTTTAGGTTTTTATATGTCTTATCTAACTTTCACTTTCTTTCCTTTCCCTGACAAAGGCCTTGTGGCCATAACGTTGGCTATTTTCTCATTCTTTTGTCCTCGTAAGACGAATCACCTTTTTTCGATTTTTTTCCCCACCCATCCTAAGAAATCAAGAGACAAATTTGCAGTCACAATATCCAACAAATTCCAAGTGCTCCAACAGCTGGAAGATGTAGAGAATACAGAAGACTATTGGCAGCAAATCAAAACTGTATGGAATGAGACATGTGAAGAAATACTGGGGAAAAGTGAACGACAATATAAAGTATGGATAACAACAGAAACTATCAATAAGATAAAAGACAGAAAAAGCAAGAATGCAGATTTAAACACAAGCAAAACCAGAAGTTCCAAAGCCAAGGCACAAGAAGTGTACACAGAAGTAAACAAAGAAGTAAAAAGAAGTATCAAAAGAGACAAGAGGAAGTATATTGAGGAGTTGGCAAGAGAGGCAGAAGATGCTGCAGCCAAAGGAAATATGAGAGAACTGTATAGCAGCACAAAGAAGCTAACAGGAAAATACAAGCAAACAAACTGCCTTATAAAAGACAAGAATGGAAAACTGCTCAGCAATATACAAGAGCAAATGAAGAGGTGGACAGAATATTTTGAGGACCTTCTCAATAGACCAGCTCCACAAAACCCCCGGACATCCAGCCAGCAGAAGAAGAGCTACAAATTAATGGTGAAAGACAAATTTTTATTTATTTATTTTTTTTTTCGTATGCCCGCTAATACTCGAGGCGAAATCTCAGGTTATTATTTATGTCTAACCTGACATTGATTTTACGTGAGTATCCCTTTTTTCTTGTACAGAGACAGGTGTCCCTCGCCATTCAGGCAAATACTCTCCGATTTCTGAGGTACCCATTACAGCTGGGTCAGCTCAGGAGCCGCCAATCCCTGGTCGACGACACTCCTTTAAATGTCCTCGCCAGGTCTCGAGTTAATCCAGTACAAATCCCGGTTGACGAAAAATCCTCAAATGCCGTCACCCGGGTTTGATCCTGGATCACCCGGTTGCCAGAGCGGTGTGGTAACCACTACGCTAGCGCGGCTCCCGGTGAAAGACAAATGAAGGAAGAAATAAAGAAAGCCATAAAGCTTCTAAGAGATGGAAAAGCGTCCAGACCTGATGGCTTTCCAGCAGAGGCCATCAAAGCAGATATCAACACTGTTACAGAAATGTTATATAAATTACTTGGTAAAGTCTGGGAAAAGGAAGAGATACCAGCAGAATGGAAGGAAGGATATCTGGTTAAGTTGCCTAAGAAGGGAAATTTACAAGAGTGCACAAATTATAGAGGAATAATGTTACTATCAGTGCCAGGAAAAGTATTAAATAGGATTATCCTTGAGAGATTAAAAGAGTCCATAGACAAGAAACTGAGAGATGAACAAGCAGGTTTTCGACAAATCAGATCATGTACAGACGAGATAGCCACTTTGAGAATAATAGTTGAACAAAGTCTGGAATGGAATTCACCATTATACATCAGATTTGTGGACTATGAAAAGGCATTTGACAGTGTAGATAATCACCTTGGAAATTGATGAGGTATTATGGAGTTCCCCTGAAGATCATTAATTTAATAAAGGAAACATATGAAGACATGACATGCAGAGTTCTTCATGAAGGACAGCTTACAGAACCATTTGGGATAAGAACAGGAGTGCGACAGGGATGCCTCTTGTCTCCATTTCTTTTCTTACTAGCAATAGACTGGGTTATGAGAACATCGACAACACACAACAGAAATGGAATCCAGTGGACTCTGACTAAGCAGTTGGATGATCTGGATTTTGCTGATGACTTGGCTCTTCTGTCCCATAACCGTAATCAGATGCAGGACAAATTGAAAACACTCGATGAGTGGTCACAGCAATTGGGTCTGAAAATACACAGGGAAAAGATAAAAATAATGAGAATAAATGCAGGTAATGATAACAGGGTTGAACTTGAAGAAACACCAATACAAGATGTGGAATTGTACGCATATCTTGGCAGCAATATAGACAAAGTTGGAGGGACGGACAGTATTATCAAACTAAGAATACAAAAAGCAAGAGGAGCTTTCATCACATTGGGAAATATATGGAGATCAAGAGAAATCGGATCCAACACGAAATTAAGAATCTTCAACTCAAATGTGAAGTCAGTCCTATTGTATGGCTCTGAGACATGGAGAACAACAAAGACAACAACCAAAAAGCTACAGATATTCATAAATGGGTGCTTGCGTAGAATAGAGGGATTAAAATGGTATGACAAATTAACCAACGTGGAACTGATGTCAAGAACTAGACAAGTGCCAGTGGAACAAGAGATGAGAAGAAGACAATGGCGATGGATGGGACACACACTGAGGAAACCTGTTGATAGCTTTACAAGGCAGTCCTGGAACCTCCAGGGCAAGAGAGGCAGAGGTAGACCAAGAAGCACATAGAGAAGAGAGCTGGAAACAGAAGTGAAAATAATGAGGAGAACATGGAAAGAACTTGAGATGATGGCACGTGACAGGAGGACTTGGCATGTGTTTGTTGAAGGCCTATGCTCCTTTGGGAGTGGAGGGTTATGAATGATGAATTGTAAGAACAGCATCAGACCTTCACATTCCCAACCACTTTATATTAACATTTGTTTGTGTTAAATATTTTTTGACTAGATTATTCAGCTCTCTAGGTCTGTCTATTCTTAACACCTCTTCTATATTTGTAGGTAAGTTTGATGCTTGCAAATAATCTAATATTGGTATTCTCATTTGTTCCTAACTCTTACATTTTGACAAGAAATGTTCTATATTATTGTATTGAAGACATCCTGCAATGTAAGTTTCTTCTATTCTGAAATAGCCCTTTCCCAGCTGTAGTCTGAGAAGTTTCTTATTACTGGGAATTTTCAATTCCCTAGATATCTGACATTTTCTTGTTGGAGCCTTGAACATCTTATATGCATGTCTTCCTTTCAGATTGTTATCCCACTCTGCTTTCCATTCATCTGTTATTAAATCTTTAATTAAGCTCTTAATTTCTGATTTATTCGTCCCTACATTTATTAGATTTTTATCAGATCTATCTTGGCTTCTTCATTTCCTTGTATGCCAACATGTGAAGGTATCCAAGCAATTAAGACTGAACATCCTCTGGAATATAAGTATGTAGTAGCCAGAAATATCTCCTCTGCTTTATCAGGTCTACTACATTATCATAAGTTTCTAAGTGCTTTAATTGTTGAAAGAGAGTCAGTTAAAACTCTTAGTTTTTTGGGAGGGTTATTAGAGAATACTTCTAGTGCTTTTAGTATTGCCACCATCTCTGCAGTGAAAATGGATGCTATATTCTTTTGCCATTTTCCATATTGGAATATATATTCCTATCCCCAATTTGCCATCCTCTCCCTTGGATCCATCTGTGTACACAGTAATGCTGTCTTTTGATATTTGTTGTATATATTTATTGGCTGTGTTTTTAATATTTTCTTAATTATTTGTTTTCTTAAGTATTTCTGCTAGGTGATAGTCCGTGTCTGGTTTCTTGATCTCCCAGGGTGGAATCACTGGCTTGTATTCACAACTGTTATTAATTGATGTAATTAATGTACCCAGATGGACAATTTCCTCCATACACTTCCATCATGTAGGGTATCTACTGGTATTCATTGGATTGGCCTGAGTTGTTAGTTGGCATCTGGTAAAAGCTGTATGTGCTGGGTGAGATTTATCTAACATAACTCTGTTCATGTAATTGTCTTAACTCCTTTCTCCGTAATTCTAAGGGTAGAATTCCTAAAGCCACCTCAATAGCTCCCATTGATGTTGATCTGATTGCACCTGCTATTGTACATAAAGCCTGATGCTGAATTCTGTCTAATTTAATCTTGTTACTGTGTGCAGCAGTCATATATACTATACTTCCATAATCTATTTTTCCTCTAACAAAAGATTTTTAAAAAGTGAGCATTGTCTTAGTGCTTGCACCCCATCCATTACCTTTCAAATATCTTTATAAGTTAGTCAATCCTCTGCAAGACTCCACTAGTTTATCTATGTGTGAAGGTATCCAAGCTATAAGAACATAACATCCTATGGACCTTATGGAAGTTTTTTTTTTTTTTTTTTTGCGTGAGTATCCCTTTATTTCTTGTACAGAGACAGGTGTCCCTCGCCATTCAGGCAAATACTCGCCGATTTCGGAGGTACCCATTGCAGCTGGGTCGGCTCAGGAGCCACCAGTCCCTGGTCGACGACACTCCTTCAAATGTCCTCGCCAGGTCTCGAGTTAATCCAGTCCAAATCCCGGTCGACGAAAAATCCTCAAATGCCGTCGCCCGGGTTTGATCCTGTATCACCCGGTCGCCAGAGCGGTGTTGTAACCACTACGCTAGTATTTGGAAGTATTTGCCAGTAATATCTCTTCTGCTATATCAGGTCTACTGCATTCTCGTAAGTTTCTTATAGCTTGAATAGCAGAAAGTGAGTCTGTTAATACTGTCAATTTATGAGGAGAGTTGCTAGAGAAGATTTCCAGAGCTTTCAGAATTGCAACCATCTCTGCTGTGAAAAGATGTATTATCTGTTATAGACTACTATATCCTTTCCGCATTTGCCACACGTCAGTGTTCAGCGAACTGCTTTAATGTGTATACTAAATAATTGCTTTGGCATTTTGGTGAATGGGTCAAATAAATAGTTCAAAACTACATAGGATAGAGAGAGTGAGCCTATCACCAACACAGTTTCGAGCTTTGTCAAAAATAACGCCGGACAAACACTGAGGTCACATTAAAAATAAAATTTCAAATCCAACGTGGAGGTCGCCAGTAACACTGTCCTTTAACAACGAAATTGATAAACAACATCGAGCGAAAGAAATTTTGAACCGTCATGGTCACCTACGGCAGCGAGCATGGTGCTTGAAGATGACAAAGGTTTACATTCCTCGATCTGTTAATAAATAAAGACAATTTTCAAAACTTACACATGTATTCCCCAGCCTGCGAAAAAATATAGTAGTTGCCAATGTTGCCACTTTTTTTTTTGCAGTAAAATACATTGCCTTTTAAGAAAGGAATGTTGACTATGAACTTTCAAGAATAAATTCGTATTTGAAATGAATTCAAAAAATAAAAACAGTAATTATTCTTGTTTAGAGTTTTTTTCTTGATTTTGTTTGTTTTTTTTAAATATTTTTTTGTTTTTTTTTATTTATTTATTTAACGTAAAAGCATAATTGTGATTGTCCCTATTTACAATGATTTGACAAATATGATGCCACTTTCTCATATCGGCAGTTGTTCATATTATTTCTAATTTGAAACAAAATATATCCTAATTATAACCCATTAGAGGTTGAACAGGATATTTTTCGTCATTAATGTTCAAAAAACAAAAGTGTCGATGGAATGAATAGCGTAATACGGCACTTTAGTTTAAAGCAAATTACGTTAACAGTAACATAGTTTGGAATCAGAAGGTACAGTTTTTTAATAATGTTTTTTCCTGACAATAAAAATCTGTTGCATAGTTATAACTTGTTTATTTTTTAAAGCATTTAACGTGTCACTTTGAAAAAAGAAAAACAGTTTTGTAAAATGCGCCCAGCTGCCTAGGTAAATGTGTTAACATCTTCCATAAAATTGCGGGGGGTTGGGGGGGGGGAATGTACCGTCAGTTATGTATTGTAACCGGGTCAGTTGCAACATAAATGAAAGAATGTGCTTGTGTCCGTCAGTTGACAGGATCAGTTCAGTTAATGGTTGTGCGCAGGTAAAATATTTTGATGTGAGCTAACTCTTGTACGTTTTGGTTCAAGGCGTTACAGGTCTGTCCGCCTGAGATGGAAATTCTTGACCTTAGTTTATTCTTTTTTTCCAGTATCCGTTCATACCCTTTCAGGTTTAGTGAAAAGCAATGTTCGTATAATGGGTTGTCAAATAATACAACTGTAATATTTTAAAGAAAACTCAGCGATGTAGACAAATAAAATATAGTTTATTAACGTGATTAGAACAGTAATGTTATTGACACAATGGTGAAGTACGCGTTTCTTACGTTTACACAAAGGTGTGAGTATCCAAAAATGAAGAAGATATATCCACAGGAATAATATATCCAATAGAAGAAAAATATAAACTGGTCTTGATAATCTCGAAGACGCAGTTCACCTATCACTATCTGTAAAATCCTCTAGTCTAATATCATGGAATCATTAGAATCATAAATCCTGGAATCATTTCCTATCGCCCACATCTCTTCTATTTATACAGCCCACTCTTTGTTCCCGCCAATTTTCACACGATGCTTTATTTTTCACACGGTACAAAACATCAACATTTGCACACACTTTTCTCAGCTTTTTGACTTTTTCCACACGTTTTTCCCTCTAACAACGGAAAAAACCCAGATTAGCAACTTCTCACAAAACTTTCCATTAAAAAAAAACATGCATTTACTATTTCATTTGTTCCTGTAGGATGTCGAAGTTGTCTGTTCGATCTTTTTCCGTATATTTGTGTTGTGGTTGGAGAAGGTTGTGCATAGGAAATACCGGTTGTACATACATTTTCCAACCATTCTCTGTTGTTAACTGACACTTCCCGCTGTTGATGTTAGTTATGTGTAGTGACATTCCTTTCTTGATTTGGCTAACAAAATTTCTTACAGCTATCCGTTGATGTCGTCTATGTAAACTACAGTAGTATAGTAGTCGCAAAACCGTTAGTATTCAGGAGGCGGGGCGTGACTTTTATATAAGGAAATACTCCGGATCTATTCGGCAGGCGGAGCGTCAGGCGTTGACAAATGCATGCTGAAGACAGATGCACTGGACCGCAAGGCACACAACATAGTGCAACGCAAACCACCATAAGATGACAGAAACAAATATGACTCAACGAGATGGTGCTTGACCCAAGGAGTCCCGCCAGGTGGGAAGAGTGCCGGACCCCCTGCCTCGAAGGGGTCCACCCAAAGCTACTGGTGGTCACCTATCTCCACATCATGTAGCCAGGGCGCAGAATATTAGGGAAAATGCGACTGGCCAAAACACCCAGGAAAGAACACTAAATATACTCCAATGGAATGCAGGTGTCCTAAAGAAGAAACTACCTCTTGCAAAAAAACTACATGATGAGCAAATTGACAAAGCCTGCATTCAGGAAACACACCTAAACACAAACCACAGATTTTCTGTAAGAGGATATGAAACCCTCCGGCTTGATAGAGAGGGACACAAGGGAGGAGTACTAATGTTAATCAGAAACTACTTGCCTAGCAGAGAGCTTTCTGTTGCTACAAACGGTCAGGCCGAAATTATAGGAGCTGATATCACTATAGATGACCAGACTGTTAGAGTGTACAATCTATATGCCCCCCCCCCCCCCAGATAGAGATCTTTCACTAGCCACAATGGAGATCAGGTGCACCAACTGCCTGGTTGTTGGGGATTTTAACAGCCATTCAGAAAGGTGGGGTTACACAGAGACTGATACCCGTGGCATTGAGGTAGAGGACTGGGAGATTGACTCAAATCTACAACTCATCAATAGAGCAGATGATACACCCAGCTTCTACTCAAGAAGATGGCAATCGACCTCGACACCCGACCTTACCATCTCAACAGGAGACATCAACCACAAGATTGAACGTTTTGTGCTCAACCAATTGGCAGGCAGTGACCACAAACTGATCAAACTAATGATTAATATGGAACATACACTCCACTTCCATAAACCATTACCCCGCTGGAACTACAAAAATGCCAACTGGAACAAGTTCTCAGCACTGACAGATGAATACTGTGGTTCCATAAACACCCAAAACAAACGAATTGGAGAAATAGCTGACGGATTTAATAAAGCAGTTCTGAAAGCTGCCCTAGAATCAATACCACGAGGGGCGAGAAAAGATTATAAGCCGTATTGGACAGAAGAACTGGAAGAACAGGTAACAGAGGCCAGACATAAAGCAGAAAAGGACAAAACAGTTGAGGCAAACATCTTTTACAAAGCTATCTCTGCAAAATACTGTAAAACGTTAAACTGTTCAGCCAAAAATAGTTGGATCAAAACAACAGAAAGTCTTAACATCGATAAAGATGGAAGAAAATTATGGAGGCTCGCCAAAGCCTTAAATGATGAGGAATGCAAAAATAAGGAAATAGCCCTACAACAAAATGAGAAAATGCTCACAAAGAAAGAAGCAGCTAATGTTTTTGCTCAAAAATTCTCACTTGAGAGCATGATAAGTGTTCCACCAGACAGAAAACAGGAAATTACCAAAGAGCAAGAAATTTACCAAAATATACCAACTGTTCCAGAAGAGCACATGACATCAAACCTCACAATGAGAGAGCTAGAGGCAGCCATTGTATCCCTTAAACAAAGAAAGTCACCTGGAATAGACAGGGTAACAAATGACATGCTTAAAGAGCTAGGGCCTAATGCCAAGAGAGTCCTCCTCAAGATTATAAACTATAGCTGGAAGTGTGGAATTGTACCACAAGCCTGGAAAGAAGCAGTACTAGTTCCAATCCTCAAAAAGGACAAAGACCGAATGGACCCCAACAACTACAGACCCATCAGCCTTCTAAGCTGCACGGGAAAGCTTATGGAGAGAATGATCAATACCAGATTAAGTTGGCACCTCGAAGAAAAACAAATTTTACTGCACCACCAGGCAGGCTTCAGGCAACATAGGTCTACAGAGGACCAAGTCACCTACATTGCACAGGAAATCGAAGATGCTTTCTAAGAAGGAAAGCACACTTTAGCAGTCTGGGTAGACATGGAGAAAGCATTCAATAAAGTTTGGAAAGATGGGCTAAGAGTTAAAATACTTAAATATGGAGTCTGTGGAAGAATGTATAACTGGATCAGCCACTACCTAACAAACAGAACAGCTAGAGTGCAGGTGCACGGACAGTTAAGCAAAAAGACTACAATGGAACATGGAGTTCCACAGGGTGGGGTCCTTTCCCCAACACTCTTCCTCATATATATATAAATGATATAACAGAAAACATCCACAAGAATGTCCACAACTCACTCTATGCTGATGACCTGGCCATGTGGACTTCAGAAGAATACATCACCACAGCAAGCAGGATTCACTGCTAGCCCTTGAAAGTTGGTCCAGAAAGTGGTTGCTCAAAATAAATGAACAAAAAAACTACACACACTATTTTTACCTTGTCAAATAAACCACAGCAAGCAAAGCTACAACTAAATGGGCAGGCAGTGTGAGAAGATGAAACACCAACATACTTAGGAATCACACCAGACTGCCGAATGACGTAGAAATCACAGATAAACAAAATACAACTAAGGGCAAAACTTCGCATGGCCACCATGAAAAAGTTAGCTGGTACCACATGGGGTGCTGATGAGAATATCTTCAAAAAGCTGTACACATGCAGAGTCAGACCTGCTATGGAATACGGCATCACAGCTTGGTTGACGGCAGCAAAGTCAAATTTTGACAGAGTAAACAGACTCCAAAACCAAGCAGCACGTATTATAACAGGGGCCAAAAAGTCCACACAAATCAACCATATGGAAAACATTACAGGGCTACAGTCAATGGAGGACAGACGTGACAGCAGAGTCCTAAAACAAGCTGAAAAATTTAAGAGACTCGAAGGACACCCCACGTTCCAAAGAATGAATAGGCAAGGAAGAGGCAGGCTCAAGTGAACTAACTTTGTAGCCCAAGCAAAAGAAAAAATTAGCAAAAATACCATGCTAGCAAGCTCAGTTGCAAAGAAAATCCCAACAAGCTCAACTATCCCACTGTGGAAAATAAGATGCTTTCCTGAGTTAAAATCTGATATTCCAGGCATTGAAGGTAAGGGAACACAGACAGAAACACAAAGAAAGTGTATAGCAACCAAGTATATTGACCAACAATTTCCAGCAAAGCTTTGGACACATGCATATACTGATGATTCAGCAAAAAATGCAGTTGAAAATGGGGGTGCCGGCATCCTCATTAAATTAAAGAATAGAATCCACTCTATGGCAATTGCCACTGGCAAATACTGCAATAACTTCAGAGCTGAAGCAGAAGCCGTGAAACAGGCAGCTGAAACTCTTATTGAATGCAAAGCACAATCAGAAAAACAGATAGTAATCTTTACAGATGCCCTCTCAGTAATATCAGCGCTGAAGAGCCACCAAACTAAAGGATTGAAAAATCTGATAATCTCCCTTGAAAGGCTGGCCAAATGCTTCAACAAGTGCACTATCCAGTGGATACCAGCCCATTGCAACATACCAGGAAATGAGGAGGCAGACCTGGCAAAGGGGCGACCGACCCCAACCAGGCGCGTCCACGGGTGGCGGATAGTGGAACGACCTCCAGATATAGTGTGTCAGCTGCGAATTAAGTCAGCATTGCTGGACGAATAAGCAGTCGCGGACCAAACGGCGATGTCCTCCCAGCAGGACGGGGAGGGGTAACAGGTGGCACTGAAACCCCCACTGAAATCCCCCACATGTCCTATGACGGGTGCATCAAGCGAGTAAGAGCCGCTATAAGCTCTAGCCACGGGAAGGTAAACCTCGGTAAACAAACCAACCTGCTGCCTTGCAGCTACCACCGGGAGATGGAAAGGCTATGGGAGACAACCCTGAACAACAAACACAACCCGGACTGCCGAAGACGGAGTGTGTTAGCTACGGCGCAGACACCGGGAAAAATTAGGACACACACGCTTTTGCAGTATGGAGTCATGCGACAATCTCGACTTACGTCATGGCGTCGCTCCTATCAGCTACAACCGGGGAGGAGCGGAGCCGGGCCCCTAGCCTTGAAAGGGCCCACCCAAGCAACCGGTGCCTTTGCCAACCAAATGGTCAGGGGAAGGCAAAGTAGAGCAACTGACCAACCAACCCACTATCTTACAGTGGCTCAATGGAATGCAGAAGGAGTGAGGAACAAGAAACCGGAGTTACAAGAATTCCTCAGGGAAAATAACATTGATATAATCTGCATCCAAGAAACTCACCTAAAAGATACCCAACGATTTTTCCTACGTGGATACGAATCCTTCCGCCAAGACAGGGCAAAAAGAACTAAGGGAGGAATCCTCACACTGATTAAAACCTCAATCCCAGCAGTAGAGACACACAGATCTGGTGAGGACGAACTTGAATACATAACAGTCCAACTACTGCTGCTCAGTGGAGACTTAATGATCACAAACTGCTACAGCCCTCCAACCACAACTCTGGAGCTACACAAAGTGAAGCTTGCAGCATCAAGACACCTCATTATGGGCGACTTCAATAGCCACTCACCCAGCTGGGGCTAGGAAGCAACAGATCTGAGAGGAGAAGAGGTGGAAGATTGGATGGTAGAGAATAAACTAATTGTAATAAACCAACCAGAGGATAAGCCCACCTTCTATTCCAGAGTTTGGAAAACAACGAGCACACCAGATCTTGCTATGGCTACAGATGACATACATCGACTCACCACTAGAACAGTAAATAACCAACTGGGGGAAGTGACCATGTACCAGTCACATTACAGATATCTGAGGTAAGAAGTGCAGGACAAATTAATATGTCTCCTAGCTGGAATTTCAAAAAAGCAAACTGGGGATTTTTTAAAGAACAAGTCGATAACCTCTGTCAAAACATTACCCACTCAAATAATATCAATAAAAACATTTCCATCATCAGTGAGGCAATCATCCAAGCAGCAAAGAAGTCAATTCCACGAGGTAAACGACGAGACTACAAACCATACTGGAGTGACAATCTGGGAAAACTCCATAGTGACTTAAATAAAGCACGGGAAACTATGGAGCAAAGTCCCACATTAGAGAACACCCAGAGACACAACAGCATAAAACAAGCTTTTAATGAACAAAAGAAAGCTGAAATCCAAAGGAGCTGGCACCAGAAGACCAGCAGTCTCAACATGGAAAAGGACTCGAGCAAGCTGTGGAATCTGACAAGAGTACTAAATGAAGAAACAACAACCAGCTACTGCAAGACTGTCATCAAGGAAAACGGAAAATACCACACAGGAAAGATGGCAGCAAACATTCTAGCAGATTTCTACAAGGAAGAAAGCACCACATCACTTCCACATGCACGTA
Organism: Oreohelix idahoensis; assembly: GCA_024509875.1. Taxonomy (NCBI): domain Eukaryota; kingdom Metazoa; phylum Mollusca; class Gastropoda; order Stylommatophora; family Oreohelicidae; genus Oreohelix; species Oreohelix idahoensis. The sequence goes on from JAMPIV010003830.1 coordinate 135,441, forward strand.
TCCAAGAAGTACGTAAGGAAGTAAAAGAAAAACTGAAGCACCAAAACCCAGATACCTGCATGAAGTCATCCCTTACTTTGAGAGAACTAAATGCTGCCATAACAAAACTAAAGATCATGAAAGCTCCAGGAAAAGATGGTATCACAAATGATATGATCAAGAACCTTGGACCTGTAGCCAGGCACAAGCTCCTCCTAATCTTCAATCAATCATGGAGTACTGGAAAATTCCCAGATCAATGGCGAGAAGCAATCATTGTTCCCATCAGAAAGAAACAAAAGGAGAAAACAAGCAAGTCCAACTACCGACCAGTTAGCCTTCTGAGCTGTCTGGGTAAGGTAATGGAAAGAATGGTGAACTCAAGATTAATGAAACATCTGTAAAAAACCATCTGCTTGATAACACACAATCAGCATTCAGGAAAAACCGCAGCACCGAAGACCAGCTGGTATATCTAGCACAGGAAATAGAAAATGCCTTTCAGGAGAAAAAGAAAGTTCTGGTTGTTTTTGTAGACTTGACAAAAGCCTTTGATAAGGTATGGAAAGAAGGACTCCTCCATAAGATGCTCAACAACAAAATTGAAGGGAGAATGTTCAGCTGGATACGGGACTTTCTCCGATACCGCACAGCAAGAGTAAAACTTGATGTGAAACTGAGCCATCGTGTCTCTCTTCAACAAGGTGTGCCACAAGGAGGAGTTATCTCCCCCACACTTTTTATCATATATATAAATGATATTGCAGAGAAACTGTCCGGGCATATCTCCAGGGCTCTTCATGCTGACGATTTTGCTGCCTGGTGTGCTGCTGAACATTTGCCTACTGCAAAGTTCAGGATGCAAGCAGCGCTAAATACCATCGGTAAATGGGCATCAGAGTGGGGAGTACAGATAAACCTCTCCAAGACAGTAGCAACCTGCTTCTCTCTGTCAAATCGCCAAGAAACGATCAAACTGCAACTAAATGGAAGTGAGTTTCCAATCGAAGAAAATCCAACATACCTGGGAGTCAAGTTGGATAAGAGACTCACCTGGAAGCCGCACATAAAAGAAGTAGAACAGAGAGCAATAAGAAAGCTCTCTATTATGAAGAAACTGGCTGGCACAAGTTGGGGGGCAAATACCAACATACTAAAAAAGTCTACACAGGCACAGTCAGGCCTGTACTTGAATATGGCATGTCAGCTTGGGCCACGGCATCTAAAACAAACACAGAACGTCTAGGGAAAGTACAAAATTCAGGCCTTAGATTAATCACTGGAGGGATGAAGACTTCTCCAATCCAGACAATGGAGAGATACACCAACATCCGCTCTCTGAATGACAGACGTGAGTGATAAGATATTATCGGTCCTTTTAGGATCAAGTCGGCCAGAGGACATCAGTTTATCCTTACATGTGTTGATATGTGCACACGTTGGCCTGAGGCTATATAAAATGATAAGCCACAATTCTGGCCACCATAAAATGATAAGGGTGGATTTATGATGGTTACTGGCCACTATGAACGTTGCAGGTGTAAGTCCAAAAGTCGTTGATAATCTGTAGCCATGTAAAGTACCACCCCTATAGACACCAGGGATATTATAGGCTGAAGTGTAAGGTGTCTTGTCTGGTTCGTTGTTGCTTGCTGTGAGTGTAGATGTGATGTAGTTTCACAGATCTACAAACGTGAGATATGACATGGAAAGTCATAAAAGTGTGAAACTGCTTTTGACGTTTCCATCATTTATTTTGACGCCACAATGACAGATACGTTACATCCATTTTACATAAGTCATAGACACGACAGTTCATGGTATTCAGCATAAACAAAGTTCTTCAATGGATCTCGCATATATTCTATAAGCTGATATAGACAATCCCAGCTTACCACAGCCTCAGCTTCATATCATCAATGTACATAAGTATAACAATACTCCTCTCTGATGCTGGCAGATCAGATGTGCAAAATAAGTCTAATCACTGGCCGCACGAGAATGGCGTTTCAGGAGTACAGGTCAAGCTGACCTTTACAGGCATTCCTAAGTCTAACCTCGACGTAGGTGCAATCGCTGGCATAGCGAAGTTCATAGAGCATAGAACTGTTCTCTGGGCCTAGAGTGACCCGTGTATATATATAAATCTCAGGTATGAAGATACCTGGGATGTAATCCCTAGTAGAAGAACCTCTCCTTTCTGTAACAAGCAAGCGAGCAGAGCACGACAAATGTCAAACATCTAAGTAGATCACAGAGTTCAATAAAAGGAGGGTATTACCTTGTTTCGGAATAAACACCACAAAACATACGCCTCCAGGCGTTTCGAATCATCCAGGGAAAAACCTCGTTAGCTAAACTAACTCACTAGAGGACTACAAATTCCCTATCAAAAATCACAGACGCAGGAACGCGTCCACTCTGCTTCAACACATCTTGTAGACTCCCTGACCGGAAGACTTTTCAAAACTCCCCTAAAGTTCAGACATGCGCATAACGCATACACCTGAGTAAGACTCAAAACGGGACGATGTAGGAGACATTCCAGGTAAAGATATAACGAAATCACGCCTTATATGGACAGGAAATAAACCTCAACTCTGGTTTCAATCATTCCAAGAAACAGTTGACCGATACTACCATATAAGGAGAATGACCAGACATCAATCGAAAAAATGGACCGGTGAGTCAAGACATAAGAGAAGGTAACCCCCATTGTAAAAATGTAACTACAGTCAAACAAGGGTTATACACCTTCGACCAAAAAAATTAAAGTGTACAATTCAGACAGATTAATTACACACAGTCTTAGAAAAATTCTGTGCGTAACAGTGAGGAAAAGGTATTCATTCACAGCGAGAAGCTTCTACGAATGCCAAGTCATCCAATGCATGCCAAACTTCATAGTTTGACAAAGAACAGGCTGAAAAGAACCAGCTTCATAAACATCTCCAAACATCTGCATCAGTGCCATGAAGACCTCCTCCCAAAACAACCTGATGAGATTGAAATGTTAATTGATTATGAGGAGCCAGACGACTGCCATGGAAATATATCTATCTTCACAGAAGTCCCTGAAATAAAAAAGAAAGGCCACCAGACCCCTCAACAACTAAAAACTTTGGCCCAAGAAATGATTGAAGAAAAGTACAACCCGAAGGAGTGGACACACGCATACACAGATGGATCCGCTGAGGGGGCAGTAAAGAATGGTGGTGGGGGCATTTTTATAAGATTCTTAAATGGAAAGATCATCCAAAAGGCCTTCCCAACTGGAAAGATCTCCTCCAATTTCAGGGCAGAAGCTATGGCACTACTGCAAGCCCTGAAAATCTTCACCAGACCCGAACAACAACCACCAGCAAAGATAGTAATCTTCACCGACTGCAGATCATTACTGGAATCAATACAAAACACCAGAAATGATAACATGATGAATGAGATCAGATCTGAGCTTAACATCATCCAAAGGTCATCAACCATTGCCCTTCAGTGGTTACCCTCCCATTGTGGAATTGCTGGTAATGAGAAAGCAGATGCTCTATCAAGAAGTGGCAGTAAAATGGAACAGTACAGCCATTCTTTGCCGTATCGGGAAGCAAAAACCATAATCCACAACAAGTACAAAAACCAGTGGAAGGAGGAAGGGGATATATACAGCAGAGATGACCCAATACACCATCTAAACAGATACCAACAGACCACAATGTTCCGCCTGAGAACCGGCCACTGCAGATTACTAGGACATCTCTATCGCCTCAAGATATCCCACACAAATGAATGCCCATGCGGAACAGGAATCCAGACCCCAGAACACATTCTCCAGAACTGTCCAACCCATGATGAACCGCGACGTGCGACCTGGCCAAGGGGTGCTGAGCTCCAGCAGAAGCTATGGGGCTGCCGCACCGACCTGGTAAAGACTGTGGACTTCATCCTGGCCACAGGCCTGCAGATTTAGCATGACTACAAACTGAACGCAGAAGAAGAGGAGGCAGTCAGACTTGCTAAGGAAGGAGGTGCCTTACAACAAAATGATATAGAGACAACTTACGCAACAGCAAAGACTACTATAAAGGCTACATTCAAGTCCAAATGGAAAAGAGAGCACCCGGGCCATTTGAAAAATGATGCATACCATCAACTATCCAGGAAAGAACAGGTCATCCTGTTTTGGCTACGCACTGGACACAACAGATTGAGATACCATCAGGGACCCCAAGATGCAGCAATAGTGAATGCAGTCAGCGACCCATAGCTGTACTGCCTGCGTCAGGACCAGCGAACCAGAGCTGGTCAAGACCGCACTCCACCTCCACGTGGTGATCCTGGAAACAGTCTGCAGCAGTGCAGTCTGGCTGAGCGAGTGCGGATTGAAGTGGGAAGGCAAACCCGGTCCCTAAAAAATGCCGTGCTGAAGTCAGATGTGTCGACCGAAAGGTGCAAATATCACAGCTTAAGCGTAAACAGACACAACGCAACCACCGTCCTTTTCAGGGCGAACGAGGAAGAAGAAGAAGATACCATCTATACCACAAATACAAAATTGGTGCAACAGATCTCTGCACTTGCGGTATCAGCCCAATGATGGTTGAACACCTCCTGCAGTACTGCCTAACCTACAGTAATGAACGGAGTAGCATATGGCAACAACCCACTTCTGTCAACAAAAAACTGTTTGGAGATGTCGGGAACCTTGAGTTGACTACTGCCTTTATTAGAGTCATAAATGTGGAAGTCTGAAGGCAAACGAGGAAGAAGAAGAAGATAGGGAACACTGGACAAATGATTAGTGAATAAGTAACAGGCATTTAACTCAGGCACAAAGCACTGTACAGCAATTCTTGACTAAAAAAAATAAATAGGTATTTTGCACTTCGTTGAAGTTATTATAATCCATTAGGAAGTTATGTCCACCGTTCTTTCCTTTATATGGCAAAATACTGGAGAGATAAATAGTAAAGATGTTTTTATGTTTGCTTCATATGGTAATCATCTAAAGTGTGTAAACAAATTTAATGAAATTATTCTTATTTCGCCTAACAATATATGGTGGGAAATTATTATTTCATTGTTCATTGCAAACAGGTATCGGTATGGTGCGTGTAGTGCGGTATGGTGTGTGTAGTGGGGTATGGTGCAGTATGGTGTGTGTAGTGGGGTATGGTGCAGTATGGTGTGTGTAGTGGGGTATGGTGCATGTAGTGTGGTGTGGTGCGTGTAGTGCGGTATGGTGCGGTATGGTGTGTGTAGTGTGGTATGGTGTGTGTAGTGGGGTATGGTGCGGTATGGTGCGTGTAGTGCGGTATGGTGCGTGTAGTGCGGTATGGTGCGTGTAGTGTGGTATGGTGTGTGTAGTGTGGTATGGTGTGTGTAGTGTGGTATGGTGTGTAGTGTGTGTAGTGCGGTATGGTGTGTGTAGTGCAGTATGGTGTGTGTAGTGTGGTATGGTGTGTGTAGTGTGGTATGGTGCGTGTAGTGTGGTATGGTGTGTGTAGTGGGATCATAATTTGGGCGGTCAATAATAAATATAAGGTAAAGGTGGTCCCATCGCAGATACTGCCATAGTGGAGTGAAGTGTTAGAGACTTCCCTATACTGGGTCCAGTATCGAGAGGTGAAATGAACAGTTCCCTTCCACAAAAAACCTTTTACTTGGTACCCAATTCCTCAGACCTTAGGGTCTTTTATATTTGGACATGCGCCCTAATATAACCGACTAGGTTGAACGGGACGCACCTCGCCAAAATGAAGCAAAAGTTTTACATTAAAAAAAAGGTACCCAATTTAATCTGGGCAGACTGGATCGTGTCGATACCGTGAATTGAACCTGGCACCTTTGCCACGAGAGACCAATGCTCCAACAACTCTGCCAATCAGAGGCTCAATAAATAAATAAATAAATAATAATGCATTTAATTGTATCAATGAATTTTTATCAGTTATAATTATTAAACTAAAAAAAAAAAATATGTATGACAGATCTTCGTTGTTATATCACAATGTGTATATAAAAAGACTGTTTCCTTTAAGGAAAAGCCATGAAATAAGCTTCATTTAATTATTTATAGGCATCATACTAAGACGAAACGTCATGAGTGGCTGAAGCTGAATCTTAAGATTCGTGTTCAAAAATCACACTTTTACGAGCTAATTTGAGACATGACTGTCATTATTGGTTTTACATTAACAAATTTATTATAGTAATAACATACTGTGTTATATATGCAAATGTGAAAAAATGAAAGCTCTGTGACATGCATTTAATTGAATTCTTCAGTGATTTTTAAACATGCATGCAATTTATACAGTACTGAGTGCAGAACAATTAACAGAAAAGAAAAAAACAACTTGTACTTATCATAATATACAGGGTGTCCTAAAAGTTACTGTGTGTTATATACAGGGTGTCCTAAAAGTTACTGTGCGTTATATACAGGGTGTCCTAAAAGTTTCTGTGTGTTATATACAGGGTGTCCTAAAAGTTACTGTGTGTTATATACAGGGTGTCCTAAAAGTTACTGTGTGTTATATACAGGGTGTCCTAAAAGTTACTGTGCGTTATATACAGGGTGTCCTAAAAGTTTCTGTGTGTTATATACAGGGTGTCCTAAAAGTTACTGTGTGTTATATACAGGGTTTCCTAAAAGTTACTGTGTGTTATATACAGGGTGTCCTAAAAGTTACTGTGTGTTATATACAGGGTGTCCTAAAAGTTACTGTGTGTTATATACAGGGTGTCCTAAAAGTTACTGTGTGTTATATACAGGGTGTCCTAAAAGTTACTGTGCGTTATATACAGGGTGTCCTAAAAGTTTCTGTGTGTTATATACAGGGTGTCCTAAAAGTTACTGTGTGTTATATACAGGGTTTCCTAAAAGTTACTGTGTGTTATATACAGGGTGTCCTAAAAGTTACTGTGTGTTATATACAGGGTGTCCTAAAAGTTACTGTGTGTTATATACAGGGTGTCCTAAAAGTTACTGTGTGTTATATACAGGGTGTCCTAAAAGTTACTGTGCGTTATATACAGGGTGTCCTAAAAGTTTCTGTGTGTTATATACAGGGTGTCCTAAAAGTTACTGTGTGTTATATACAGGGTTTCCTAAAAGTTACTGTGTGTTATATACAGGGTGTCCTAAAAGTTACTGTGTGTTATATACAGGGTGTCCTAAAAGTTACTGAGCCGTAAAGTACCTCGCACAACATTGCCGTACAATGCAGCAGTTTCTTCTACAGCTAATGTTGGAAATGTCCACCATGGGCCTCAAGACATGTCTGAACACGCTTCTTCATATTGTTGAAGACCTTCTGCAGGGGTTTCAATGGGATCTGTTGAATGTGAGTGGTGATTGCTACCTTCAGTTCATCCACTGTATGCGGATTGTTCTCATAGACCTTTCCTTTCAGTGCACTCCACAGATAATAGTCCAGCGGAGTCAGGTCAGGGGAACGAGCAGGCCATATTCCATGCGAGATTATGCGATTACAAAAGATGTCCTCCAAAAACTGGAGTGATGAGTAGGCTGTGTGTGCAGTTGCACCATCCTGCTGGAACCAGGCTTCCTGAATTTCAAGCTCAGTAATGTGGGTTAGGAATGGTTCAAGAATGTCGGTGCGGTAACGTTCTGCATTTATGGTGTTATTGAAGAAGATAGGCCCAATTATGCGATGAGCCCTGCTATGTCTTCTATCCTCCAGTGGTTGGAGATATGTCATCTTTTCAAGTTTGTTAATGGACGTTTGTTAATTTTATCGACGTTTGACCTTGCCGCTGTTTCCAATGCTGAAATGCCATATTTTATAACTGGTCTTACTCGACAATTACAGTCATCAAACTACGGACTAACAATTTATTGATAGGAACAACTTACAGATTGAATCCCCATAGAAGATGTTTATATAACAAAAAAATGATATATACAAGGCTTCAGGGCACAAGAACAAAGAATTAGTTTCAGAAAAGCCAGGTTCAAATGGAGGTGGTTTCATCACGAGCACAGAAATGTCAGAGCACATTGTCACATAGGGCTAATTATGATGTACAGATTGACACGGTCACCCAAGGCTAGAAGAGAGGTGGATGCAGAGCAAAAATTTAAGAACGGAAATTTAACAAACAGCGATGAGGAACGCGAACGTTGAATGAAAGTGCATGACAGATCATGATGCCCTTATCAACCACTCTATTTTTAACAGTCATAGACTAGGTGATGCACCAGACAACAGAGGGCAGTCCAAGAGGAATAAGATGGACTACATTTTCTACATTGGAAGATTTGGAATATGCAGATGACATTGCACTGCTGGCACATTCACATCAACACATCCAGGAAAAAACGGATAGACTTAATAAGTATAGCCAGCAGGTGGGCTTGAACATCAATTTAAAGAAGTCTGAGGTCATGATGCTCAATGTGAGCAACACTGGGCCCATATCAGTAAGGAATCAGCAACAGGTACAGACAGATACCTTCACATACGTAGGAGGCATAGTAACACCTGACGGTGGGGCAGGCAAAGACATCAACATCAGAATGAATAAGGCAAGAACAGCCTTTTTTAGCCTAAACAACATCTGGAAGTCCTCTCAATACAGCACAAGCACAAAATTAAGATTATATCAGAGCTGTGTGCTTTCTGTGCTTCTCTATGATGCAGAATGCTGGAGAGTTACAGAGAAGGAAATGTCGAAATTGTCCTCTTTTCACACAACATGCCTAAGAAAAATTCACCGAATCTTTTGGTCGAATACCATCACCAACCAAGATCTCTTACTCGTAGCAAGCAAGAGGACATGCACATCATCATAACTGACAGATGCTGGAATTGGGTTGGCCATGTCCTCAGAAGAGACCCTGATGCCATCACAACAACAGCTATGCTTTGGACCCCTGAAGGAAAACGAAAGAGAGGCCGACCAAAAACAACTTGGCGGAGGACTGTGGAGGCTGAGATGAAAAGAATGAACCAGAGTTGGGTACTGTACAAAGGATGGCCACCGACAGTGCAAAGTGGAATCAATTTGTTGTTGCCCTACAAGACGCCACTATGCGTGATGGCCACTGACTGCTTTGACGGTCGGTGGTTAAGGATCGAAGAAGAAGAGATCATGATGATGATGGCAGTATCAATGAATTCTTCCCTCACATTTATCACCAACTTGACTTACTAGTGGTATAAGTACATATCATTAGTGGTTTTTTATGGTTTTTAAATTCATTCATAACCCTCCACTCCCAAAGGAGCATAGGCCTTTAACAAACACATGCCAAGTCCTCCTGTCACGTGCCATCATCTCAAGTTCTTTCCACGTGTCCTCATCATTTTCACCTCTGTTTCCAGCTCTCTTCTCCATGTGCTTCTTGGTCTACCTCTGCCTCTCTTGCCCTGGGTGTTCCAGAACAAGGACTGCCTTGTAATGCTATTGACAGGTTTCCTTAGCGTATGTCCTATCCATCGCCATCGTCTTCTTCAAATTATTGCCCATCTAATTTTTTTTGTTTCAACTTTTATGTGCATTTCCTTCCAATTTACCAAAAAAAAAAAATAATAATAATAAAAAAAAGTGCGTTTTTCTTACTTACTTAGTCGTTCCCCTTCTACCGTGAGGTGTAGAGGTTTGGAAGAGACAGCGCCAGACTATTCTATCGGCTGTCTTCCTCCTGGCCTGGTTCCATTCTAGTCCTCGGTCCTTCAAAGATTGTCTAATGTTGTCCTCCCAGCGGACTCTGGGTCGTCCTCGGGGTCTGGTCCTTGGTGTTAAGTGAGGATTTCAGATTGTAGCTACTAGGGTAGTGAGAGCTATATTTAACGTTGCGCATTTTGGTTTTATATGTTATTGGGTTTTCGCGGTTCAGGGTTTTGAACGCAAAGAATATAGGTCACCTAGATTTTAGGATGACGTTTTCACGTTGTTAAGCTACGACGTGACGACTTTGTAATTGTACCCTTTTTTGTATCGATAGCGATCCTTGACGGACGCGTTTGTGAGAAGTCTCCCATTGTGATGATAATGGTATAAAGGAATTTATTATAAGGCACGAGGGTCTGCCTAGGATTAATGGATATGATTTACGTCTCAGTTGATGAAGGGAAATGTAATTCAATTTGAAGATAATGTACAGGGAGCAAATTTTAATGAAGAATTATCCATAATTCATATTGATCGCCGAAGTTGGATTATTCGTTACCGGATTGTCGGAATACGCAATCACGTGTAAATAATCTGACGATAGGACGACTACGAAGAGGTAAACTCAGGAGACGTATTGTTTGATGTATTTTATTGACTCACCATGAATTGTCTTATTGAGATTTGTATGCCGTGAATAAATGTGATTTGTGGACTCTCAACTTAGCGGATTTTCTCAAGTACAATGCTTTGTTGAACATTGCCATTGTTTTGGCCCATGCTTTCGTTGTATACATCTAAGCACGATATTCGCTCTACCACACGTAGATATATCACGTGATCAGAGAATCATGTATTTTAATGATAAACAAGCCTCAACCAGAACTTACGAAAAGACAAATAGATTTTGTTACCGAAGTCAAACTGCTAACCGAAGCCTACATTGAAACCTACTAAAACTACGGTAACACTTGGCTCTTTGTTTCCCATGCTTGTCGTGGTAGCCGATCTTCTCCCATTCTGCAGACATGGCCAAACCATCTTAGTTGGGACTGTTTTACTTGGGTCTGCAGGGGGTGGCATTTTAGGCCATGACGTATCGTCTGGTTGCGTACCATGTCTCTTCTTGTTACTTCAACCACCTTCCTCAGATACCTCATTTCTGAGGTTTGGATCTGGCTTTTATGGGTTGTAGTCATTGCCCATGACTCGCATCCATATGTCAAGACTGGGACATAGGTGGAGCGGTATACAGCCATCTTCGTTTTCTTACCAAAAGTGTGTTTTTCATGGAATACAATAAGAGTACATTCTATAGTATTAGTACAAATGAACACTCGCGCATACTCACACTTTCATTTGCATACTTAAACAAGTTGAAATAAAAATAAATACATGAATAATTGGCTAAGATTTTTAATGAATTAATAGAGTAAAAGTGGATGAAATAAAGTTAAATAATCTTTGTTTTTGTTCGGTTTTTGCTTTCTTCTGGCGAGACGTGTTCCTTTCAACCTATTTGGTTATATCAGAGCGCCTTTACCATCCAATAAAATGTCAACTCAGTTGACTGCTAATCTGATCAGCATTGATAGATACTAAGTCCTGACAAGAACCAACATTATCTATCTCATAGCATGAGGCCCTACTCATCAGCTATGCCAACGCCCGAGCTAGTAGTCAACAGTTGTAGGATTTGTCTTCCTCTATTATCTTGTGAGACTGAATGATTAAATCACTGCAAGCAGTAGCAGCACTATCACTCACACTAAGCTATGTATACTTTTATGTCTCTGTAGATTACCACTCTCAGTAAATGCTGCTCCACAAACATCACACTTGTAAGGTTTATGTCCTATATGTATTCTTTTATGCTTTTGTAGACTACCACTCTCAGTGAATGCTGCTCACCAGACATCACACTTGTAAAGTTTATTTCCTGTATGAACTTTTTTATGCCTTTGTAGACTACCACTCTCAGTGAATGCTGATCCACAGACATCACACTTGTAATGTTTATTTCCTGTATGCATTCTTTTATGTCTTTGTAGATGATCTTTTTGAGTAAATGCTGCACCACAATCATCACACTTGTAAGGTTTATTTCCTGTATGTATTCTTGTATGCTGTTGTAGATTAATTCTGTCAGTAAATGCTGCTCCACAATCATCCCACTTGTAAAGTTTATTTCCTGTATGCATTCTTTTATGCGTTTGTAGGTGATCTTTCCGAGTAAATGCTGCTCCACAGACATCACACATGTAAGGTTTATTTCCTGTATGTATTCTATTATGCTTTTGTAGATTACTTCTGTCAGTAAATGCTGCTCCACAGACATCACACTTGTAAGGTTTATTTCCGGTATGCATTCTTTTATGACATTGTAACTTGCTTGTCTGCGTAAATGCTGCACTACAATCATCACACTTGTAAGGTTTATTTCCTGTAGGTATTCTTTTATGCCTTTGTAGACTACTTCTCTCAGTAAATGCTGCTTCACAATCATCACACTTGCAAGGTTTATTTCCTGTATGTATTCTTTTATGTCTTTGTAGATAACTTCTCTCAGTAAATGCTGCTCCACAGACATCACACTTGTAAGGTTTATTTCATGTATGCATTCTTTCACGTAATTTTAGGCTACAACTTACATTAAATTCTGCATCACAAACTTCACACTTGTAAGGCTTCTCTTGTAAATATATTCTGTTATGTTGCTGTATGCAATCTTTCACAGTAAAAAATACACCACACATATCACACTTGTAGGACATATTTTCCTTTAGTTTCATGTGAAACTGAATGATTAAATTACTGCAAGTAGCAACACCTCTGTCACTCACACAAAGCTGAACATTTAACTCACTGGCAGAAAATGGAATACTGCAATTTATGTTACAGACTTGATTTTTTAAACCTGATTCACTACTGTGTAGGTTGTCAAACTCTGTAGAAGTCCTTTCCTGACTGTTGATGAGGTTCAGTGATGCTTCATTATCAGTAAGCCTCAGGTTGATGCTATCTTCTCTTGTGACATCATTAAAAGTGGCATCTCCAATCTTACTCACTGCTTCATTCATGTTATTTCCACTGTCCTGTGGTAACAGATTCTGAAGATCACTGTATTTATTATCAAACTCCCAGCCTCCATCTCTGTGTACTGCTTTCATATGCTTATCCAGGACATCAAGTTGGAAAAAATGAGTGTTGCACAGGTGACAAGAATAAACACCTGTAACAATAAAAATAATAAGCAAAGATAAATAATGAAATGCGTGTCCTACATATTTAGTTAAAATTTGTTAGCAAAGTGTAGTTACAAACTAATGAGCACAATTTCCTGATAATCATGTGACTGTTCTGCCATCAATGGTTCCTACACCTTGTAGAGGTATGGCAGCTTGCGCACCCTGATAATCCCCAGAGCTACGCCAGTGGGAGTTTTACTCCTGGTAGATTCAACAAAGCTGGACAGGTTTGCATGGATAGGGGTCAGACAAAAGCTGATACCCTGGTCCTCCAAGTTGGGGGTTTTAGTGCAGGACCGACACCCCTGTCTATGTAAAAATGATGTGATCGTGTCATCATTTAGTCTATTTCTGCGCTTAATTATCACCAACAGACCAGGAAATCCTGTGTTTGATAGGACTTTATCCTTTAGCACGCTGCATTTTTTTCACGAAAATGTGCCCTGCAGCTGCATTCTTTTTCACAACACCCCCTTTTTTATAGTGGATGACTTGTAAATTCTAGTTTTTTGGTCAATTGCTCTAATTTTTGGACTGTATAGAAATAAATGAATGATGAATCTGATGATATAAAATTTGTTTGTGTACATGTTAGATGTGATAGGAAGAGAGGTATGGAAAGATGAAAAAAACGATTAAAAAATTAAAATAATTTTTTTTTTTTAATTTTAAAAATTAAAAAAAAAAACCAAAAAACGAAGAGTCCTTTCCCTTTGCATCTCAATGAAAGTCATTTGACCAATACAAATCAAATGACGATCTTTTCGTTACACCCATCAACAGTAGCAAAGCAACAAACGCCCTCACCAGCAGTGACATTCGGCCGTAACACTAAACCTTTCCGATAAACCTAATCCTAACCCCTAAAATTATACATACTAGCAATGACATTCTACTTTCGTTTCCATCTCTGCCATCACCCATATTCTGAGAACCGATATTAGCGCTAATAAAGACAAAGATCTCCTTGTCATCGCATCGGAGTCAGAATCCATTAAAATTAGAGTGAAAATGGCCGCGTGTTCGATGCCGATTGATTGCGATTTAAAAAATTCACATAAAATAAACGCGGATACTCCCATTACTAAATAAAGATCGGAAACGGAAGCTAACTCTCTTGCAAATAACATTAAAAATGACGCAAATTACTGCTACGGTAGTGGCACAAAACGATCGATTTATATGTATGTTTAATAATTAGGCGAAAAAACCCGTACAGACGTTTGTACGGGCCATACACATCTGAAAACGCAAACACCCCGTACAGATTATGGGTAAACCATAGCTTGTGGCATGTATGGTACTGTAGCATCCCAATTGTATACATGTCAGATGTATCCTCTCATACATCAAACCCGCTAGTCTTATGTTTGGGGCCACATTCCAGCTATCTTAGCCTTGTTGATTCATCTGTTCCAGTGTTGTTTTCTAACAGATGATCATTAACTGTCCTCAGTATCTCTCCCTTGTACATGACCAGTGTTCCTGCTATGGGTGCACATGAAGCTAGTCTGTCAGCACTCTTACTGCCATGTCACACACCTGAATAACTTGTACAGTAGATTCCCACCAGCTTCTGAAGATTCAAGGCTTCTATAAATGTTTTCTATTTATGCAACAGACATCCATTTTGAACCTTTAAAGCATTGACTGAGAGTGTGACACTTCCCTTGTTACTGCAGTAACAGCGTCTATCTCCATTATGTATACATTAAGCAAGTTTAATTAAAATTTGTAAACATATTTAATTTTTAAGAAAGGCTAACTCACTGCTTAGTATTAAATGTTGGAGGGGGTCGGAGTGGCTCAGAGGTATGGCATCTGCCTCATATTCAAGAGGTACCAGGTTTGAATCCCAGTTGAGCTTTTATAATTTATTGAAATATTTTAAACCAGTGGTCCTAATTATGTCATACTCCCCCCTGGTCTCATGATATTTAAAACTAGTTTGGCTTACTCAGCTGCTCATCTTTGGAACAATCTTCCCAATGACCTGAAAAACACGCACAGTCCTTACTCATACAATCGTATACTGTTCAAATACTTTATGAGTGCTGATTATATGCCACCCTAACTGATTGTGTTGTACTTTTATCTAATATACTGTATGGAGGCTCTGATGATCTAGTTTTCATTACAATATACTTATTCTTAATATTATATTCTTAATAACTTATATTCTTAATTTTATGATCAGGTACTGTTAATGTATGCTGTTATACTTCCTTGTAATGTTGCACTGCCCTTAAATTAATACTTTCAGTACGCTGGAGAATGTTGAGTAACAGTAATAAAAGATGAGCAAGATGAAGGAAGAATGCAAGAGGGAACTGTGTCCGATTTTCAACCCTTGGCAAATTGATTGCTTTCATATATGTCTATCTAACTATCGACCTTGTCTGATTCTGATCTTGAGTTTGGGATGCAAAGATAGCGAGGAAAGTGTAATGTTATGATGTATGTATATATACGTTACCACGTTCTCTTCACAGGCACACACATATTTCAGGAGGCACACAGTAAAACACGTTCAGTTCGCAGCCATGTTTTATTTACAGGATATCGTACATATGAAGATTCACATTATATTACAATGTGTGTTTCGTATTTTAATGTATTATATTACATCCCCCCTTTTTTGAAGAAAAAAAAATGTGTGCAAACATTTCCAACGAAATGTTTCATGTGAGAAAGGATAAGTATGTGTAATGCTCAGTGTGAGTATATATATGTCACTGTCTGTATCGGCTGGGAGGTGTCACTGTACGGCCAGAATGAGTGGTGTAAAGTGCTGGTGGTTCTGCGGAAGTCCCTGGTTTAGCTTGTGATTTCGGCCTTGGCGCTTGTTGGTTTTGTGGGGCACCAAGGTCTGGAGTTACTGCATTGTCTGTTGAAAGCATGGGAATTCTCTGCTCTGTTGTATTCTGTGGGATTTCTCTTATGTCCACTCTGTTTCGCCTCAGGAGGTTGTTGCTGCTGTCTGGTCTTAAAGTATAGCTCCTGGGTTCAGGGTTTCTGGAAATGATTGTTGCTTTTGACCATGTGTCATTGTCGTGGTTGTAGGTAGTCACATGCTGACCAGGATATAATGGTGGTAAGTCTTTAGCACATTTGTCATAGTTGGATTTCTGAACTTGCTGACGATGCTGAAGTTGATCATATGTGCTGTCTCTATGTTGTGGACGGAAGTGGACCTTAGATGGTAGAAGGTCTTTAATTCTTCTATCAAACATAAGTTCTGCTGGACTGTCGATCTTACTGTCTACCGGTGTTGTTCTCCATCTCAAGAGTGCTAGGTGTACATCCTCTGTTCTTGTTTTCTTCATGCTTGACTTGATAGTTTGTATCTGTCTCTCAATGAAACCATTAGATTTAGGGTATCTAGGTGATGATGTTGTGTGTTTGATCTTCCAGTCCTTAGTGAAGTTTATGTATGCTTGACCTGAGAAATGTGGACTGTTGTCTGATCTAATTTCATCTGGGATGCCAAATATGCTGCAATACTTCTTTGTAATGTCTGCAATAACAGCTGATGGTGAGGGTTGTGGAAGTTTCTCAATGATGGGAAATTTGCTGTAGTAATCAGCAATAATAAGATAGTCATTATTGTCGATGGAGAAAATATCAGTTCCTATAATGCTCCAAGGGCTCAATGGTATGTCTGATGGTATGAGAGGTTCTCTGCACTGCCTATTTGCATGTTCTTGGCAAATTGAACAGTTTTTACATAGTGTTTCTATGTCCTTGTTTATCTGTGGCCAGTAAACATCTTTCTTTGCTCTCAGTTGTGTCTTCACAATACCAAGGTGACTATTATGGAGCTGTTTAAGGATGATATCGCATTGTGTTTCTGGTATAATAATGCGATCTCCTTTAAGGATCAGACCATCTTCGATGCTTAACTCGTCCCTCATAGAGTAGTATGGACGGATGTGTGTTGGAATTTCCTTAATAGAGCTTGGCCATCCATGGTATATCAGTTCTTTGAGCGAGTTAAGGATAGGATCTCTCATTGTGTCTTCTCTGATGTGTTCAAGCCGATTATCAACTTTGATGTTTGGGGTAAGATCTGCTGTCTTGTTGGGGTTTGGTAGTCTGCTGAGAGCATCTGCAAGACCTATATCCTCTCCTGGGATATACTGAATATTAAAATCATAACCTTGTGTTTCCAATAACAGAGCTTGTAGTCGTGGTGGTGCTGAAGCTATTGGTTTTTTATGAATCATCTCAAGTGGCTTGTGATCTGAGAGAATTGTAAATGGGCGGTTGAAAAGAAATGTGTGGAAGCGTTTGATTCCAAAACGTACAGCTAGCATTTCTCTTTCAATGTTTGCAAGTTTCTTTTCGCCAGAACTTAATGATTTGCTTGCGTAAGCTACAGGACGGAGTTCTTTGGCATAATGTCCTTCAGGATTTTTGTCTGGTTGCAAAAGTGCTGCTCCTAGACCTTTCAGACTGGAATCAACCATGAGAAAAGTGGGTGCTTGCATATCATAGTATTTCAAGCATGCATCAGATGATATGAGGGTCTTCAAATGGTTGAATATGTGTTGATAGTCTTCTGACCATTCATACGGAGTTTCATTCTGTAGTAGAGATCGCAAAGGTTCTGCAGCAGCTGACAAATTTGGTATGAATTGTGCTAGGAAGTTGACAGCACCTAAGAATTGTTGCAGTTCCTTCTTTGTAGCCGATGTTGGCATGTCATGAATATCTTCAACCTTTTTAGGGTCTGGTTTTACACCATTCTGGGTGTACAGCAATCCAAAAAATTGTATCTCCGTTGCCTTAATTGTACACTTTTTGCTGTTGAATGTTAGCCCATTGGCCTGTGCTACATGCATCAAGTTAATCAAGTTACGGTCGTGTTCTTGTTCTGACCTGCCGCATACTACAATGTCGTCCGCAATAGCCACTGTACCAGAACATTGCTCAACAATGTTGTCAATCTTCTGTTGAAAGATGTCTTGTGATACATTCAAACCAAATGGGAGCCTCTTGAAACAATATCTGCCGAATGGTGTTCGAAAAGTTGTAAGGAGTTGACTTTCCTCTGCTATCTCAACACTCCAGTATCCGTGTACAGCATCTAGTTTAGAAAAATATTTGGCATTGTGGAATCTGTGAGTTATCTCTTCCACTGTATGCATTTTGTGTGGACAGTGCTTTAGACTGTTGTTTAAGTGTTTTGGGTCAAGGCAAACCCGAAGAGAACCATCCTGTTTCAAAACAGTTGTGATACTACTACCCCAATCAGAATGCTCTTCAACCTTTCTAATAACGTCATTCTGCACCATCTTTTCTAGTTCTGTGGCAAGTTTCTGTTTAACATGTATAGGATACTTTCTAGGTGGGTCTATCTTTGGTTCAGCGTTGTCTTTTTAAAAAAATCTTGCCTTTCCCGGGAGTTTGCCTATTCTGTCGAACTGTTCTGGGAATCGCTGTTTAAGGTCATCTACTCCAGTGACGTGTAGAGTAAGATGTTCTTTTCTGTCAGCTTTAATGTTGTTAATAGTTACCACACTCAGCTTTTCGCACATTGGTAAACCCAAAATTGCAGGTCCTTTAACATCTACCAAGTAAAATGTTGACGATGTCCATTCAGAGTCTCTGTATGAACATTCAAGTGTTACTGCTCCGAAACAGTCTATACTTGTTCCATTGTAAGCTCTTAGCTTTGTCCTGCCACTCCTACTTTTTACATCCCTTGTGGGAAATCCTTGCTCATCCACCTTGTCAGGCATGATCTGTCTGAATATTCTTAAGGGTAGAGTGTTACCTTGGGCACCTGTGTCTATCTTGAACCGAATATTTCTTTCTTTGTGCATTTTAATTCCTGGTATTCGGAATTGTACCTTGCAGAAAGCCTGCGTTCTCTTTGGTTCATTACTGAAAGTTAGTATCTTCACAGTATCAAAAGTGGAAGGATCACTTTCTTCACTGGAGTCAAAGTCCTCAGTCATCATAGAGTGTGTTTGTTTTGACGACTTTCTGCTGTGAAGTTTGTGTTGAGCACTGTCTTGTTTCCTCTTGAAACATAATTTTATCCAGTGGCCCCTCTTTCTGCAGTAATGACATGTAGAGTCTTTAGCTGGACAGTGGTTTTGTATGTGGTTTAGGCCACAACATTTACACACAGCACCTCTGCTTGTGTTGTGTTTTCCTTGTTGTTTAGTACCAGTTGCTTTGTTGTGTTTATGTTTATAGCTTTTTACTGCATCCACCTGGGCTGTTACTGTACCTTGCTGAATTTGTTTAATGTTTAGTGCTTGTGCCTCGTGTTTCCTGCCTTCATCCAGAAGTTGTTGTAAAGTTAGTGTATCACTCTGGCTCAGTAGCCATTTCTGGAACTCTGGCATTGGTGTGCTAAGAAGGATCTGTTAAATAATTCGCTCTTTTTCTTCTCTGTTGCTAAATTTACTTACTCTTGTTTTCTCCTTAATGCGAGTGAAGAAATCATCTAAACTGTCATCAGGTTTCTGTCGCAGGTGGTGAAGATCTAATCTTGCCGCTCTAAAGTTTGTGTGCTTTATGATCAGACGTTTTTCAAATTCGTCCAATATGGCCACGGGGTCGGTCGCTGACTCAACAGGCATGGCGGAAGCAAAACTGTTGTAAATTTTCAAACCTTCATCGTCCAATGCTTCTAGGATATATGGAGTTAAGGTTTGTCCTTCCAGACCAGTGGTCTTGGAATATAGATCTATGCATTGGCGCCATAACAAGAAAGCTTCACTCTTATCATCTCGACCGGCAAATCGCATTTGCGGTGCGCTGCGATAGTGTTTAGCCGCCATGGTTGACCTCAATGACGAAAATTAGCCGAACAAACTGTACTCACGTGTTATCGTGTAGCTGTTTTGCGTCGGTCCGGTATCGACCGCTGCCACCATGTAATGTTATGATGTATGTATATATACGTTACCACGTTCTCTTCACAGGCACACACATATTTTAGGAGGCACACAGTAAACCACGTTCAGTTCGCAGTCATGTTTTATTTACAGGATATCGTACATATGAAGATTCGCATTATATTACAATGTGTGTTTCGTATTTTAATGTATTATATTACAGAAAGTAACTGTTTACCCTCCTCATCTTGATGAACCTCAAAAAAAAAAAAAAAAGTCCCCGAGTCATTCAGTTGAACACCGTATGAACATTTTACAAGTTTTTATAACATACCCCTGAATGTGTCTCAAATCAATAATTTACAGTACGAAGAATTCGATTCTTATGTCTTGTTGTGATTGTTTTTTGTTGATTTTTTTTAAATTTTTATTTATTTTTTTTTTATTTATTTATTTTTTTCTTTCAAATTCATTATTATTATTAAATTTTTTTTATTTTTTTATTTTTTTTTATTATTATTTTAAAAACACTTTAATTATGATGATTATTGCAAATGTAATATTACTTTTATAATGATAAATGCCTTAATAATGCTTAAAGTAAATGTGAGGATGAAAGGATATTAGTATACATGATGAGAGAGAGAGGAAGGGCAGAATGTCAGACGGGCCTGCATGCCCAATTCTTAACCCTTTGAAAATAAAGTTCGTTCGTTCGTTCGTTAGTGAGATCGGATGCCTAGCCTTCTCGGATAAAGGCGAAAAAATAGGAGGTCCTGTGTGCAAGTTGCACACGTTAAAAATCCCTTGGCAGTTGGAAATTGTAAAGAGTAGGCTTATCAGGCCGCTGCCCTGGCAAAATTTAAAAAATTAGAAAACCTATGCACCACAAAAATATTTATAGAATGTGTGATTCCTATACATTATATACACACATTGGGATTCTCACTGGTGCTATAGAGTTCATGCACTGTGCTGAGATCCTCTCTGTGTGATCTAAAGGAGGAGATCAGAGCACTGATGGCATTGACCATGTGTAATTAAGATAGTCCTTAAACCAAACCAAATGTCATTACTGTACAGATACTGAAATCATGTCAACTTGTGCAGCCAAACCAAACCAAATGTCATTACTGTACAGATACTGAAATCATGTCAACTTGTGCAGCCAAACCAAACCAAATGTCATTACTGTACAGATACTGAAATCATGTCAACTTTTGCAGCCAAACCAAACCAAATGTCATTACTGTACAGATACTGAAATCATGTCAACTTGTGCAGCCAAACAAAACCAAATGACATTACTGTACAGATACTGAAATCATGTCAACTTGTGCAGCCAAACCAAACCAAATGTCATTACTGTACAGATACTGAAATCATGTCAACTTGTGCAGCCAAACCAAACCAAATGTCATTACTGTACAGATACTGAAATCATGTCAACTTGTGCAGCCAAACCAAACCAAATGTCATTACTGTACAGATACTGAAATCATGTAAACTTGTGCAGCCAAAATTTTAATTTAAAATAATAACATTGCTATATACACAGACCTTTCTCAGCTCCAAATAAACACAACTGTTGTTGACTTTCTGGCATGTCCAAGAAGTCAGTATACAGTAGCTCAGTTTTAGTACAGCTGTTATCACAATCAGCCTGAAACAAATTTTGATCAATCCTGGCATTTATGACACATCATCATTATCACTTGTAGCTCCCTAAACAGCATAGGTCTTCAACAAATGTCTGCCAACTCCTCTTGTCATATACTATCAGGTTAAGGTGTCTCCATGGTGTATGCCAACTCCTCCATTCATATATTATTAGGTCAAGGTGTCTCCATGACTGACTCATATCTTTGACTATTGTATCCAGTTCTCTACTGTGTGTGTTTTTTAATCTACCAAACACTCTTTTACCCTAGTTATTTCAGAATGCTATAAACTAGAGCTATATAATTGAGTGGCCTTGACACTGGAGTTGAAGATTGAGATTTGTGTGTTGGACTTGATTTCTCTTTGTGTTTATCACACTTGTAATAGGCAATATTAAAATGTAGGGGAGATATATTTTTCTGCATATATGTTTACATGCACAGACAAATGCTCATGTACATACTTAAAAACACACACATAGACAAATATACAGAGCACACAATTATTTTCTGCATGAAATAAGACCCTATAAGGTCACAGTGAACTTTCAAACACAAACAAAAACATTTGAATTGTTTGTGTACAAAATAAGTAAATATATAAAACACTGAAAGAACAAACAAGCATGTCTAATAAGGCCTCTTGTAGAGTTTGGGGTCTCTGATGAGACAAAGAACAAACAAGCAGGTCTAATAAGGCCTCTTGCAGAGTTTGGTGTCTCTGATGAGACAAAGAACAAACAAGCATGTCTAATAAGGCCTCTTGTAGAGTCTGGGGTCTCTGATGAGACAAAGAAAAAGTGAGAATATTGCTCCCTCAGGATGTTGTACAAGGCACTTTTATAAGGCTGATCATGAGGCTGGCAACATCATTATGCAAACAAATAGCTACAGATACCATCACAGTAAGAGCTTGTGAATGTTTACTGTAAGTTTCCTGTAGTTGTGGTTCTATCCTCCATAGGGGATGACCAGGACAATGGTGACATATAAGGTCAATGCCCTGTCTGATATACTTTGTCTAAACAATGGTACATACAACATACATGGTCAATTAACCATCTGATATAGTTTGTCTAAACAATGGTACATACAAGGTTAATTAACTATCTGATATAGTTTGTCTAAACAATGGACCATACAAGGTTAATAATATATCTGATATAGTTTGTCTAAACAATGGTACATACAACATACAAGGTTAATTAACTATCTGATATAGTTTGTCTAAACAATGGTACATAGAACATACAAGGTTAATTAACTATCTGATATAGTTTGTCTAAACAATGGTACATACAAGGTTAATTAACTATCTGATATAGTTTGTCTAAACAATGATACATACAAGGTTAATTAACTATCTGATATAGTTTGTCGAAACAATGGTACATACAACATACAAGGTTAATTAACTATCTGATATAGTTTGTCTAAACAATGGTACATACAAGGTTAATTAACTATCTGATATAGTTTGTCTAAACAATGGTACATACAAGGTTAATTAACTATCTGATTCAGTTTGTCTAAACAATGGTACATACAAGGTTAATTAACTATCTGATATAGTTTGTCTAAACAATGGTACATACAACATACAAGGTTAATTAACTATCTGATATAGTTTGTATAAACAATGGTACATACAACATACAAGGTTAATTAACTATCTGATATAGTTTGTCTAAACAATGGTACATACAAGGTTAATTAACTATCTGATATAGTTTGTCTAAACAATTGTACATACAAGGTTAATTAACTATATGATATAGTTTGTCTAAACAATGGTACATACAAGGTTAATTAACTATCTGATTCAGTTTGTCTAAACAAGGGCACATACAAGGTTAATTAACTATCTGATATAGTTTGTCTAAACAATGGTACATACAACATATAATGTTAATTAACTGTCTAATATAGTTTGTCTAAACAATGGTTCATGCAACATCCCACCTCAGCATTAGCTTCATGACTCTGGAAGCCTCCATTAAACTTCTGCTTACATTCATCATAACCTGGATTTTGATTACAGTACATGATATATTTTAATTATTACATACATTCTGACAACTACTTTAATGCATTTTGACAAGCAGTTATGGCTATTATAAAGTATAAGAATGTTTAAAAAAACAATATTAAATATAGCTGAATAAACTTTATTTGGACATGTGTCCTAATAAAACCAACATCATCTGTGTGTCAAGGTTGAATGGGTTGGGTCTTACCAAAAATAGAAACTTTTATTTTTAAAAATCAGCTCCACACAATAAAAATGTTTTTTTATATTAGAAGTATGTATCACAGAAAATAATAAACTATATTCTTTTTTTTTTACAAGCAACAATGTATAAATGTTTGAAAAGAACATTCTACAAAAACAGTATTAAACAAGGATGAGTTGGACTAATTTTTCTTGGTGCATCATATAAGAAAATGAAAATGTGTTTTATTAATTTGCTTCTTGCTAAAAATCGGAAACAGAATAACATTGCATTTGTGGTTCCATCATTAGAAATAAGAGTCTTTTGTGAGGAATCCAGCTCAACACATTTACTCAGTCTTATACATTAGGAGTATTTTAATTTTTTACTTGTGCTAATGTAATGGACAGAAATTGTGTCTTGGGTGAACAAAATGTGCCATGACAAAATGATGAAAACATAAAAAAATAACGAAACTTTACAGAACCACTTGCTTGCCTTTCCAATAGCTCTACAGTAGCAGACTTGCCCAGAAACATAAAGATTGTCATAAATAAACCTGCAACCATTATTAAACACATACAAGTATAAACAGGCATTCAGAACAATAAAACAAACTGAATAACAAATAGAACATAAATAAATCATCTAGAGGAATATTACCGGGCAGCAAATAGAATATAAACAATCAAGGAAGAAAATAATAACCGTCTTGGTTCATGAAACAATGTATCTGTTTGAAGGGGGACATGCTGCAAAGATAAATAGTAAACACATTTAAACAAGGGAATGGTGGACTATTCTTTCTTATTGAACCAGAAATATGCCTTATTACATTGCTTCTTGCAAAAACTCAGAAGCTAAATGAAATCACTCTTCTGGTGGAACCATGAGGAATAACCAAACAACAGTATACTGTGCAGCCTGTATTTACAATTACAGTAAACAAGGCATGAGGATAGTCACTTTTAGCAGTAGTCATTAACTTAAATAAAAATTCATTTTCACGAATATCAAAATATTATAGATTCATTTTTACATTTCCTAAGTTTCATAAACAGTTCCTAGGAAAATCCGGGGAATGCCGGGTACTTACAGCTAGTTCTTGATAAAAACTTAGATTGACCCAAGTAAGTTAAACTGACAGACTAGTTGTTGATAAAAACTGAGATTGACCCAAGTAAGTTAAACTGACAGACTAGTTGTTGATAAAAACTGAGATTGACCCAAGTAAGTTAAACTGACAGACTAGTTGTTGATAAAAACTGAGATTGACCCAAGTTAAACTGACAGACTTCTATTCAAATATGTCATGTGACATAAGCTATTACTTATCACACTAGTGGGTTACTAAGGGTTGCTAAGGGACTACTAACACTCTTATCTTCCACGCATGGCATAAGAGCTAACTAAGGAGGGTTGGGCTTGTGACCAGTTATCACATGATGTAGACAATTTGTAACCACACAAAAATTACCCAGTAATGTGTAGAACATCTCTGTAGAGGTGTCCATTTCTGCTTTGATAGCCTCTACTGGAATGACATCAGAACCAGCTTCTTTTCCTTCTGTTAGAAGCTTTATGTCCTTTATTTCTTCCTTATTTGGTTTTTCACATTTGACTTGTAGCTCATCGATTGCTGGCTGGAAGTCAGGGTGATTTCGTAGATACAGTCTGCTGAGTTGAGTCTGTTTTGTGGAACTGTCTGTGAGAGAGAATAAATACCATTAGAATGGAAAAAATGATTTCTGGTCAAACTGCATCAGAAGGGAGATTTACAAAAGATTTACAAGTGCATTTATTAAATGTGAATAGTCTTACTATTAGTTCCAGGACAAATATTTAACAGGTTCATCCTCAAGAACTTGAAGTCTATGGGTAGAGAACAAACAGGTTCTGGACAAAGCAGTTCCTGTTTCCCATGAACCGTTAATTTGTAGAACTGATTCAATACCATTTTATTGGTTTATTATACTAACTTATACAGATCAGAATGTCACATTGAGAATAAAAGTGGAAGAAAGTCTGAAATGGAAGGTAACTCTTTACATTAGATTTTTGGACTATGAAAAGGTATTTGGCAGTGTAGACAGAGAACCACTTTGGAAAATGATGAGGCAATATGGAGTCCCATTGAAGATTATTAACTTAATGAAGAAAACACATGAAGACTTACAATTTTTCACAAATGAAAACTAAAGAACTCGGGTGCAACAGGAATGCCTGTTGTTACCATTTCAATAATATAGGCTATAGATTGGGTTGTGAAAACATCAACTTCAACCAATAGAAACCTATTAAACTCTGATTAAACAGCTTCATGATCTAGATTTTACAGATGAACTAGCTCTCCTATCCAAAAACTATAATCACATGTATGACAGAATGAAAATACTTAATGAGAGGTGACAACAACTGGCTCTCCTGTCCAAAAACTGTAATCACATGTATGACAGAATAAAAATACTTAATGAGAGGTGACAACAAGTGGGTCTGAAAATACACAGGGAGAAAACAAATATAATGAGAATAAATTCAGGAAATTCAAGGAAACTATTGCTCTTGAAGAAACATCACAACAACAAGATGTAGAATCATACATACATACAGAAAAAAAAAAGTAAATCCATTACAAAAATAAGAACCTTTTACTGTCACGTCAGTCCTATTGTATGACTGGCAACACATCAAGTCAGTCCTATTGTATGACTTGAAACACATCACGTCAGTCCTATTGTATAACTTGAAACACATCAAGTCAGTCCATTTGTATGACTTGAAACACGTCACATCAGTCCTATTGTATGACTGGCAACACATCAAGTCAGTCCTATTGTATGATGTGAAACACATCAAGTCAGTCCAATTGTATGACTTGAAACACGTCACATCAGTCCTATTGTATGACTTAAAACACATTAGTCAGTCTTATTGTATGACTTGAAACACGTCATGTCAGTCTTATTGTATGACTTGAAACACGTCAAGTCAGTCCTATTGCATGACTTGAAACACATCAAGTCAGTCCTATTGTATGACTTGAAACACGTCAAGTCAGCCCTATTGTATGACTTGAAACATAGAGAACAACAACAATCAAAGAAGCTACACTCTTTCTTAAAATGGATGCCTACATAGAATAGAAGGACTGAAGTGCTATGACAAGATCACTCATGTGGAACTGATGACAACTACCAGACACGCATCAGTGGAACCAGAGATGAGAAGATGCTGGAGACTGACAGGAAACACACTGAGAACTGATGACAACTACCAGACATGCATCAGTGGAACCTGAGATGAGGAGATGTTGGAGATTGACAGGAAACACACTGAGAACTGATGACAACTACCAGACAAGCATCAGTGGAACCTGAGATGAGAAGATGCTGGAGACTGACAGGAAACACACTGAGAACTGATGACAACTGTCACCGTTTGGTTGTACAGCGTAAAATACGCTGTAGGTTTAAATCAGTCGAACAGTTATTTGGTGTTAACAAAATGAAAGAGTATATAAAAATGGGTTAGAAAATCAGAATAATCTAAGTGATAACTTATTTGTTCTTAACATGGGAGATAAAAGAATGTAAATGTAGTGTTTTTTGTAAGGGAGGGAACCTTTTTAGACCTTAAAGTAATCTAAGTATATATCATTAGAGTTTACCAAATTTGCATATCAGACCAGTTTTAATAGAGATATAGAAGGATTAATGAAACTAAGGTAAAAAGTGCTAAGGGGAATAACTATGAATAATAACGCCCTTTACAAGTTTAGTGAGTTAGGATAGGGAAACGCACGTGAAAAAAGTGGGCGAAATATAAACAGTTATGTAGCACAGTTCACGGAGCTGACAGCTTAGAATTAAGCGTGCCGATAGGTGAGTGAACTGAACAACGGACCAATCGTATTAACTAAAACAACTTTGGACCATCAGATAGGAAATTGAAGGACGATTGGAGATCAGTCCTACCAGAGAAGTTGACAGAGCAAGATGTGCCTTGCTGGGCCGTCTGTTAGGATTTTTTCTGTGCTTCCAGGATTTTTTCGTGTGTGTTAGCTTAGCTGTGTTAGCTAGGCTAACTTGTGACTTTGTTTGTACTAATTTGGTTGTATAACCAAGAAGTAAAAAAAAGAAAAATGTCAGCACCTATTGTGCCAACAATTGAAATTAATGCAGAGGAGGATCTGGAAGGAGGAGTCCTTCATAAACCAGGGACACTAGTAATTACGGTAACAGGCCCACAGGCCAATAGAGCGTCTTATTCGTTATTGGCGAGTATCCTGGCAGGGCCTGCAGGGGTAGGTCTGAGTGGCATTGCCACATTATACAGGTTTTCGGGACCCTTTAGGTGGTACGCCACTCTGACTGCGGCAGCGCAGATCAAACATTATCAAGGCCTACATGGCAAGAATCTAGAGTGGACCAATCCACAAATGACTGTGCATATTGAGCACCTGGACAAGGAAACGTCCAAGGGTATCCTGCACTGGATACCGCCAACGATGAAAGCAGAGGCGGTGAGGAGGATCGCTGCGGAAGTGACTGGCGATAAGAATGCTGAAGTCAGCAGAATTAAGACGGCATATGACATGTGGAATTTTTCCTATAGGCCGTCCAAGCATCAAGTGCCGCACTTCGCGCATCTGAAGATGTCAGAGGACAAAATACAGCGAATATGGGTGGCCTTGCCCGGGCGCAGAATTCAATGTGCGATATGTGGGCTTGATACGCACTGGGTCAGCCAGTGCCCAAAGAAGCGGACAGCTACCTCCCAGGCTAAACAAGTGAGGAAAGAGGAAGTGGTGGTGGACAGAACGCCTGCAGAGCAAAGCAGGAAGACTTTAGCAGAACAGGACAGGGCAAGTGAGCTCCCCGACCCAGATAGCCAAGACGCCAGTGAGGGCGACGATTTTGAGAAAGTTTTAAACAAGAGCGTCTGTGGCCTAATGGATATGAACGCAGTTTCATAATCCAGATATACCAGGTTCGAAACCTGCTGCAGGCGGTTTGGTGGCAGATCGCTTTGTGTGGATTTTTAACAATGGTATAAGCGCCGTACCGTTCAGAAAGCAATGGCAAACTACTGAACGTAAAAATTGCCTAGAAAAATCACAAACAGCCAATAAAAGCTGGGGTTGATTGCCACGTCCTGTAAAGGATAAGCAACTAACTTTTTTAAACAAGAGGGAGAAAAAAGAGATAAACAGGAAGAGGCTCCTGCTTCAGGCAACAGAGCCTGTAAAAACGAAAGAAGTAAAACGCAGTGACAGTAGATCACCGAGAAGATGCTCCCCAAGCAAAAGTGACCTGCCACCATCACCATCACCGAGGGTGACTACACCAGAGCCTTCCCCGAGATGGATTTCATCGACACCTGTGGTCGATGAACGCAACGCATCTCGACCCAACAGCCCAGCAGGAGGGTCGCCGGCAGAATCCAATTTCCCAGAAGTGCCAACAAACACCCAAGTTGGTATAAATTGGGCGGCAGATGCTGAGGAAGATGAGGACATGGAGGCGATCATGTCGCAAGCCAGCATTTTTATAGATGGCCAGCCTTTTTGAACGACGTGAGTGAAGCATGAGTCTGCCCGTACAAGCTTTTCTTCCCTGCACTGGGGCCCAGTGCGTGATGTGTCAAGTTTCAAGCTTTGAGCAGGTGAGACGGGTGAGAGGTCTTATGACGAACGGTGCAGGTGAAGGCACGCCCGAGCTGCACCTCGAAGTTATCCTCCCTTGCGAGCCTGTTAGAAGTTTGAACTATAGATTACCAGTGCGTGGGAAGATGTGCCCCCTCAAGCAGACCCAAGTACAGAAGTCAACAAAGAAAATTAAGAAAATAATGTATTTTAATTCAGTAAAGTATGCCAACACCCATAGTTTAGGTGTGGTGTTAGATTGTATTATTAAGAGTTGTGTTCATGTAAATAGTTTTTTTGCTGTTAAGTTTTTACACGCACTTTTACACCTCTAAATGCGCACAGTTTCTTTTAAGCAGTCGGCTCCCCCCCCCTTGAGGTGGGAGGTTTAGGCGACGCGGTTTCATCTGCGTCTAGCCTAAATAATCATAGCAGAACGGATAGTCAGCCCCAGATCACTATTCCGTCAGGCAGTCATGTAACTAGGTCAACGGGTCAGCCCTTACGCACCCCCTCGTCAATGAACGCATCGAGTGGCCTAGTTACAACAGAGAGCGGTCAGCCCACAGTCACCGCTCTGCTGTGTAAGCCAGGTGTATCAAATATCAATTTGCCTAGTACATTTATTACAACACACAATAAACCATCAACTAGCGATTTGTTGTATAATTTACCTGTGGCGGGTAGCCAGGCCCAGACCACTATCCTGCCGTGTAATTCAAAAGAGACAAACGGTCCGCACTCAGTCCCCGTTTTGTCGAATAGTTTAGATATGGCAAGTGGCCACCCTGCCACTTTGCCAGGTAGACAGTTTATAGCGAGTGGCCAACCTCAGCCTACCACTCCGACATGCAGTCTAGTGATAATATCTCTCAATATCAATGGTTTGAGAAATAAGCTGGACCATGTAATTAAACTAATGAAAAAAGAAAAACCCGACTTTTTGTTCTTGCAACAAACGGGAATTACTTCTGGTTATCATGCCGACCAGATCGTAACTAGATTAGGACTTAAACATGGCTGGTTCGCCCGGGGCACCTGCCATGGGGGTACTGCCATCCTCCAGATAAATGAAGATTGGGAAGCAGTACATTATAGAACAGACAATTGTGGCAGAATTGTCATTATACAAATACAAAACAAACACAATAAACATGACACTCACACACTCATCAACATATACGCACCAGCGACAAGTGACGAACGACCTAGTTTCTATGACAAATTACATGACACTTTAACAAAACATTACAAAGGGAATAGGAAGATTTTGGGCGGAGACTTTAATTGTGTTCTGTCTGACCTAGACTTGTCTGGGAGCTCCAGGGGGGAGCACAGGCGCGAGAAAAGTCTTCGCTCTTAAGACAAATACAGACTATGCTAGACGAACACGACCTCTCGGACGTATACAGAAAAATAGAGCCTCACAAACAAACCTTTACGCACTATGACAATATAAACCCATACTTTAGACGGGCATCAAGACTGGACAGAATATATGCATCTAGTACCTACAATATACACAAAACATACCATATAGGAAGCACTCTTAAATTTACAGATCACAAGGCAGTTTACACATCTTTAAGTATGGGACACACGCATAAGCAAGTAAAGAGATCCCCACATTGGAAATTTAACAACAGTCTACTTAAAAACACTTACTATACAGAACAAATAACACAACTGATACAAGGTTATGCACAGGACATTCCCGATAACAACATTGCACAATATTGGGATATGTTAAAAAACACACTTAGAGATAGAACACAGATTTTGGCTACACTCATTCACAAACAATTTAAGAAAGAAGAGGGGATTTTAGAAGAAGCAATTAGTTTAACCAAAAGTTTAGACAACACGAACCCTCACATCCAAACCTTAGAAGAGCAATTATATCAATATAGACAGTATACCTACCAGGGAGCACTACTTAGAACTAAATTACACACTATAACGCAAGAAATCCCTAGTAGGCAATATTTAGCAATTGAACAGAATGTACAACGCAGTAGACAGATTCATGAAATAACAGATATGAACGGACAACAACAAACAGATAACACCAACATTAGTCACGCTTTCTTCCAATACTACAAAAAACTATATACTAAGGAAGAAACCGACGCAAATATACAAGACAAACTTCTACAATACGCAAAACGTTTAAGTGATGAGGAAAGTGCGAAGCTAGACCAACCTTTAACTTCAGATAATTTACAAGAGGCCCTTAGTACCTTTCAAAAAGATAAAGCACCCGGACCTGATGGGTTAACTGCAGAATTCTACAGGGCTTTCTTCCCCTGTTTAGGGCCCATTCTAATGAAAATGCTGGAAGAGGCATTTCAAAAAGGGGAACTTCCAGAAAGTTTAAATCAGTCATACATTACCCTGATCCCCAAGGATAGTAATGACAAAAAGTCAATTAAGAATTTTCGGCCCATTTCTCTTTTAAATGTTGATTATAAAATTCTAGCTAAAGCACTTACTCTGAAGCTTAAATCACACATGCACCGAATAATACATTCAGATCAACAAAGTGGTGTACATGGTAGAAACATTAGCAGACATACACATTTCATTAGAGACCTAATTACATACACACATGATAGACAGTGCCAGAGTGCCATATTATCTTTAGATCAGGAAAAGGCATTTGATAGAGTATCACATGCCTTCCTGCATAAGAGTCTTAAAGCTAACAATATAGGGAAATACTTTAGATCCTGGATAAAAATCCTATATAAAAAACCTGAAAGTAAAATATTGATTAACCATAGTTTAACTAAAACATTCAGATTAACGAGAAGTGTTAGGCAAGGGTGCCCTCTGTCGCCCTTGTTATATGTAATAACGCTAGAACCTGTGTTGGAAAGAATAAGACAAGACACAAATATCACGGGGACTTTCGTCCCCGGTGCAGGGGAAAGAAAATTGTTGGCCTACGCCGATGACACGATATTCTTTCCAACAACAAAGGATTCCATAAAAAATATCTTAGAGGTTTTCACACAGTTTGGATACGCTAGCGAATCCAAACTAAATATTAAAAAATCTAGCATAATGGGAATAGGTAAATGGGGTAATAGGTCAGATTTCCCCTTTCAATTAACGGTAGTGAATAAAATTAAAATTTATGGAATTAACTTTTCTTTTAATCCTCAAGACCCCAATAAAGAAACATGGACAAAATTGATAGAGAAAATCCAAAATATGTTAGAAATTTACAAATATAAAACGGCTACCATTTTCGGAAGAAGCATTATAGTTAATTGTTTTATTATGCCAAAAATAATTTACACAGCAAATATACAAATAGTACCTAAAAAGATTATAACAGAAATAAATAAATTAATTAGGACCTTTATTTTTAGGAATACCTGGCACAGTATTAAACACATTACTCTAATACAACCCAAAAATAAAGGGGGATAGCCTTACAAGACATCAACACTAAAATAAAAGCTTTAAGGATTAAATACATAGGGGAAGTTATAAAGAGCCCGAGTCTATACCCGCTGGCACACTACTACATTGGTTTAAGATTATTAAACCTTTGTAAGTTGAATAACAATCAACCCCATTTTTTTGGTACACCACCACCTTTTTACAAAATATGTCTACACAATTTAGAGGGGAACAAACACTTAATAAAACAAGACACCAAACTTATATACAAACTTCTAGTTGCAGCACAGGAAACACCTATAAAGACACGAAGAGGGTACAACCTCTTTATAACTGATTACACACAGAGTTTTACAAACATTCACGCAATAGACATTAAACCACAAGCAAAAGAAGTCACTTACAGACTACTACACAGTTTAACACCAATAGCTAACAGATCATCAATAAAGGCAAACAGATTAGCGCCCAAATGTAAACTGTGTAGTGACAACATTATAGAGACAGAAGACCATTTATTTTACACATGTAAGACAGTGGCCCCCACTTTAAACAAGTTAAGGAAATTAATAGGCCCACACTCACAACAGACACTTAATTTATATAGAGCAGTCACAATGAACACGTTACCACAGATGACGAGACAAATAGAACTTAAGCTACTGACTTTGTTAGCTAACTTTAGATACCTTGTTTGGACATGTAGGAACAGAGCTGTATACGACAATAGACATTATGACAGTAAAATATTTACACAAATATACGAACGCATGACGCAACACATAACAGAACAAATTTGAAATTTTTGTTTGTTGAAATAAATAATTAATTGACCCTTCGGTCGATATACAAAGCAAGTAGCTTTGTCTGTAAATATTTTGTCTATATAAATAAATGTAAATACTCTTTAACATATGTCCTCATTAACCATTTGTCGATGTATCATTTACCATTTCATCACCCACGTTCAACATTCTTTTTTGTAACTTCGGATATTGACTTGCAATATATTGGGAGGGGGGGGGGGTGTTACGGTATATGATATTAACGCCGTCTGCTAAAGGTTACCAGACGTGCAATTGTAAAGGTTAAGACATTTAATATATTGCGATAGATGTTTCAATTACTGAACGCTTCATACACGATCGATTATGACGTGTATAGCGTTGTTTAGGACACAGTCGGTAACTAAGAAACGCTACCCTTTGTTACTTGACCGCCAAGCTGAATAGCTGCGTTTTTCTAACCTTCCAATTTAATGGCAGGATATAGCCATTTTATGTGCATTTTTGATGGATCAGGGTCAGTCCTAGAACTCAATATGAGAGGGAAATTATTGGAGGTTAGTATTTAACTAGAATCCTCAGAAGGATGAGAATAATCGTCAAATTCTTATGAATTATTCAGACTCGCAGTCTCACTGTCGGCAGGTAGCCATGTCTATCTGCTCGTGCATATAGCTGTGATGTTCTGACGACAATACTGCATTGTATCCTCATAACGGACATTGACACATAACCAGCAGTCTACGTTGTTGATTAATTTATGCATGACTTATATGGACTTACGTTCTACCCCTATTGGAATTGATCATCATGTATGTATCACTGTGAATAAATGTATGGACTCAATGAACCGACTTATCACATCAATGGAATTACAAGTTCAATATAATTGCAACTTTCAAATGTTTGCTCACACGTTTTTCTACCCCACCCCGCATTCGCGTAAAGCAACACCAATTGACACGATGAAAAATCTTGAATGAAACCATATAAGAACTCAACTAACATGGCCAGAATTTATAACCACTTTATTGACATTATATGGAACATTGTTGTCAAATTGAATGTTCCAGAACAACAGAGAAGATCGCCTTCAACAGATGGTGTCCATTGATTGGGGATCGAAAAAAAATTCGGAAATTAACAATTGTTTACATTTGAAGGACGATCACATGATGTGCTGAATTATGACCTATGACGCAGTACTCAGTATAATCCCTAACAACGTGACGTCACCAAAGTTCGTGTACATGCCATACAAGTTGACAGCAGCAAGCCTAGTTTCTACGGAGGAAAAAAATAACAAAGTCAACGAATAAACCCTGTATATGCATCAAGAGCAAACAGTCAGACATACTTCTACACCGTTGGGGCATACCGTCATCGACAGGAGTCCGAACTGAGCACAAAAGATAAGTCATTTAAGTGTGACCTTTGTCGGTCGATAAATAACAGTGCTGAGTCCATTTTGCTTTGATCAGGCATGTCTATGTATTTTCATGTATATATGTTAAATTTGTTTTCCATCGTATGTATTTGTTACTAATTGTGGGAGGTAGGGAGGATGAACTGAAATTAAATTCTGCGGCTCTCACGATGCCTGAATTGATTTCGGTCGTTTCTTAGGGCAGTTAAACGATTGCACCTTTGGAAACCCCATTGAGGTTTGACATTGGACTTGTTGTCCAAATCTGCTATCGTTTGACGATTTGCGTTAGCTGTACTGTCCCGTAGATAATTGGTGTATTTTATTCGTACTCAGTTAATAATTTTATTCAGTTCTGTACCATGTTCGTTACTATTCGTCCAGTCTCCTCTGACTATCATTTATTTTATGATTGTTAAATTTTCGTCCGTTATGAGTCCTGTGACGTCATCATTTTTCGCAGTCATTTTTTTTTTGTGTGTACTTTGAATATTCAGTTGACCTCGGGTCAGACCTTGACCCTTCATTTGGTCTGTGACATTTCCGCTTGTTTTATTTAGTTCATAAATTCATTTTTAATTGTGAAAATGTCTTGTTTGCGTCTTAACATTGTTTGTACCCCTTAGTTGCATCATTGTTTTGTTTGTCCTCATAATATATATTAATACTACATTAATAATATGATATTATATGCAATAATACACTTGTAATTTAATTTAATTAATTTTTTCTGATAATTAAGGTTAATATGGGACATTGCATAATTATGCAGTGATAGTCCAAGAAAGTAGCACTACAATTTATAATAGATGCCTAGGGCATAATAATATATATATATATATTGACAAAATAAAATAATCTTATAGCTACCTTTGAGGTAATAGACCCATTGTATATTATTTAATATACTTTTCTGGTACTAAGAGAGTGACTTAGTACATTGAACAATATAATTACTAGGAATTATACCCAACATTATTGGATATTGAGATTAATTGTGTGATATAATTACATTATATTTAACAGATATCATAACTATTTATGATATAGTATTATTTAGATACAATATTGTTACAAAATATTGTCTATTAGTTGAACTTAGACATTAAGTTCAGTACTATTGTGATTACTTATATTGAATATTTCTAAGTTGAGTAAGTATAATAATTACTCTGAAGCTACTATTGACTATTTTAATCAGTAATTATCAATAATTACTTACAGATAAAAGTCAAAATGCTTACTATAGACCATTTCGTTAAAATTGGTCGGGAATATGGTTATAAATCTCAAGAACTTCGTCAGTTTGCTGAGGCAGAACTGGAAAAATATGAAAGAAAAAAAGCAGAGAAAAAAGCTGCATTAAAGAAAGAGGAAGCAGAACTTGAGATGAAGCAAATTGACAAGGAAAATAGACTGAGAGAGATTGCTCAACGTGAAAGAGAAGAGCAAAGAACAATCTCCAGACAGGAAGAAGAGAATAAATTGAAACGAGAGGAAATTATTTTACAACAAGAAATGGAATTGGCGCGTATTAAATTGGAGACAGCAAGATTACAAGCACAAAATGCTGATGCAAACCAGAATAATAACGCACAAAATGGATCATCATCCAGCCAACCTAAACATTTCTACAACTTTAAATTACCCATTTTCAACTTGAACGTCGACGACCTTTCATCGTTCCTGGCACGTTTTGAACAGACTTGCAAATCTAACCATTTGCCTGAAGAGTCATGGGTACTCAAATTAAATGAATTCTTGGTTGGAGAAACATTGACAGCTTCTCAAAATGCTGACCCATGAATAGCAAATAACTACGGTGCTATTAAGTCCTTGCTTTTACGAAGGTTTCACCTGGACGAGGAACACTGTAGGTTGAAATTTAAGGGAATTTTACCTGAATCTCCAAGGGATTTTGCAGGATTCATTGCGAACATACGCAATACATTTAATAGATGGGTTGAACTGGCAGAAGTCAACAAATCATACGACAAATTAGTTGATTTACTACTGCGGGATAAGGTATTATCTTCGGTTAGCCAGCCATTTTTTGCATATTTGCAGGAGCGTAAACCAGGTACTATGGACGAGTTAGAAAAAATTTCTTTAAACTACTGTTCGGCACATCCGAATGCAACCATTTCTAACTCCTCATTAAGAGAACCTCTACCTGTGGCGTCTAATATGGCCTACAATCATAATAACAAACAAAGACATCACAGTGTAGACAGAAGCAGGTTCCAAAGAAATCACAATGTTAACTTTCAGAAGGGACATAATAATGATTTCAACAATAAAAATGAGTTCAACAGAGGTAGATCACGAGATAGAAATTATTCACCTCAAACAAACTACCACAATGGTCAACATAACACTCATTATAATCGATCACATACTCCCAATAATAATAATAACTGGAATGGTAATAATCATGGCTCGAGACATCGAGATAATAGTTACTATAGAGGACGACGAGATAATTCTAACAATTATACTCGGAATCGATCTCATTCTCGGGGATCATCTCATTACAACCATAATACAGGGGCGGCAGTTACAAATAATACTACCCCTATAGCTCAGGTCCCACTTGACAATAATACAACACAGTCTTCTGCTGCATGTTTTGCTATTAATTATAATGTGGCAAATAGTTGCCAACAATGCAATCTTATTTTTCAGAAGGCGAAAGAAACAGTGCTTAACTGCGGACATATTACACCAGAGGTAGGTCTTGCAGTCAACGATGGAACAGGCCTACTAATTTTTAACAGGGGATTAGTTAATGGATCCGTCGTCTCAGTGCTGAGGGATTCGGGATCCACAACGATTGGTGTACGACAGTCGCTGGTACATCCTAGCTGTGCAACGGGGGAATATGTCCGTTGCATGACTTTTGGTGGAACAATAGAGTTTTACCCCACAGCTATTATTCATGTTAACACTCCTTTTTTCACAGGGAACGTAAAAGTATGTATGCTAAAAAAGCCTATAGCTGATCTGATGGTTGGTCGTATACACGGCAGTAAAGATTGTACTCCAGATGAGATTATAGAATGGGAGAAACATAACCTATGCACTGGAAACGCCGTGACGACTAGAGCGCAGACTCAACTCATGGAGAAAGTTGATGATAATAAAATGGATGCAGACAACCAAGAGGAATTTGTAGTCAATTCACCTATTGACAGGGAAACATTTGCAACCAAACAAAAAGAGGATAAATCTTTAAAAAAAATTTTTAAGTTGGTTGATAAAGTTGACAATCTATCCTCAGGTAATAATAACAAACATTGTTTTGTTATTAAAAATGACATATTGATTAGATGTTTTAATGACAAATCACAAATGAAACAACAAGTTATGGTCCCATATACTTTTAGACGGTACATTCTTCAACATGCACATGACTCACATTGTGCTGGACATATGGGATATACTCGAACACGATCTCGAGTACTGTCTTCATTCTTTTGGCCAGGGGTGTCAAGAGATATTTCGCAGTATGTACGTTCCTGTACTACATGCCAAGAAGTGAAAGCACGTGGAGCTTTTCACACGGCGCCTATTCAGGCTTGCGATATCTCAGTGAGACCTTTTGACAAGATGGCAATAGACATTATTGGTCCATTGCTACCATCGGCCAGAGGACATAGATTCGTCCTTACGTGCATTGATTTGTGCACACGATGGCCAGAAGCTATCCCATTAAAGACCACCACTACCACAGATGTAGCTGATGCACTACATCTCATCTTTTCTAGAATAGGGTTTCCTAGAAAACTTTTATCAGACCATGGGTCACAGTTTATATCTGACACCATGAAGGAAGTCATGAAAACTTGGGACATTGATAGGAATTTAAGTAGTATTTATCATCCGATGAGTAATGGTGCGGTTGAAAGACTTAACCGTACACTTAAACAACTACTACATAAGGTTACTGCTAAGCACCCTCATGACTGGGACAGAGCACTCCCAGCTGTTCTATTTGCTTATCGGGAGGTACCGCATGAACAAACTGGCTTCTCTCCCTTTGAATTAGTTTTTGGTGCTCCCCCAAGAGGTCCTATGGGACTAATAAAAGACTTATTAATTGACGAGGAGATGACTCAGGACACTCAGTCATCTTACGAGTACGTGATTAATCTTCGGAAGAACATTATTGAGTCTTGCCAGTTGGCAACAGCTTCTTCTGAGGCTGCAAAAGCTAAGGCTCGATCTCTACAAAATAGGTCTCGACGATTACGCCAATTATTCCCAGGCGACGAGGCTTATGTGTTACTTCCTCACAATAACAATAAATTATTGATATCTTGGAATGGTCCTTACAAAGTCATTGATAAAATTTCCGACGTTGATTACGTCTTAGATATCAAGGGACACAAAAAGATATTTCATATTAACATGCTCAAGCAATTTCATACACGTCCTGAACACTTACAGTCAATTTTTCATGAACTAGATGACAACACAGTATCCACTTGTCATTATTCTAACTTATCTGTCATCCAGGAAGAAGAATCTTCTTTTCCTGAGGTACAGTTACCGTTACCTGTACCAGTAGTTCAACCTACTGAATCTTGGCGGGATGTAACCATCTCTTCAACGGTTACACCGCAACAGCGTCTACAGATTGCTAATCTATTACAATCTTATCCAGATGTGTTGACCGACGTCCCGGGTCGCACATCGGCTATCAGTCATGACATTACTCTCAATGATGATACACCTATTCGTGTACATCCCTATTCTGTTCCTTTACATTTCCTTGCTAAAACTACTAAGGAACTTGAACAGATGTTGTCTCTGGGAATCATTGAGACTAGTAATTCGCCATTCTCTTCTCCATTAGTGATTGTCCGGAAGAAGGACAATAACATCAGACTATGTGTTGATTATAGAAAATTAAATGCTAAGACTATAGTTGACAGCGAACCACATCCACTTATCGACGACTTACTGCCACGTCTATCCAACGCAACTATATTTAGTAAGATAGACTTAACTAAAGGTTATTGGCAGATACCACTGACCGAAAAGGCTAAGTACTACACCGCATTTTCCACTCCACAAGGTCTATACCAGTGGAATGTGATGCCTTTTGGGCTTGTTAATGCGCCAGCTACCTTCATTCGCCTGATGCGACAAATTTTATCAGGTAGACCAGACGTTATTACATATATTGACGACATATGCTTGTTTAGTTCGTCGTTTGAGGAACATGTTTCGGGACTTAGATATGTTTTTGACACTCTAAGGAATTATCATCTAACTGCTAAACCTACAAAGGTGCAAATCGCGTGTAATGAGATAACCTTTTTGGGACATATCATTGGATCGGGATATATCCGAACGTTACCTAGTACAGTCTCCAAAATTCTAAACATAGCAGTTCCTCAGACGAAGAAACAGGTCAGGAGTTTGTTAGGACTTGTTCAATATTACAGTAGATTCATACCAAACTTGTCATCCATCACGGCTGTATTGTCTTCATTGTTAAAAAAAGATATGCCGGTGAAGGTGACATGGACTGGTACATGCAATGAAACTTTCAACAAAATTATAAATTTGTTCTCGCATGAACCAATTTTAAGACTTCCCGATGCTTCCAAAAGATTTTTCTTACGAACAGATGCTAGTAACTACGGCATTGGTGCATGCCTGCTCCAGAACCATGATGGCATTCTACATCCTACCTTATACATATCAAGAAAGCTGAAGCCGGCAGAAACAAAGTATTCAACAGTCGACAAGGAACTTTTATCTGTGATCTGGGCAATAACCAAACTTGAAAAATTCTTGCTCGGTGCTCCCTTCACCATACAGACGGACCAACGTGCTGTAGCATCCTTGCGTCGATCTAATCATAAAAGCCAGAAACTCGCCAGATATTCAATCATCCTACAGCCATTTGAATTCTCCATTGAACATATTCCTGGCACTGAAAATTGTGTGGCAGATGCATTGTCACGTAATCCTATTGACGACGAATAATCAACATTGACACTCTTAAACTATTTCAATCAGCACTACATTGGATTGAACGAAGTATCAACTATAAAGGAACTAACCTTGCCTTCAATTTAAACTTTATAAACACTATATGCATCACAGAATGGAACTAAGACAATCAAGGTATATATACTGACATTCGAACTTCGTCTAACGTCCATACACGATATATGAATATCGTTGAACAATCATGGAACAATATCTGACGACAAGTCGAACTTATTATCCTATGTGCACTTAATTCTTGGATGCTAGGATAAATGACATTTCTTTCCAACGTAAACGTTTGAACATTTTTGCCTAAAAGAATTCATCAGGATCAAGACTACGGATGGATCATCATATCCTATACTAATTAATTAGTTAACTTAACTTCTTAATTGAATTATTATCAATAAAATGAAATGTGAGAAAAAAATGAAATGAAAGAACAAAAAAGAGAACGAAATATAAAAAGAAGAAATTATGAAAAGAGAAAATAAATCTCACACAAGTATTAGATTAATAATTTTTTTTTAATGTACCTATACATTATTTAGTTAGTTAAATTAGATAGTTATTATTCACTAACACTTAACACACACAATTAAGTTAAAACTTATATTCGAATTTCTTTCTATTTCTTCTCACTTATTTTGTCTTTTTCTTCTCTCATAACATCGCGTTACATTAGAACCTTAATAATTTAACTCTTAATTTAATTAATTAATTTAATTTTAATTAGTCAAATTAATTCCTATATGAC
Source organism: Oreohelix idahoensis (assembly GCA_024509875.1). Classification (NCBI taxonomy): domain Eukaryota; kingdom Metazoa; phylum Mollusca; class Gastropoda; order Stylommatophora; family Oreohelicidae; genus Oreohelix; species Oreohelix idahoensis. The sequence goes on from JAMPIV010003830.1 coordinate 177,058, forward strand.
ATACTAATACGACAGACCTTACTTTAATTTAATTTTATCATTCACTATTAACATTGGACATTTATTTAGTTGATATAATAATATGTATAATATTGATATATAATGTGATTTATGTTAGATGACTATGACAAATAGTTAGTTGACACGACCGCAACACGGTTCTACTCAGAACATCGTCGGCCATATGTCACAATTGTGTTAAATTTTTTTGAAAAATTGTTAAGTCGGATAGATATTGAAAAAAAATCTATCGATTTTTTTTTCCCCGGTGTACAGGGAATTGTTACGGTATATGATATTAACGCCGTCTGCTAAAGGTTACCAGACGTGCAATTGTAAAGGTTAAGACATTTAATATATTGCGATAGATGTTTCAATTACTGAACGCTTCATACACGATCGATTATGACGTGTATAGCGTTGTTTAGGACACAGTCGGTAACTAAGAAACGCTACCCTTTGTTACTTGACCGCCAAGCTGAATAGCTGCGTTTTTCTAACCTTCCAATTTAATGGCATGATATAGCCATTTTATGTGCATTTTTGATGGACCAGGGTCAGTCCTAGAACTCTATATGAGAGGGAAATTATGGAGGTTAGTATTTAACTAGAATCCTCAGAAGGATGAGAATAATCGTCAAATTCTTATGAATTATTCAGACTCGCAGTCTCACTGTCGGCAGGTAGCCATGTCTATCTGCTCGTGCATATAGCTGTGATGTTCTGACGACAATACTGCATTGTATCCTCATAACGGACATTGACACATAACCAGCAGTCTACGTTGTTGATTAATTTATGCATGACTTATATGGACTTACGTTCTACCCCTATTGGAATTGATCATCATGTATGTATCACTGTGAATAAATGTATGGACTCAATGAACCGACTTATCACGTCAATGGAATTACAAGTTCAATATAATTGCAACTTTCAAATGTTTGCTCACACGTTTTTCTACCCCACCCCGCATTCGCGTAAAGCAACACCAATTGACACGATGAAAAATCTTGAATGAAACCATATAAGAACTCAACTAACATGGCCAGAATTTATAACCACTTTATTGACATTATATGGAACATTGTTGTCAAATTGAATGTTCCAGAACAACAGAGAAGATCGCCTTCAACAGGGGGGGGGGGGGGGGGGTTTACTTTCACGTTACTTTTACTGTTATATTGATCATGTGATATTTGTAAAAACCTTGTAAATAATATTGATGTATTGACCAAATAAAGGTATTTAAAAAAAAAAAAAAATTGCTGAGCTCTCAAGAAATGTGAAACCTGCGGTATGCAGAAGGGCTACAGAAATAGCTAGATTTAGAATTGCTTAGAAATAGGAATTCAGGAGAACATTTAGAATTGATTAATAATTTGTGTGATCAACCGTAGGATTAGCTTATAGGTGGTGTTAGTAGGACCGTGATAGGTGCTGGACTTCGTTTAAAATGGTAAGAGCAAATTTTGAACTATTTTCTTGACTTTCAGCAAATTTGTCGCAAGCTAACGACGCTCGCATTTAAGGTAGCGAGCTAAAGAAGATAATATTGAGGCAAGGACAATATTAAAGCTTAAAGAGTAAATAACTTTTATTATCAGATAGCCAGGATGGGCTGTCATACCAAGAAGATGAGGCATTGCCATTAAACGAGATTGTATCGAACTAAGGGTTCACAGCACTGACATTTATGAAATCTATTAAGCGCTCTCTCATATAAGAGTAAGTATGGAGACGCCACCACAAGTGAGTCTGACATTCACGAAACATCTCATGCGCTCTCTCATACAAGAGTAAGTATGGTGGAAGCCATTTTGGTATTGGACATTGTTTATTTCAGGTGTAGCTATTGAATTTTATATGCTGCATTTAGAGGAGTTAAACCTATCTAGAGTGAGATTGGGAGAGAACATGACTCCAAGGATTTAGAAGAACTGTTGTAGAAAAAAATGAGCAAAATAGAAAAAAAATGAGAAGGAACTTTATTAAGCTAGGTATACCACGAAATGCAAGAGGCTACAGGAGAAACAATATATTACTATGCTTTGAGATATGTGTTTGAATCAAGCGGAAGACTTGAGGACATTGAAATTGTGAACTGTAGCTGATGTATTATGTTGGATGATCATGCATTATCTTATGTAAATAAAAGTTGCTTTTTGAAGTTGAATCACATCACTCCAGTTGCTTTGATGTGAGAAGAGATTAAGGAATGGAGAGATATTAGAATTGAGTATTAGGAAAGATAGAAATAATAGAACACCCTATACGCATCAGTCGCTAGACAACACCAAGGAGGGAAGAACGTGGTCTGGGTTGAGCAAAAGACGAACCTATTCTCATCCAAGAACTACTATCTCTGGCGGAACAAGGGGGCCAGTAAGAGAAACAATCTCACTTGGAGGAAAGAAACAAAGTAAATAATAGATAACTAGGCCTGCCTCAGTCACCTAGTTATAGCTATCAACTAGTAAGGACACCTGCACGGTCACATAAGACTAATTTGGCGCCGTGACCACTCCTCCAACAGCGACAAAATGGCCACACCATTTCCAGAGGAAACATATCATCAACAACAGCCTATGCCAGCCCAAATGCCAACAGAACAGCAATGTACAATGGCTACATTACAAACTATTACTGAAACAATGAATGAGATGGGTCATTATACAAAATATAGCCAAATTAAATCGAGTGTGACACCATTCACAGGAGAGGCCAAACATTTTAGACAGTGGATAAAGGATGTTGAAAAGTCAGCAAAAATGATAAATGCAGTCACAGACACAGACCGCAAAATGATATTGCATTTAACATCAGGTTCCTTGGTCTCAGACTTTTTGCGGAGACGAGAAAGCACATACCCCATGGAGACTTACGAATCGCTAAAGAAAGAATTAACGTCAAGATATAGCGACATTACCAATACCGAGCATGCATGGGCACTTCTTCGTCGCACACGACAACAGAAAAATGAATCAATTCAGTCATATGCGGAGAAATTATTAAATTTAGTAGAAGAGGCATCCTCAAATAGTTTAGCACTATCACCAGATATGGAAAAACATCTGGTGGGTACTTTTGTAGATGGTTTATTAAGTACCAACACTAAACGATACTTGATTAGGAAGGACCCCACAACAATAAACGAGGCAATCCAAATAGCAGTGAGGGAACAGAATGTGCAGACTAGGTTCAACCAATGCGTTGAGCAAGATGTTATAGTGGAAACTCATACAGAACACGAGCCCATGGAGGTCGGACATTCTCGAACACGTTGGCACCGTCAAATTCAGTCAAGACACCAACAACCAGAAAGCAGGAACAGACAACAAAACATACAGCAGGTCAATGTTCCCATTTGCTTCGCATGTGGATTTCGAGGACATTTTGCCCGTCAGTGTGGACAACAGGCACGCCCATTTCAGAATAGTTACGATAAAACGGGAGATAGTGGCAATAACAACAGGCAGAATTTTAGAGGAGCGCGTTCAACTTATACTGTCACAAGGGGACAATCAAGAAGGTACGATCAGGGAAACGGACCAGTCAACCATTAAGCAGGACCGTTAGTGGTGACTACAAAAGTAACGAAGATAACTTCTTTCATCGTAGGTCTAAAAACATTCAAGAAAATAACATGATTTCACACCCAACAACCCCTCCTCAAAGGATAAATACCACGTCTGATCCCAGCTCTTGTTTAATCAAAATTAACAACAAAAATTACAGAGCACTTGTGGACACCGGCGCTTCTGTTAGCCTGATACGAGAACAGTTGTATAAGCAAATTAAGCACTCAACAACCTTTCGGCCTTCCATAACATACATGTCATCAGTGACAGGAGAACCTATGAAGTCATGTGGTACTGCCATTATTACTTTCAGCATAGGACAACAAAATATTACACATCACTTTATAATCACACGAGGGATGTCGAGAAACTTTATTCTGGGAAGAGACTTCCTCAACAAAAATAATGCCAGGATATACTGTGATAACCATCAGGTTAGGATTAATGGTGAATACATACCACTACAGGATGACATACACATTGCATCTTTAGTGCGGTTAACAGCCCCAATCACAGTGAAACCCAACACACTGGTCATAACCAAAGGTTGAGTTAAGAATTCCAATTACATTCAACCGGGTCAGATAGTACAGATCGAACCTTTGGACAACGAAGATATAAACAACGAACCTCTCATGTGCGTTACAGAAGGCATCACAGAAATTTCATCTTCTAGGGATTTCCCAGTTATGATTATAAATACTTCTGGACAAACAATAACAATACATAGAGGAGCAATAGTAGCCAAAATACAAAGGTTCTTCTTAACCACTGCAAGAAATAATAGAACACCCGAAGTAAGTGGAAATCAACACCATTCTTCAAAGCAAAATACATCTCGAAATTATACCTCAGGCTACCCTTCGGATAACAACAGACTATCAAAGAGATGTAGCGCGCACAATGATAACTTTGTAGATAGGAACACTCGACAGAACCAGCAAACAAGTTTAAGGAATTGGTCAAGACATGGGATAGAAAGAAACAAGGTATATAGTCAGCAAAATAAGAACAGACAAGACGATCAACAGATACAGTATAGACAGAGAGCAGATAACTCTAATAATGTATCTAATCGCTGCAGGGATCAGAGATGCGGACCAAGAAGATACAGTAATCAAGATGATACACCATATGAGAGAGCGTGCAGAAACGAACCAGAAAACATAGGCATAAATAATAAAGACCACAATTACTTTCGCTATGCGCAAAGAATAGATCAAGTAATACAGCGAAAAGCTAGCGGTGGAAAATATGGACGGGTAGAGAGTGATAGAGACCAACCATATGATATCAACCTTGTTACAGATTCCTTATTGCCAACACCAGCAAAATATTGCCGTAGTGAACGAAAAAAAAAAAGGATTAGTCACAGTAGACATTCAGAATATACTCCATGGCGGATAACCAATAAGAGATACTCAAGCGCACCATTGCAACAAAGATGTGGAACAAGATATTCAAAACCCTTCGATTACTGCCGTAGTGAACGACAGTGCGAATATGATAATAGAAACAATGGACGGTATACTCCATGGCAAATAACCAGAGCAGAAAATAGAAACAAACCATTTAGGAAAAACGAGTTTATGAATTACAGACATTGGAAATACAATAACAGAGAACGAGAGAGTAGGAACAACCTTCACAGAATGGAGGATAATACATGTGTTAAGACACCATGGTCAAGCGAGGATTCGCATACACCAGGAAGCACACCAGATCGAGCAGCACAATTGCTGGCGACATTGAAAGCAGACGATCAATATAAGACAAAACTTAGTGCATTTGTTACCAAACACCAAGATGTATTTGCACTTACAGACATGGAGTTGGGCAGAACTAATACTATAAGCATGGACATTCAGACTACAGTAGAGGACCCTATCAGTTTGAGACCCTATCACACCCCTCTGAAGAATCGGGAGATAGTGGAAAAAGCCATAAACGAAATGTTACAAGCAGGGATCATAGAAAGATCTACATCGGCATGGTCATCGCCTATAGTTATTGTCACAAAGAAAGATGGATCAAGTAGATTTTGCTGCGACTACCGAGCACTGAATAAGATAACTAAAACGATCTCATACCCGCTACCACGTATTGATGACATATTGGCAACACTTGGGCATTCAACATATTTTACCACATTGGACGCACGCTCTGGATTTTGGTGCATCCCTATGACTCCAGCGGCAAAGGAGAAATCAACCTTTTGTACACACATAGGTAGCTACAAATGGAATGTTATGCCATTCGGGTTGAAAGGAAGTCCAGCAACATACATGGCATTAATGGATGAAGTCTTGCAAGGAATGCACACTTTTGCATTGGCTTACATAGATGACATACTCATACATACAGCAGGTACTGTGGATGAACACTTAAAGAAAGTAGAGCAAGTTTTTGATCGTCTTCGACACCACCAAGTAAAACTCAAGCTAAGCAAGTGTCAATTTCTGAACACAGAAACTAAGTACTTGGGATTCATAGTGAACAAAGATGGCATTCGGCCGGACATAGAGAAAGTAGAAGCAATAAAGAAGATACCTGCTCCCACAACAGTCAGGCAAGTTCGAGCATTTATAGGATGTTGCGGTTATTACAGACGCCACGTTCCAAAATTCTCAGAAGTCGCTGAACCACTTATTGCCCTCACCAAGAAGTACTCTCGATTTAAGTGGACAGAAGAATGTCAGAAGGCTTTTGAACATCTTAAAGAAGCACTCGCATCATTGCCACTTTTAACACATCCAGACATATCTCAACCGATGATTCTGTATACGGATGCTTCTGAGACAGCGATAGGTGCTCGCCTAGTTCAGCATAGAGAAGAGGCTGAAATACTTACTACACCAGAGATCCCTAATGAGATGCCTATAGCATTTATATCACATGCGCTCTCTAAAACTCAGAAAAGATGGTCAGTCACAGAAAGAGAAGCCTTTGCAATACATTATGCCATACAGAAACTTGACTTTTACATTAGAGGTACCAAACTTACCATTCGAACAGATCATCAACCATTGCTGAATTGGCTTACCAAGACACATGAACAACCAAAGAAGTTACAAGTTTGGGCTATCAATTTGCAACAGTATGATGCAACAATTGAACACCTCCCAGGTACACAGAACATCTGTGCAGACTTTCTATCTAGAATCCCACACCTTAGTACTACACAGCAAGATGATTTGGATACGAGTACTGATATTAATGACAACACAAAGGAAATAAATGTAATCAGTTCCGGTGGAGTGGATGTTGACGATGGCACAAATACAACAGACATAGATACAGAGGAGACAACAAACTTATGTACATTTGATGTAGGCGCAGAACAGAGAAAAGATCCTGAGATAGCCAAGATTATCAAACAGTTAGAAGCGAAGCCTAAATCGCTTAAACAATTTACTATCATGCCACAAGACCAAGCCTTGTACCATATAGATCCTAAACAAGAAGGTAGACCACAAAAAGTAATTCCTCAGTCATTATACCTCAGATATTGGCACAATTCCATGATAACAATGGACACGTCGGACGAGACAAAACCATAGATGTTATCAAGAAAAGGTACTATTGGACAACGATGTACAAAGATATCATTGAATATATTAATACTTGTAAAACTTGCAAGATACGCAACATGAGACCAACCAAAGTTCCTTTGCAACGGATGAAACAATCACACTTCCCCATGGAAGTTATAAGCATGGACATTTCCGGTCCATATACTGTTACACAGTCTGGAAACGAATACTTGTTACACATTGTCGACCAATACTCAGTATGGCCCGAAAGTTATCCTCTTAAGAATCAAACATCAGCAACAATAACAGATTTTTTCCTACAAGAATTTTTGCCACGACATGGTTGTCCCAGAAGAATAATTACAGACAATGGTAAACAATTTGTCGGCAACCCTTTCAAACAGACCCTAAAAACTCTAAACATTCAACATACTACTACTACGTATTACAGACCGCAGGCAAATGGACGAAACGAACGAATGCATGCCACATTGCTTGATATCATTGCTAAGTATATACAAGGTAATGCCCAGTATTGGGACATATACATTAATCAAGCCCTTGAAGCAATACGGGTCAATAGAAATGACACAACAGGATATTCACCTTTCTATATGTTATATGGACGGGAACCTAATTTCCCATTAGACAATCTCTTACAACCACAGAGGAGATATCAAGGCGAAGATCCAATTCAAATTATAATACAAGAAAAGCACAAGGCTCATCAAATAGCAAATAGTAATGCACAGAAAGCCTTTAAGAAATGGCAGAAGCACAAAGACAAAAGAGCGACATTAGAACAATTCAAACCTGGAGATATAGTATATTATAGGAAGAATGTTCGAGGTAAGATGGATGACCAATGGCTCGACGGATATAAAGTGTTGGAGCAGACAACACCTGTAAATTATAAATTATGGAATGAAGAGAAGAGCATCGAAGTCAAAGCACACGTAGCACAGATGAAAAAAGATGATCATCGCCCCATAGTACCACCAGCTTTACAGAATACCAGACCAATACGAAAATCTACTTTGACTTATTACGAGTCTACAGAGTCAACAAACAGTTCACTTGTCGAATACGACACCGATGAAGGGCAGGACATTGTTGATGAACAAAACAACAACCCAGAACAAGTATCAGATGCTGTAAGACGCCTCACTCGCTGCAGAGAGAATTCAGAAGACGAGGAAGATATTCCACTAACAGAATTAAGAGAGAGATTGAGATCCAGAGACAACCGTCTATATAATAGAGATAGTAGTACGTCACTACCCATACATGATGACAAAACAAAAACAACACCCAAAGTTAGTGACTGGGGTGTAACTGCGAGAGGAGACAACTGGGTAGTTCAAATGACCAAGAGCGACGAGGATATAGATACTATTTCCAGTGAGGTCATAGTCAGTGACAGTGGTAGATCAACACTAGCGCGGAAACAGATTGTTACAAGAGCACAAATCCATGCAGAACCTGAAACAACATATGATAGATCAACCCCTACTCCTCAAAGGTTGTACAACGAACAAGAGGACATGGGCACACATACGCAAGAGGAAGATAGAATACAAATAGGTCAGCATGCAGACAGTGAATATTACAGCGAGATCTTAGAGGATACGACAGCAATAAGAAGTGAATGGAACAGTGCTGATAATGAGATAGATGCACCATACAAACATACGAGAGCGGCAGAACAGAGAAGCAGAGCACATGAACAGCAGCTATTGAAACAAAAGGAGCAACAATTACAGACTAAACAACAGAGTGGTCCAAGTCGAACCCAAGATACGGAGGAGACATCAGCTAAAGATTCCGATACCCAGGAGGAGATGGAGCAAGAGAAAATAAAAGGAATAAAGAGACAGAGGTCGTCTTCAGATGATTCGCCGAATGTTGTAAGGCAACTACCAAAGCTGAGACATATAGAAGAGGTCAGAAGGAGGAGGAAGGAAAAGATGAGAAATGGTAGTGCAGCAAAGAGTAACGAAGAGATAGAGGCACTCGTTCAAAATCGTGACAAGAAATGGGAAGATTTGAAAAAGAAGATGAGCAGTTATAGAGAACGACAAGAGAAGGAACAAGATAAAAGGACCAAGGAAACGGGTCAACAAAGAATAGACAGTGTAGACCATGGATGGTCAGAAAACAACAGAGAAGAAGAAAGACATAGAGATATAACAGAAGTAGAAGACACTTATTATGATGCACCGTGCGAATTTATTGATAGAGAATGTGAGGAGCTGAGAAATAAAGGGGGTAATAGAAGAGATACGGATCGAAGGGAGTACCGATCCAAGAGCCGAGATAGGCTAAGAAATAGAAGCGGTAGTAGAAGTAGAGAAACTACTAAGGATCGAAGGAGATACCGACCTAGTGGTAGAGAGGAAGAAAGAAATGACACAACAAAAGTGGAAGAGTTAACTACACGTTGTGCAGATTTAGAGAGCACATTGGAAAAGTTACAAAAGAAACAGAAGATAAATAGACAAACATTGGAGAAGGAAGATGTAATATCACCAGAGGCAGGTGATAGTAGAAAGGAAGATATGGCTGCACTGTGCGAATTTATTGATATGAAATTTGAGGAGCTGAGAGTGGACAATGAAGACAGGAGAAATACGGATCGAGGAGAATATCGATCCAGGAGCCAAGAGGCTAGAAAGGAGGAGATAAGTAGTGGTAGCAGAAGAGAAATAAGAAAGTCGAGAATCCCAGTGAAAAATGGGAAAGTTAGGTATGAAAGCAGAAACACGTCAATTAGTACCAGTGTCCAACCGAGGCAAACGGTTGATGAGGTAAGAAGTGGAGAGGTTGAGAGAAACTCGGGAGAGATACGAAATAGAGAGGTAGAGAGGAAGCAAAGTGTTAATGAAGTCAGAATAGTAGAAGGGACTCAAGACATGAATAAACTGATAGCGTTGGAGGCGCTTAAAAGTAGAGAGATGATGATAAAGTTTTTAGACATGGTGAATAAGTAAGGAGAATGGGAGATAGCAGCAACAAGCTATGTGAGCAATGGCATAGCATATTATGAGAGGTAAACAAAATGGCGGCGGCAACTTAGTCTTGAGAAGCCTAAGTATAGTTGCTCTATACCGCACACAAGAGAGGACTGAGTACACCTGACTAATAGGGTACTGCAGTAGGGGAGTCGAGAAAAGGAGATGTAAGACGTACATTTGAGGCCGCGGTAGTCCGGCAAGAAAATTTTTGTGGGAAAAGTCGTGGTGACAACGGCAGAAATACTAGAGACTTAGATTTTTGATGAAGCACCACAAGAAGACAGCAATTATGGGATGAAATAAAGTATCAACTACAACTATCAACTACAAGTTAATCCTGCCTTATACGATCAAGTCGGGACATGGAAGATAATAGACCTTTACAATCAACAAGAAGAAACAGTACAACGGAGTCCAAGCCTTACAGATGAAACAAAGAAGCAAGAAGCACATGAGTCTACCTACAATACAAAGACAGCACATCAATGTTCGCAATGTTAGTCACATGGTCACAACCATCATTCCCTATTCCTTCGTTAATCCCAACATACTCCCTGCAACACCTGTTGCAACCCCAATGATCATGTGAAGCGAACATGTGATGACAGAAGAAATGCCAAGCAAGCTCAGATGTATCAAGATGAAGAACAGACATCTACAACCGATGAGAAGAAACAAGTTGCAGAAACGGAGCCTTACAGAAGGAAACAGAAGCCAACCATGACTACCAGCCACAAGTTGACATCAGCCTAGACGATCAAGTCGGGACATTGAAGATGGGAGACCTTTGCAGTCAACGGGAAATGACATACTACAGCGGAGTCGAAACCTTACAGAAGAAACAAAGAAGCAAGAATCACATAAGAAGTCTGGCCACACTACACAGAGACAACGCATCAGTGTTTGCAATGTTATCACATGGTCACAACCATCATTCCCTATCCCTACGTCAGCCATAACATATTCCCTGTGACACCTGTCGCATCCCCAGCGATCATGTGAAGCGAACAGGTGATGACAAGTGACATACAAGCAACAAGATGGAACTATGCAGCAGAACCGGAGCCGTACAGAAGGAAGAATGAGTCAACAACCACAACCACTAGCCAAGCTAACCCCAGCTTATATACTACAGTTGGGATGATGAAGATGAGATATCCTTACAACCACAGAGAAACAACAAAACTTATCATCATCATCGAAGACCTACAGCACAGCTTATAAACTTTAGCAACAATATTGCTGACAAGATGGTACTACTTATACAATCAGAACTTGTCAACACATAGCAAAGAAGATGATATTGAAAGAATGGACGACTTTACCAACACCAAACTCAGAATGTAAACATCATCAAATAAACAAGCTATTGTCATACTGACAACAACAACCTAAATTCGTTCGTCCTCATCCTCCTGCAGAGCGACTATAAATAACATCACAACTGATACCAACTTCATCAGTACGACAGTCGTCTCTACAGTAGAGAAATTTACACTGTTGGAGTTTACAAATCAGATCTCCAAATTCATACAAACAGTGTAATCGCCGTAAAGTACTTCCCCAGCATATAGTACTCATTCACAGCACTTCCCCAGCTATAGTGCTTAATCAAGGTACCCCAATCAACGGTATCCAACGGTTAGTTAGTTCATTAGGTCTCAGTGGTAAACTCAAGTAGTTGTTGACATCTCAGTACACTTATACATTTACATTATACACTAACTTGGTGAAAATAAGGTAGAAGAAACTTAATGGTGAGCAACAGTATAGATAGTAATCAACTACAGTAATCACATAAACAGGAACCATTATATGTAGTGATAAGACTTTGATCACATGCACATGAGTGATAGCTACTGTACTCTCGCGATATTCAGAGTGATAGTGAAATAATTTATACAAGAGACCAACGTAACTGAGAAGTTAGATGAAACAATGAATTATTTCATAAAACAATCGAACAATATTTCAAGAAAGATACAGATTTCTAAAAGAGACAGTAATAAGCTTCTTCACAAGATAAGACTTACCAAGACTTAGGTTAAAAAAAATTGTCATGTTAATTTGCAATGTCCATGTTTTTCAGAGGTATACTTTCTCCACCAACAGGCATAGCGGGCAACAAGAAAAAGAAAAAAAAAGAGAAATGTCACAGTCCAAGCCAGGGTGTTACAGCACTGAAGAAAAAAAGAGAAAAAAACCTACTCTCTCAGAGCTGCGCACATTAGATGGTAGATAAAAGGCCTTATTCCACATGACAGTTTTTATACAGGTGACTTCGAGATGACATGTCTCCACAAATTGGTATTGATTATTAGGCGGGTAAGATACAACACAGATGACCCTTACATGGGCATGTCCGCATTGAGTTAAGGCATTTTGGTCTTGAATTTTGGTTAACTCCGACATACAGGGGTACATGTATATAGTAACAGACTGAGCTTACGGTTTCGACAGATGCATCAAAGGCTAGCATCAGCCGAGCACATCCTGCTCTGACAATAGTGACTTAGGTCTTTTACTATCGCCCCAAGACAGATGGTAAGATTTCGCGTGATTAGTTACATACATGACTGGTAATTCGACTGGTGCATCAAAGGCTAGAATCAGTCGAGCACATCACATCCTGACATAGTAACACATATTTCTTGCTGTCACTTTGGGGATGTTTAGTTAGTGCATGCTTGGTGACGCTACATATTATATTTCTACTACTCTGCCTATCTGACCGGTGCAATGAATACTGACATTGACGGCAGATATATAAGACATATTAAGGACTGACAAACCTCTGTTTCCAGAGGCAGTACCATGTCGCCCATATATATATATATATATATATGTATATAAATAGAATGTATAATTATAATGTTTAAGAAGTATTAAGTAAATACAATGTTTGCTTGTTTTTCCAATACGATGTTAATGAGATGCTAGAATAGACATATATAATCTTAAGAGTGGGACAAACTACAATAACTACACATAGTCTTGGGAAACTTAATAGACTTCTTCCCAAGGTACAAGATGTGGCATACTACATGATCAACACTGACATTGAAAAAAATGTATAGTACCTTAAGTGCATGTTAATTGCTATAGTGTACCTATCTCAGGCATAGAGGTGTTCAGGACTAGAAAAAAAAGAGAACAGAGATGAGAAATGATCCAGACTTAGTCATATGGAGTCTTACTCATGGTCTTAAGCAAATATTACACTGAGGATGAACGTCCTTATATATATTTTTTATATAGCACTGGTTATGTAGAGATACAAGGGATAAAACTTGGTTGCATTATTGGGTACTATTTGTTTGAGAGATGATGGTAATGAATTAAGTAAATACAATGTTCATTTATGCCTTTTATATATTCATGTAATGATATTTTATGTTGAAGTAGTAATTAAGGAGATGCTCTAGTTGTAGCATTGATATTAGGTTTATAATATAGTCTCACTATTACGATTTAATTTGCTTGTAATTTCGAGTCGTCTATGGTAATAGTATTAGAGATGTTAGTGGGGTAAATAGATAATAGTTTTTTTGATTAGATTTTTTTGATAGAACACAAATGTTTCCCTGCGGGATACATTTGAACGGCCCCGGGACGTATGTCTTTTTTTTTTTTTTTTTAATTCCTCGCATGAGGTTGCATATTTTTTCCTCGCATGAGGTTGCATTTGCCCCACCCATACCCGGCCCTGGTCAAGACCACATGCCCCAACACAAGAAGATCCAATGACAACATGTGTCATTGTAGTGATCCTCTGTGTTCTCACACTAGGTACCTCATGACATGAAAGTCACTACTGTTTCCCGTGTGTAGACACATGATCCCAGCCAAATGCCGAATTCTGGGCATTGGGTTGTACAGCGTAAAATACGCTGTAGGTTTAAGTCAGTCGAACAGTTATTTGGTGTTAACAAAATGAAAGAGTATATAAAAATGGGTTAGAAAATCAGAATAATCTAAGTGATAACTTATTTGTTCTTAACATGGGAGATAAAAGAATGTAAATGTAGTGTTTTTTGTAAGGGATTTTTTTTTTTATTAATGTGTTTGCTACTTCATTTTGTAGCACGCCCCTTTCAACCATCTACCATGTACATGGATTTGTTGGTTATATCAGGACGTGTTTCTTTTATTGTAATATGTTTTTGTTTGTATTTGTTTTATATTATATTATCTCTAGTCGGTATTTTTCCTTTTGTAGTTATAGTTCAACATGGTTTTTAAAAAAAATTCCAATATATGCTATTTTCTAAGTTAGTATGTTTTTGATTTTTACTGGATGGTTTATTTGGTTAATCTGTATGTTTCTGGGGCGAGTCTTTCACCAGTTTGGACTACTGGTTCAATTCCTTATTTGATTTTTATATGTTAGCTTTAGTTTTTGTAATATAGTGTTTTATTAACTTTTGCATTTCTGAAGGGCTCTTTGTGCCTATGAGATTTTCTACACTCATTTCTACCTTGTGGTTACTACAGTATGTCTTAATGTTTTGCCTCTGTTGGTCATATTTTTTGCAGTCCACTAGAAAGTGCCTAATTGTGTTTGGTTCTTGACACTCTTCACATGAGGGTTCCTCTATCATGAAATATCCAGTTCCCAGCTTGAGTCTCAGCAATTTTTTATTAATTGGTATTTTTAGTTCATCTTTTATTTGACATTTTTTGCTTGGTTTTTTAAGGATTTTATACGAGTGTCTTGCTTTTTTACTTAGGTCCCATGCTGTTATCCATTCTTTAGTTATTTTTTGAGCAATTAAGCTCTTAATTTCAAACTTCCCTAAGCCTACTTCAATTTGGTTATGGCTAGTTCTCCCCCCTTTGGCTTCTTTGTCTGCTAGCTCATTTCCTGCTATCCCCACATGTGATGGTATCCATGTTAGTGTTGCACTGCATCCTATATTTTGTAGATATGTATTAACCTGTAGTATTTCCTCTATAATGTCTGGCCTGCTGCCTTCTGTTCTGTTTCTGATTGCTAGTACTGATGATAGGGAATCTGTGAGAATGGTTACTTTTTTTGGTGGATTTTCTGCAGCTATTTCTAAAGCTTTTAGGATTGCCACTAATTCTGCTGTAAAGATAGATGTATTACTTGTTACTTTGTATCTTTTATAAATTTTTAGTTTTGGTATTGCTATTCCTGCTCCTAATTGTCCTTCTTCATCTTTGGACCCATCTGTATATATAGTTAGGCTATTATTTGTGTACCGTTCTATGTACTCTAGTGTTTTACTTTTTGCTGAGATTATGTCGTTAGATTTATTTATGATCTTTGATAAGTGGGAGTCAGTTTCTGGCACTTTTAATTCCCATGGTGGGATCTTTGCTTTATACAGAGCACTACTGTTTATCGCATTAAACAGGTCTGGGTATTGATCCACTTCATCCATTGTTTTCCACCCTGACGGGTATCTATTATGGTTTAATGGAATGTGGCCTATGTACTGGTTACGCCTATCAAAGGTTTTATGTGCCGGGTGAGTTGGATCTTTTGCCACTCTTGCCCAGTAGCTGAATCTCAGTTCTTTTCTCCTTAGCTCCAGGGGTATAATGCCTAGCGCTACTTCTAGTGCTTCTGCTGATGTTCCCTTTGAGGCACCTGCTATTATTGACAGTGCCTGGTTTTGGACTGTGTCTAGTTTCTTCTTATTGCTTGGGGCGGCTGATGCATAGACAACACTGGCATAGTCAAGTTTGCCTCTAATAAATGATTTATAGAATGTTAACATTGTCTTATTGCAGGCGCCCCAACCACTTCCTTTCATATATCTTAGCATATTAATAAGTCCTCTACTGCTTTGCACTAAAAGGTCTATGTGTTTGTTCCAGTTTAGTTGCTGGTCTAGTACCATGCCAAGAAATCTAGTTGATTTTGCTGTGCATACTTTTTGCTTATTAATGCTTATGTCAATTATATTGTTTTTAATTACACGCCCTCTACTGAAAATCATTCCTGTGGTTTTTTTAACGTTTAGATTAAATCCCCACTTGTTCATCCAGTCAGATACTTTATCTATTTGTTTTTGTACTGTTTTATAGAGGAATGGGAGATTTCTTCCCGTTCTCCATATCGCAGCATCATCTGCAAACTGAGATAGGTTGTTTTTTAAGTCCTTAAACTCGTCGCCTAGGTCGTTGACCATAATCGTAAAAATTGATGGTGATATTACTGATCCCTGGGGAATTCCATTCTGTTGCTCATATACCTCAGATCTATCATTGTTTATTTGTACCATGAAGTATCTATCCTGCAGGAAGTTTTCTAGGTAATTGTAGGTTCTGCCTACTATACCTAGTTTCCTGATTTTATGTAGTGCATCCTCCCTCCAACACTCATCATATGCTCTTGCTACATCAAGGAATATAGCTACTGTCTTTTCATTCCTTTTGAAGCCTGTTTTAACATCATGTTCCAGCCTCAGCAGTTGCTCTATTGTACTATGTTGGCTTCTAAAGCCTGCCTGGGTTGGACTGTACAAATTATGCTTTTCGAGATGAAATTTTAGTCTGCTGTTGACTATTGTTTCTAGAATTTTTCCTAGATGTGATGTTAACGATATTGGCCTGTATGAGCTGACATCATGTGCTTCCTTATCTGGCTTTAGTATGGGGATGACTACTGCTGTCTTCCATGAACATGGTATTTTTCCCGTGTGCCAGATTTTGTTGTAGAGGGATGCAATCACTCTTAGAGTTGTATTTGGTACCTTTTTGAGGATTTCATAGCTCAGAATGTCTTCCCCAGAGGTAGTATTGGTTTTTTCTGCTAAAGCTCTTTCTATTTCATCTACTGTAATATCTGCATTTAAATACTTAGCATCCTGTGTGGTTTCCATATTTTCTTCTTTTAATTTTTCTAGCAGTATTTTTCGTCTATTTATTTCTGCCTTATCTAGACTGTCTATTGAACTAACCTGATAAAAGTATTTAGCTAGTATGTTGGCTTTTTCTCTATCTGTTTCAGCTCTCTCTGGTATTTTAATTGTTGAGATTTTAAATTTCTTGCTGTTTCCTCCTTTAATTGCTTTTAGTTTTCTCCAAACTGTAGTTATTTGGGACCTATGGTTTAATGTTTGACAAAAATTTTTCCAACTCTTTTCTTTAGCTCTGAATATTATTTTATTTGTTTCATTTCTTATTTTTTTATAGTTTGTGTAATTCTCTTCAGTTTTGGCTTTTCTATACTTTGTAAGGGCCCTCTCCCTCAATTTCAGTTGTTCTGAACATCTGTCTGTCCACCATGGTACTGGATTTTTATCTTTGTTTCTTTTCCTATTTTTACCTTTTTGTGTTGGTTTTAAGTGCTCAGGCATATTCCTGTTTGGTATATATTTTATTGCTATTTTTAAAATCTCATTTGTTAGTTTTTCTGCAAATATATCTATACTGTTAGATTCAATTTGTTCTATGCTTAGTTTACCTAGCTCTAATTGGAAGGACTCCCAATTTGCCTTTTTTAGGTTGAATGTGGGTTTCGAGCTTTTTGGACTAGTTCTATATTTTTTTTGTAAGGGATGTTGTTGTTGTTGTTTTCTTCTACTATGTTGCTGTGATACCCTGTTCAACCTGAAATTTGGTTATAATTGGGGTATATAGGGTGTTATTTTGTAAGGGAGGGAACCTTTTTAGACCTTAAAGTAATCTAAGTATATATCATTAGAGTTTACCAAATTTGCATATCAGACCAGTTTTAATAAAGATATAGAAGGATTAATGAAACTAAGGTAAAAAGTGCTAAGGGGAATAACTATGAATATTAACGCCCTTTACAAGTTTAGTGAATTAGGATAGGGAAACGCACGTGAAAAAAGTGGGCGAAATATAAACAGTTATGTAGCACAGTTCACGGAGCTGACAGCTTAGAATTAAGCGTGCCGATAGGTGAGTGAACTGAACAACGGACCAATCGTATTAACTAAAACAACTTTGGACCATCAGATAGGAAATTGAAGGACGATTGGAGATCAGTCCTACCAGAGAAGTTGACGGAGCAAGTCAAGTTTTGCTGAGCTCTCAAGAAATGTGAAACCTGCGGTATGCAGAAGGGCTACAGAAATAGCTAGATTTAGAATTGCTTAGAAATAGGAATTCAGGAGAACATTTAGAATTGATTAATAATTTGTGTGATCAACCGTAGGATTAGTTTATAGGTGGTGTTAGTAGGACCGTGATAGGTGCTGGACTTCGTTTAAAATGGTAAGAGCAAATTTTGAACTATTTTCTTGACTTTCAGCAAATTTGTCGCAAGCTAACGACGCTCGCATTTAAGGGAGCGAGCTAAAGAAGATAATATTGAGGCAAGGACAATATTAAAGCTTAAAGAGTAAATAACTTTTATTATCAGATAGCCAGGATGGGCTGTCATACCAAGAAGATGAGGCATTGCCATTAAACGAGATTGTATCGAACTAAGGGTTCACAGCACTGACATTTATGAAATCTATTAAGCGCTCTCTCATATAAGAGTAAGTATGGAGACGCCACCACAAGTGAGTCTGACATTCACGAAACATCTCATGCGCTCTCTCATACAAGAGTAAGTATGGTGGAAGCCATTTTGGTATTGAACATTGTTTATTTCAGGTGTAGCTATTGAATTTTATATGCTGCATTTAGAGGAGTTAAACCTATCTAGAGTGAGATTGGGAGAGAACATGACTCCAAAGATTTAGAAGAACTGTTGTAGAAAAAAATGAGCAAAATAGAAAAAAAATGAGAAGGAACTTTATTAAGCTAGGTATACCACGAAATGCAAGAGGCTACAGGAGAAACAATATATTACTATGCTTTGAGATATGTGTTTGAATCAAGCGGAAGACTTGAGGACATTGAAATTGTGAACTGTAGCTGATGTATTATGTTGGATGATCATGCATTATCTTATGTAAATAAAAGTTGCTTTTTGAAGTTGAATCACATCACTCCAGTTGCTTTGATGTGAGAAGAGATTAAGGAATGGAGAGATATTAGAATTGAGTATTAGGAAAGATAGAAATAATAGAACACCCTATACGCATCAGTCGCTAGACAACACCAAGGAGGGAAGAACGTGGTCTGGGTTGAGCAAAAGACGAACCTATTCTCATCCAAGAACTACTATCTCTGGCGGAACAAGGGGGCCAGTAAGAGAAACAATCTCACTTGGAGGAAAGAAACAAAGTAAATAATAGATAACTAGGCCTGCCTCAGTCACCTAGTTATAGCTATCAACTAGTAAGGACACCTGCACGGTCACACAACTACCAGACACGCATCAGTGGAACCTGAGATGACAAGATGCTGGAGACTGACAGGAAACACACTGAGAACTGATGACAACTACCAGACACGCATCAGTGGAACCTGAGATGAGAAGATGCTGGAGACTGACAGGAAACACACTGAGAACTGATGACAACTACCAGACAAGCATTCGTGGAACCAGAGATGAGAAGATGCTGGAGACTGACAGGAAACACACTGAGAACTGATGACAACTACCAGACAAGCATTCGTGGAACCAGAGATGAGAAGATGCTGGAGACTGACAGGAAACACATTGAGAAAACCTGGTGACAGCATTCCTAGAAGTATAGAGGAAGGTCAAGGACATGGAGAAGAGAACTGGAGATAGACATGAAGAGGGTAAAGAAGACTTGGAAAGAATAAGAGCTGATGACACATGACAGGAAGACTTGATGCATGACAGGAAAGACTTGACACAGGACAGGAAAGACTTGACACAGGACAGGAAAGACTTGACACATGACAGGAAAGACTTGACACAGGACAGGAAAGACTTGACACATGACAGGAAAGACTTGACACATGACAGGAAAGATTTGACACAGGACAGGAAAGACTTGACACATGACAGGAAAGACTTGACAGGACAGGAATGACTTGACACTGGACATGAAAGACTTGACACAGGACAGACTTGACGCTCCACAGGAAAGATTTGACACAGGACAGGAACGACTTGACATAAGACAGGAAAGACTTGACACAGGACAGGAAAGACTTGACACAGGACAGGAAAACCTTGACACAGGACAGGAAAGACTTTAAACGGGACAGGAAACACTTGACACAGGACAGGAAAGACTTGACACATGACAGGAAGACTTGACACATGACAGGAAAGACTTGACACAGGACAGGAAAGACTTGACACAGGAAAGGGAAGACTTGACACATGACAGGAAAGACTTGACACATGACAGGAAAGACTTGACACGTGACAGGAAAGACTTGACACAGGACAGGAAAGACTTGACACATGACAGGAAAGACTTGACACAGGACAGGAAAGACTTGACACATGACAGGAACGACTTGACACAGGACAGGAAAGACTTGACTCAGGACAGGAAAGACTTGACACATGACAGGAAAGACTTGACACAGGACAGGAAAGGCTTGACACAGGACAAGAAAGACTTGACACAGGACAGACTTGACACTGGACAGGAAAGATTTGACACAGGACAGGAAAGACTTGACATAGGACAGGAAACACTTGACACAGGACAGGAAAGACTTGACACATGACAGGACAGACTTGACACATGACAGGAAAGACTTGACACATGACAGGAAACACTTGACACAGGACACAAAAGACTTGACACATGACAGGAAAGACTTGATACATGACATGAAAGACTTGACACAGGACAGGAAAGACTTGACACAGGACAGGAAAGACTTGACAAAAGTTTGTTGAAAACTTCTGCTCCTAGGGAGCTCAAGACGTGATGAGAGAGACATAAATGTCTTTTGTTGACAGTCACATCATTAGTTCATTAAAAATATATGTCAAATATAAGAGGACATGACATGTAGAATTTGTTGACAGTCACATCATTAGTTCATTAAAAATATATGTCAAATATAAAAGGACATGACATGTAGATTTGTTGACAGTCACATGATTAGTTCATTAAAAATATATGTCAAATACAAGAGGACATGACATGTAGAATTTGTTGACAGTCACATCATTAGTTCATTAAAAATATATGTCAAATATAAGAAGACATGACATGTAGAATGTTGACAGTCACATCATTAGTTCATTAAAAATATATGTCAAATATAAGAAGACATGACATGTAGAATTTGTTGACAGTCACATCATTAGTTCATTAAAAATATATGTCAAATATAAAAAGACATGACATGTAGATTTGTTGACAGTCACATCATTAGTTCATTAAAAATATATGTCAAATACAAGAGGACATAACATGTAGAATTTGTTGACAGTGTAGCGGAAGGTTTTATAAGTGTGAGATGATAGTGCTAGAGTAGAAATAGTATTCTCTCCAGAATGTGTGAGGTCCCAGTGACAGAGAAGTACACTGGTATCACTCGATAGTCACGGCTGTGAAAGTATCTAGACTGAAAATATTCAGAGAACAGTCAGACCTTACTGCGCCACCTCCGCTATGTGACCACCTGTGATATTAATAAACATTCAACCAAACTCACTATCAACTATATTGAATGAATAAAGCTGGTGAATACAATTTATATCCTCTTTATTTACATCTATCTAATTGTGGTGATTGGGTGTGACTGGTGATACAACAGTTATATTTATACAAAACCAAATTGGCGAAATCAATTACAGTTTTTACAAGTTAAACTAAAATGTCATTTCTTTAGACTCTTCCAATTAGTTGGGTAATAGACTTCTTCACTGTCTTATTCACTTTATAACTTTCACTAGTTTATCACGCAAATTGTCATCACAAAACTCTGCTTGACAGTTATCACTTCTTGGGTGCACGATTGTCACAAATATCACTCATCTGTTTAGTTAATCAGTGTTCATATGAGATGTACAGCTTCAGTAGGTCTTGCTTCTACCAATCCAGACACTGCCGGGGCGATTCGCATTGATCATCGAGCAATTCTTGATCATTGACCTCTGACTTTTGGTTGACAAGTATGAACCTGCAGATAATTGTAGGATATGTGGCTATTTGTGGATAGCAATTACCACATTCCTATTGTAGGTGAGATGAATTTGTTTTCAGATGTATGCGTGAAAATGCATGATTATGGATCAGTGACAAGACAGGTGTCTACTGTGGAACATTTTATAAAATCAAATAATACAAAATAATATGTACACACATATATGGTATGAGGTTATAGTATCCCCCTGCCTGACACGTTAGCTCTGTAAAGTGCAGTAACTTGAAGACAGATTGAATAAGCCCTGATAATGATTGTTGGTAGTCCTGAAAAAATTGTTATTAGTCCTGTGCTAGCCCTGATATGGACTCAGTCACGGTGGTTATATTTCGGGTTCCAATCTTCAACAATCATATCAAGTAATAAATTAATATACATGATACTTTCATAACATATAGATTAAACAAATCCTGAAATAAAAGTTGTAATTACTGTATTATTTTACATAGTAACTTTACATACCCTCGCAGGATCTAATTAAGATCAGTAAAGACTGGCTTTAGTGGAGTAACAGAACTGCCTGGCTGCAAATAACAAGATATTGGCCTCTGCACGTTCCTCTCTCTCCAGCCGTTGTCCTTCTGTCTTGCTTCGCTGTACAAGTGAATTTGAAATGTTGTTGTTGTTGTTGTTGTTTTCTTCTACTATGTTGCTGTGATACCCTGTTCAACCTGAAATTTGGTTATAATTGGGGTATATAGGGTGTTATCGTCTTCACTGGTATCTCGTTCGTAGTCCTGGAGGTGACTGGTCCTGAAAAGGACCACTTGCTGGCTGTCTGGATTCCTCTTTGTCCGTTTGTGGTGCCGTGTCGCTCTCATGGTGTTTTTTATGTCCTGCCTCAACTATCTGGCTCGTTTAGTTTTGTGTGTTTCTACGCTACTAGTTTCTGTTGCTTTTGTCTTCTTGCTCTCCTGTATCTGTGACAGTGCTTTTTCAATTATCGTTGGTAGTAGCTGTTCTAGCGTTTCTGGCTGCTAATGCTCTGTCTTGATTGAGTAACATTTGCTGTACGATGTCGATTTTCATTTTGTCTTTCGTTTCTTTGTTTTGTTCTCTAGTTTTTGTAAGGATATCCTCAACGATCCTTCTCTCTGATTCAATTCTTTTGAGTATTTGTTCGTTCTCTGCCTTTAGCTCTGTGAGTTTGGCGATGTCAACTTCTATCTCGTGTTTGATGGTTGTTTCAATTCTTTTGAGTATTTGTTCGTTCTCTGCCTTTAGCTCTGTGAGTTTGGCGATGTCAACTTCTATCTCGTGTTTGATGGATTTTGTTTCCTGTAGCATTGCCTGGGCGCTCTGTAACATTTCTCTGGCGCTCTGCATATCTATTATGTCTTCACCGCTGTCCTTGTCGTCTACGGGATCCTGCTTGTTTCTGCTTTCGTTCTGCTGTTTCCTTTTCATTTCGTTGATTTCAGCGGTCAGCTTGTGTAGCTGTCTTCTGTCAATCGTGCGCTGTTTTTCTGTAGCATCCGCATTCACTCTGTGTTTGGCCTCTTTGAAGGGTATGTTTTTAGACACGGCCTCCTTCAAGATGCTCTTAGTTTCCTGGAACACAGGGCATCCTCTGTACCTTGCCCCGTGGTTTCCGTGGCAGTTTGCACAGATACGGTTTTCGTTAGTTTCTTTGTAGTTGCGGTCCTCCTTTGCCCTGGGGCAGTCGCCATATTGGTGACTACCCGCACAATACCGGCAAACTGCATCTCTCCTGCACGTCTTTTTTGTGTGCGAGAACTGCTGGCAGTTGGAGCACTGCATCACCGGAGGGATATAGGCTTCTGTCTTTTTGGTTGTGGTTTCGAGCGTCAGTCTCTCGGGTCTTGTCGATCCTTCTACCGTGACTATCATCAGATTGGTATCTTTCTTGGCCCAGGTTTTTAGCCTTTCGACCTGCGTGATTTTAAGATTTGTGTTTTCAGCTTGAAGGCGTCTGTGGACGTCGCCTTCGGAACATCTTGTATCCACCCCTCTGATGACCAACTTCTTTGTTGTCTTGTACTTTTCCACCACCACTTTTATTTGGTGGGGCAACTGGATTTCCTTTGGACCGGATTCCAGTTCGATCATCAGCGAGGTTGTTTTGTCTGTGTTGTTGAGAGAAAGCACTACTCCCTTTTCGTGCCTCCCTACTTTGGCGATACCTCTCCGTCCAGTTATCACCTCGAGGATGTTGATCACTTTGTTGTCGGGTAGGGCCCTGAGTGAGACCTCACTTCCTGACGTCTGGGTGATCTTAACAATCCTCTCCTGTATCGTTTCTGAGTTGCTTGTATTTTTAGTGTTTGGTCTTTGTTTCCTTCTACAGGCTTGGTTCGAATCTTGTTCTTGGTTATTCGGTGTGATATCTTGCGTCTGAGCCTTTGAGTTGTCAGCTGTTTTTTCCTCAGGATCAGGAATGGTAGCTTGCTTCTCAGTGGTTTCGATGTCCAGCACGTCTGGAGCTACTTCTACTGTTGCTTCTTGAAGAGCGAGCCTAAGGGACTCGTCTCCGTCTTCAAGTCTTCTAAGTGCATCTAAAATGGTCTCTGCGACATCTTCTTCTTGTACCTGTCTGTGTTGAGCATCTGCCTCTATCACTTCCTTCATAGTGCTTGCAGGTGGGTCGGCTGTCATCTCGGCATCGTGCGGCTTCTCTGTCATAGACCGGGTTACTGCTGACGAGTCGGGTGGGTGCAGCCTGGATAGAAGCGCTTGTTTTCTTTTCTCCAGCTGTCGTAACGCTCTACATATTTCTTTATGTTCTGGGTCTTCTTTATCTAGGCAAGGGGTCGGGCCACTCTGACTCTCAGTCGGGTCGACGCATGTCACAGCTAACTCAGTCGTGTCCGGAGTTATAGAAGGGCCGGTCCCGGCACGAGTACTTGGGGCAGTCTTGCTCTCTGGCTGTCTGTCATTGTTGATTGTGATATTGCGATTACCCTGGCTGTTCTGCGCTGGTGGGCTGGTGTAGACCTTCCTCTTTTTAGCGTGTGGCCTATGTCTGGGCATTTTGACGATAACGCGATCTTATCTCGAGTAGTGGCGTCCTGAAAAGGACGTTGGTGTCTTGTCACGAAAACCGATGGTTATGTGAACGTTGAATGTATCGGTTATCGTAGTGAAACAACCATATCGGTTATCTGAATTTGAAATGTTGTTGTTGTTGTTGTTTTCCTCTACTATGTTGTTGTGATACCCTGTTCAACCTGAAATTTGGTTATAATTGGGGTATATAGGGTGTTATCGTCTTCACTGGTATCTCGTTCGTAGTCCTGGAGGTGACTGGTCCTGAAAAGGACCACTTGCTGGCTGTCTGGATTCCTCTTTGTCCGTTTGTGGTGCCGTGTCGCTCTCATGGTGTTTTTTATGTCCTGTCTCAACTATCTGGCTCGTTTAGTTTTGTGTGTTTCTACGCTACTAGTTTCTGTTGCTTTTGTCTTCTTGCTCTCCTGTATCTGTGACAGTGCTTTTTCAATTATCGTTGGTAGTAGCTGTTCTAGCGTTTCTGGCTGCTAATGCTCTGTCTTGATTGAGTAACATTTGCTGTACGATGTCGATTTTCATTTTGTCTTTCGTTTCTTTGTTTTGTTCTCTAGTTTTTGTAAGGATATCCTCAACGATCCTTCTCTCTGATTCAATTCTTTTGAGTATTTGTTCGTTCTCTGCCTTTAGCTCTGTGAGTTTGGCGATGTCAACTTCTATCTCGTGTTTGATGGTTGTTTCAATTCTTTTGAGTATTTGTTCGTTCTCTGCCTTTAGCTCTGTGAGTTTGGCGATGTCAACTTCTATCTCGTGTTTGATGGATTTTGTTTCCTGTAGCATTGCCTGGGCGCTCTGTAACATTTCTCTGGCGCTCTGCATATCTATTATGTCTTCACCGCTGTCCTTGTCGTCTACGGGATCCTGCTTGTTTCTGCTTTCGTTCTGCTGTTTCCTTTTCATTTCGTTGATTTCAGCGGTCAGCTTGTGTAGCTGTCTTCTGTCAATCGTGCGCTGTTTTTCTGTAGCATCCGCATTCACTCTGTGTTTGGCCTCTTTGAAGGGTATGTTTTTAGACACGGCCTCCTTCAAGATGCTCTTAGTTTCCTGGAACACAGGGCATCCTCTGTACCTTGCCCCGTGGTTTCCGTGGCAGTTTGCACAGATACGGTTTTCGTTAGTTTCTTTGTAGTTGCGGTCCTCCTTTGCCCTGGGGCAGTCGCCATATTGGTGACTACCCGCACAATACCGGCAAACTGCATCTCTCCTGCACGTCTTTTTTGTGTGCGAGAACTGCTGGCAGTTGGAGCACTGCATCACCGGAGGGATATAGGCTTCTGTCTTTTTGGTTGTGGTTTCGAGCGTCAGTCTCTCGGGTCTTGTCGATCCTTCTACCGTGACTATCATCAGATTGGTATCTTTCTTGGCCCAGGTTTTTAGCCTTTCGACCTGCGTGATTTTAAAATTTGTGTTTTCAGCTTGAAGGCGTCTGTGGACGTCGCCTTCGGAACATCTTGTATCCACCCCTCTGATGACCAACTTCTTTGTTGTCTTGTACTTTACCACCACCACTTTTATTTGGTGGGGCAACTGGATTTCCTTTGGACCGGATTCCAGTTCGATCATCAGCGAGGTTGTTTTGTCTGTGTTGTTGAGAGAAAGCACTACTCCCTTTTCGTGCCCTGAATTTGAAATTTTTTTTTTTTTTTTTTTATTAATGTGTTTGCTACTTCATTTTGTAGCACGCCCCTTTCAACCATCTACCATGTACATGGCTTTGTTGGTTATATCAGGACGTGTTTCTTTTATTGTAATATGTTTTTGTTTGTATTTGTTTTATATTATATTATCTCTAGTCGGTATTTTTCCTTTTGTAGTTATAGTTCAACATGGTTTTTAAAAAAAAATTCCAATATATGCTATTTTCTAAGTTAGTATGTTTTTGATTTTTACTGGATGGTTTATTTGGTTAATCTGTATGTTTCTGGGGCGAGTCTTTCACCAGTTTGGACTACTGGTTCAATTCCTTATTTGATTTTTATATGTTAGCTTTAGTTTTTGTAATATAGTGTTTTATGAAATCATTTCCGTCCGCCCTTATATATGCAGCTACCGGACGTACAGGAAACAAGGCTCGCAACTCCAGCAAACTTCCCAAAAAAGTTGTAACTTCGGGGGGTTTGTGCTAGAGGTGTTTCAAACCTTGGTCTCGTGCATTTCACCTAACCCAGTTCAAGCCTTTGGAGTTATATATTTCCGTTCTCCATGAGTTGACCTTTATATCCATATGTTGTTTTCCCATATCTGTCGTGTTAACGATTTTATATTGAATTATAAATAGGAAAAACACAGCATTTCTCAATGCACGGACACTATTCTTGCGAAATTCTTCACAACTACTTACTCCCTTCTGATTTCCTTGTACCTATACATAAATGAAGATATTCCCGTCAAAATGAGACCATTCTCATCCTTGTCTGTCATTCCGTTCTCCTTCCCGACCGCTAATTCTAACCATGATTTCGGACGATTTATTCTTCCTTATACACTCGCCGAAGTCATTCTATCTGACCGTGGGAAACCCCTTCTCTGATTGGCTGCCCTAGATACACACAGGAAAATACCCCTGCATTCCTTTGTTCAGGTCAGCACACTGGTGTCCCACTTTTCGGTCTTCAAACATTTAACTAGGCAATGCGTAACATGCGACAGACAGTCACATCATTAGTTCATTAAAAAAATGTCAAATACAAGAGGACTTGAAATGTAGAATTCCTCAAGAGAGACAATGTCAACAAACCTTTATTCTAGAGTCTGAATGAGACAACTGTGCTCTCATTTTACCATTTCTCTTCTTACGGTTTATAGATTAGATTATGAAAACAACAATATTAACCAACAAAAATGAAATTCAATATAAGCTGACAATATAGCTCAATGATTGTCAGCAACCTTGGCCTTCTATCCCAAACCAAAAAAACCCTATCAAAAACAAAAACAAAAATGGTCAATACAAATGCCCCAACAGTTCTATAATATGTCTCTGAAACATGAACAATAACCCCCCAAAAAATAAGCACAAACACACATGTAAGAAGATATAGACTTTTTAAATGTTTACTACCAGCTCAACAGAAGAGAACAAGTAGTAATCTTCAGACTCAACACTGGCCACAACAGACTGTGATACCATCTATTCAACACTGGCCACAACAGATTGAGATACCATCTATTCAACACTGGCCACAACAGATTGAGATACCATCTATTCAACACTGGCCACAACAGATTGTGATACCATCTATTCAACACTGGCCACAACAGATTGAGATACCATCTATTCAACACTGGCCACAACAGATTGAGATACCATCTATTCAACACTGGCCACAACAGATTGTGATACCATCTATTCAACACTGGCCACAACAGATTGAGATACCATCTATTCAACACTGGCCACAACAGATTGAGATACCATCTATTCAACACTGGCCACAACAGATTGAGATACCATCTATTCAACACTGGCCACAACAGATTGAGATACCATCTATTCAACACTGGCCACAACAGATTGAGATACCATCTATTCAACACTGGCCACAACAGATTGAGATACCATCTATTCAACACTGGCCACAACAGATTGTGATACCATCTATTCAACACTGGCCACAACAGATTGAGATACCATCTATTCAACACTGGCCACAACAGATTGTGATACCATCTATTCAACACTGGCCACAACAGATTGAGATACCATCTATTCAACACTGGCCACAACAGATTGAGATACCATCTATTCAACACTGGCCACAACAGATTGTGATACCATCTATTCAACACTGGCCACAACAGATTGAGATACCATCTATTCAACACTGGCCACAACAGATTGAGAAACCATCTATTCAACACTGGCCACAACAGATTGAGATACCATCTATTCAACACTGGCCACAACAGATTGAGATACCATCTATTCAACACTGGCCACAACAGATTGAGATACCATCTATTCAACACTGGCCACAACAGATTGAGATACCATCTATTCAACACTGGCCACAACAGATTGTGATACCATCTATTCAACACTGGCCACAACAGATTGAGATACCATCTATTCAACACTGGCCACAACAGATTGTGATACCATCTATTCAACACTGGCCACAACAGATTGAGATACCATCTATTCAACACTGGCCACAACAGATTGAGATACCATCTATTCAACACTGGCCACAACAGATTGTGATACCATCTATTCAACACTGGCCACAACAGATTGAGATACCATCTATTCAACACTGGCCACAACAGATTGAGATACCATCTATTCAACACTGGCCACAACAGATTGAGATACCATCTATTCAACACTGGCCACAACAGATTGAGATACCATCTATTCAACACTGGCCACAACAGATTGAGATACCATCTATTCAACACTGGCCACAACAGATTGTGATACCATCTATTCAACACTGGCCACAACAGATTGAGATACCATCTATTCAACACTGGCCACAACAGATTGAGATACCATCTATTCAACACTGGCCACAACAGATTGAGATACCATCTATTTAACACTGGTCACAACAGATTGATATACCTCTCGTATTCAACAAGCTAAAGATAGGAACTACCAATCAGTGTAACTGTAGCACTGATAAAATGACTGCTGAACATCTGCTTTAAAGTTGCCCCTTATATGTGGTACAGAGAAAGTGCATATGGCCGACGCCAGCTCCTTTTGTGGAAAAGTTTTACAGGGATTCAAATAGCCTCAAACTGACTGCTGCTTTCTTTGAGAACATTCAAGTGGATGACGTCTGAGAGTGTACAAAAAAAAAAAGAAATGCTTTTATTTCTGATTGCAGGAAAAAAAAAGATTATGGTATGATATGATTGCTAATGTGGAACTGATTGAAATAACCAAACAAATATCAGCTGAAAAAATGGCAAGGATATGGAAAGAAAATGAACAACAAAAAATATAGCAAGGAGGGCTCAGCATTTCTGTTTAGTTAATTAAAAAAAAAATCCTGTTCAATCTCTAATAAGTTATAATTAAGATATATAGTATCTGTAGTTTTAGATTTAACTGTCTACATAATTCACATGATCTTGCATATTCATGTCTTCTGTTCAGATTTTAATCAGAGACATACAGATCAAAGTCCCACACCAGTGTATAGAACAGGGAGGGCAGGGGTGGGTGGTCACCCCAGCACAGAAGGTGGGAGGTGCCAAAAAGTCAGGTTGTTTCTCTGAGAACGCATGTGTCCAACTAACATAATTTGAATCTTTTCTTTCTCAGCAGATTCTCTCAATATCATTTTCGACTTTAAATCCAAAGTATTCCTATTCTTCAGCTGTATAATCACAACTAGTGTTAGTGAGCAGCTGCACATCCTCTCTAGGCAGAAAACCTGTACGCTACATATCTATTTCCTCAAAGCCCATGTTGCACGGAAGCAACTCCATTTGGAGTTCAAGAGTAGAAGTTGTTAAAGTCATTTATGAAAGATTTGATGAACTAGCAGATCTACTTGAGAAGCTCCATCAAAATGTTAAAGTGATTTATGAAAGATTTGATGAACTGGCAGATCTACTTGAGAAGCTCCATCAAAATGTTAAAGTCATTTATGAAAGATTTGATGAACTGGCAGATCTACTTGAGAAGCTCCATCAAAATGTTAAAGTCATTTATGAAAGATTTGATGAACTAGCAGATCTACTTGAGAAGCTCCATCAAAATGTTAAAGACATTTATGAAAGATTTGATGAACTGGCAGATCTACTTGAGAAGCTCCATCAAAATGTTTTTAATTTCATTTTAATGCTTTGTTTTTTATTTTTCTGTATCAAATTCTTGGAAAAACTGACCACGTACCAAAACAATTACAAGATCCATCAAGGAACATCAAAGGTTTGAAATCTCTCAAAAGAGAACTTAACAAAATGAGTGACAATGTTTGCAAAGAAGCAGTTTTGAATACAAAGACGAATGCAAAAAATAGGACAGCACAATATTTATTAGACATCTTCCACCTTACACTCTGAGGATCCACACAGATCACAATTGACATGAAGTCCATCTGGTCAATTATATTGTGCCAACAATCAGTGTTTGTCCCTATACTTTGAAATTAACTGAACAATACACATATTTGAACTATAGTCCTACTATATGTATTAAGCAATAGTAATTATCATATTTATGACATAGCCCATAAAGTATCAACTGAGACTTATATCCTATTTCATACACATACAAGATCATCAATAAAAGAATGAATACTTTCAGACACAATAAATAAGGATGATCATCT
This sequence comes from Oreohelix idahoensis, assembly GCA_024509875.1. Lineage (NCBI taxonomy): Eukaryota > Metazoa > Mollusca > Gastropoda > Stylommatophora > Oreohelicidae > Oreohelix > Oreohelix idahoensis. The sequence continues at coordinate 208,485 of JAMPIV010003830.1, forward strand.
CATGTCATAATAATTCTTACACATAATGATGTGCTAAGCAATGACCTTTTGAGCACCACAAAGTTCCAAGATAAAGGACACTTTGTGGTGTGCAAAAAAAGGTGCAACAGATCAAAGCTGAAGGTCGATGTGTGATGCCCATTGAACTATTAAAAAACTTCCAGCAGAAGATAAGATTGTGCGAGTGATATGATGCATTCTAGACAGACTACAGCAGGAAATATCAACATCTTTCAGTCAACTGAAGCATATAAACATGGAATTTGAATTCCTTCTCAACACTGAGACTTTTATCAAGATAGAAAATGCTTAAGAGATCTATTAGAAGTCCACTGACCTGGCAAACTTTTATGTCACAGACATTGATGGCAAGATCCTGCTTTCTAAGATAAGCAATTGCAGGATGCTACTGCAGTCATGAACTGACTTTGTTCCAACAACTGCTTTGGGTTTACTTTCATTTGTTGTGTCTTATGGAAATTATGTATTCCAAAAGTTACACATAGAACTGCATATTCTGTAATGATTTCTACTTCAGTAGCCAGTTGTGAGCATTTGTTTAGTACACTAAAGCTAGTTCTTTTGTATTTATGAGTATCTATGGGACAGGAACATCTGAGTAATCTGGAACTTCTTAGTATTGAACATTGAGTATTGAGAACATTCATTTTGGTAAAATAATTGATCAATTTGCAGGAATGAAGGTACTAATGATCGATATGTAGTTAAAAAGAAAAAAAAATGGACATATGTAGTTTACTGTTTATTAAGTCAAGGAGATGGGAGCCGTGCTGGTGTAATGGCTACAACGTTGTACTGGCGACCAGGTTTTCATGGTTCAAACCCAAGCGTCAGCATTTGAAGGAATGTTTACGACCGGAAATTTGACTGAATAACCTGAACTGCTCCTGCACATAAATCCTGTGTGGATGGGAAGGAGCAAAGCTCCTGACCGAGTTGGAAGGAAAGTCCACTGACCCCCCAGCCTCGCAATGACATGTCATTGAGCCAAAAGAGCTGGAAAGCTTGAGTGCCCCTGGTTAGAAAAAAAAAAAAAATTAAGTCAAGGAAGATGACGGGAACTGTGGTAAGATGTGGAGTACAATGGATGGGTATGAAAAAAAAATAAATAGAAAAAAGGTGATTCGTCTTAGGAGGACAAAAGACAAAGAAAATAGCCAACGTTGTGGCCACAGGTGTATGCTGTTTATGCTGTTAATAAAAGGCTTATTACAAAGAGTGGTTTATTTCTTTTCTTTTGTGTTTAACTAATTCTTAAATTTCATATTTTCCCAATAATTCATCCTGGTGCTCTTAGAAGAATTGAAATTGTTGTTGTTGTTTTGATGAGGTGATGGGTGGAGGGCGGGCACTTAACAGCTGAACATTATTGCCTCTTCTCGTTCCATCTCGGTCTACCCTGTTCAACCTGAAATTTGGTTATAATTGGGGTATTTAGTGTCATTTTATTTTTAAATTTTGTATTCAATTTAAATACCTTTTGTCTTTAGCAGTTGCTGATTTCAATTTATATTAGTATTTGTCCATTTTATTTTCTCTTGTATTGTTTCTTGATAACTATTGTCCTGTACACTTGGTTTTACTTTGTATTAGTATTTGTTCTTTTTGAGTTGTTTTTTTTATATTTAATACCTTGTTGTCTTTCCTTGTCCTATGAGTAGTTAGTAAGTTGTTTTTTTTTCTTTTTATTTTGTGTTTATATTTTTTTTGTTTTGTTACTAACCTTATATGTTTTCCTTTGTTTTATGTATATATTTTTTAAGTATTGATTGGGCTTCTCTTGGGGCATCTATACTTAAAACCTTATCACCTGTCAAGTCTATATTGTGATTTCTATAGTAAGTTATTAATTCAAGCCTTTGTTGTTCATACTTTTTACAGTGGATCAGGTAGTGGTCTATGTCATTCTCTTCCTGACACTCTTGGCAGTGTGGTTCTTCTATCATAAAGTATGCTGCACCGAGGCGGAGACGCCACAATTTTTTGTTTGATGGTATCTTTAATTCTTCTCTGACTTGGCACGTCCTCGTTGGTTCTTTCAGCAGTTTGAACGCATGTCTGCCTTTTCTACTGTTCTTCCACGTTGTCTTCCATTCCTCGTTTATAGTTATCTTCACTTGGCTCTTGATCTCCGATCTTCCCAGTCCTACTCTTATATTGTTTTTACTTGTTCTTCCATTCTTGGCGTTCTGATCTGCCAACTCGTTACCAGCAATAACTATATGTGCTGGAACCCACACTAGCCTCACACTACATCCTCTGTTCCCTAGTGATGTATTTATTGCTAGAATTTCTTCCTTTATGTCTGGCCGGCTACATTTACCTGGTTGTTCTAGTGCTTGAAGTGATGATAGTGGGTCTGTAAATATCGTAACAGCTTCTGGTGGGTTATCTTCGATTATTTCTAAACGTTTAAGAATTGCTACCATCTCTGCGGTAAAAATCGAAGCCCCTTCAGTTACACTGTAGCTCTTTTTTATTTTCCATTGTGGTATTACAACAATAATTCATACTGGTGCTCTTAGAAGAATTGAAAAGTCACGACAGTGCTTTATATAGTTCTTTAAACTTTCTTTTGATTGGTCTACAAAATGAACATATATTTTATCTGGCAGTGACCAGTTGCTATAAACCCTTGGTGTGCCACTGCCCCAAACAAGTACAATTTGCAGAAAGGGATTTTCTGTGTGGTCCAAAGATACCTGAAAAAAAAATAATAATTGAAATAAAAAATTAAAAAAATACACACCTGTGCATTTAGGGTTGAAACCCTAAAAAATAATGATGTTTGTGGTGGATGTGTACAAAAAACACTTATTATGTTACATATCCATTGATAGTTGTAACATATTGAGCACATATCTTGGTAGCAATATAGGCAAAGTTAGACGGACAGACAATGATGTCAAAATAAGAATACAAAAAAAAAAAAGCAAGAAGCGCTCTCTTTGCAGTAGGGAACCTATGGAGATCAAAAGAAATTAAGTCCACTACGAAAATAAGAATCTTCAACTCAAATGTCATGTCAGTACTATTGTTTGGATCTGAAACATGGATAACAACAAAAACAATAACCAAAAAGCTACAGACATTTATAAATGGATGCTTTATAGAATAGAAGGATTGAAATGGTATAACAAAGTCACAAAAGTGGACCTGATGACAAGAACCAGACAAATGCTGGTGAAACAAGAGATGAGAAGACAACGCTGGCGATAGATAGGACACACATTGAGGAGACCTGTTGATAGCATTACTTCTTCTTCTTCTTTCGTTCGCTTGAAATATATTGTCTATATCTGCAATGTTGTTTCTTGTATAAACTTCACTGTCTTTTGTAGTTCATTCAGAGGTCCGTATAGTTTTGCTTTCAGTGTTGTTTCTCTGGGCCAGTGGGTTTGCCTCAATATTTCATATTTGGGGCAATCTTGAAGTACTTGCTCTACAGTCTGGGGTGCCTGTCCACATGTACACATGGCTGAATTGCCAATCTTGAATTTTGTATACATGTGGCTGCGGAGTAAGTTGTGTCCTGTTCTGAGGCGAAGAATGACAATTTGTTCTAATCTGTTCATAGCTTGGTAGTCATCCTGTGTTGGTGTTGGTGGCTTTCTGATCGATTTGATCATCTTTTCCTTTGATGGTACGTAACTGGTACATGTGATTGCTCGTCTGCAGCACCTTATTTAGCCAGTTGGTCCGCTCTCTCGTTTCGTGGTATTCCACAATGAGACGGTATCCACTGCATGGCGACCCTGCGCTGGTTGCACAGTTCAGAAAGTAGGGCTTGTATACCTGGCAATTTTCTGGACTGAAGTGCTTGGAGTGCTGATCTTGCATCTGTCAGGAATACTACAGGCTGTGGACCGAGATTGGTGTTCAACAGTTTCTCAGTTGCCACCTTGATTGCCTGGATGTCTGCATCATAGTTGTTACAGAATTTCCCCGTTGGTACTCTCACCGTATCCCTAGTGTTGTTTGGGTATTCTATGTACACTCCTGCTCTTCCATTCTTTACTGCATTCTGTGCTGACCCATCCGTGTATACTCGGACCCAGAGGTCCTGTGGATATTCATCATCCAGGAAACTGAGAGTGACTGTCCTACGTTGCACGCTGTTCTGTTCATCCCTATCGAATATTCCATTCACTTTTGTCTGGGTGTGTACTGGTAGTCCAGGCTCCTCTCTCCAAGGGGTTTGTTCTGGCACAGACTTTAGGGGGCTGTTAACTTCAGGCAGGTCTGAGGTTTGTCTACGAAATCGTTTAGCCTGGTGAATAAAGCTGCTTCTTTTCAATCGCCCCATTGCTAGGTTTTGGAATCTATCTTTTATTGAATGGTTTTGCATACAGAGGAACTTTTCTGCTTGTGTTAGCACTTTCTTGTCTCTGCGTTCTCTCAGTGCTTGTATCCTCCCCATTTTCTCCATCTCTACTATAGGCGTTGATTTCACTGCCCCCGTGATGACCCTAAGCGCCTGGTTTTGCACCTTTTCTAGCTCTTCTAATGTGGTGTTTGATGCTGGACACCATGCAGCTGACCCATATTCCAGGTGTAGTCGTATGCCCTGCTGGTAAACTTTACTAAGTATTTTCCCGCTGGCTCCCCATGTGGTTCCACTTAGTTTTCTCAGGATGGCTAACTTCCTCCTGGACTTTGTTGCTGCCTTGTTGATGTGCTGCTTCCATGTCAGCCTATCATCTAGTGTAACTCCGAGATAGGTGGGTTGTTTATCTTCTCGAAGGAGCTCTTCATTTATCTTGATGACACCCGTTTTTTGTTTGGGAGAGAGGGTGAAGAGCGTAGTGCTGCACTTGTCTGTGTTCATGCTGAAACACCATCTATTTGCCCATGAGGTTAAGGCATCTATAGCTCTTTGTAGAAGTTTGATGGCCACTGTAGCATGCTCATCTGTGCACCATATTACCAGGTCATCAGCGTACATTGCCACTTTCATTCCATGTGGTAATTCAGCAACCAGGTCATTGATGTAGACTAGGAAATAGTGTGGAGGACAGAACCCCTCCCTGAGGGACGACATGACGCAGTAGAATTTTCTTACTCTTGAAGCAATCTAGTTGTACTTGGGCTATTCTGTTATGCAAGTATGCTTCCACCCATTTGTACATCCTGCAATTCACTCTACAGTTTCTCAGTTTTTTCAGAAGCCCTTCTTTCTAAACCTTGTCTAATGCTTTTCTTAGATCTATCCATGCTGCTAGAACCAGTTTCTTTTCTTGGAACGCATCCTCAATCTCTTGGAAAAGGTAAGTTGCCTGACCTTCAGTAGAGTAACACTGCCTAAAGCCCGCCTGCTGTGGTACAAGAAGGTTTTCACTTTCAAGGTACCACTGTGGCCTGAGATTGATGATACGTTCCATTGTTTTACAGAGACAGCTTGTAAGGCTGAACAAGGCAGTCCTTGTTCTGGAATCCCCAGGGAAAGAGAGGCAGAGTAGATAAAAACAAAAACACATGGAGAAGAGAACTAGAGACAGAAGTGAAAATGATGAGGAAAACATGAAAAGATTTGAACTGATGTCACGTGACAGGAGAACTTGAACTGATGTCACGTGACAGGAGAACTTGAACTGATGGCACGTGACAGGAGAATTTGAACTGATGGCATGTGACAGGAGAACTTGAACTCAGTGGCGGTTCCAGGGGGTTGTCATTGGGGGTGCTGCACTGTTCATTCATTTAAAATACTATACGGTACATAACACTCACAAATTGTGACCACCATGTAAAATATCAACCCAGACACAAATGATTAGTGTCTTATCTCATCTAAAATCGGTCAAGAACATCTGAAAAGTTATTTTAAAAGTTTACTGCAACTAGGAGTAATCCTTGTCAGTCGAAGCAGTTTCCCGAGTTTTAAACCAGGTTACACAGACATTTATGCTGCTTTTTCTCGTGTTTAAAATTTTCATTGTAACTTCCCTTTAATTACAGCTCATTGCACTTGGAGCTGTCTTTTCTTGCAGCACTTGTTAACTCTTTGACTCCGCAATTATGTTTCACCCTGTGCCGTAATTTTCATTCGTGATAGTCTAAAAACCACGCTCAGAGCGTTGTTCCGGAGTCAAAGAGTTAAATAAATTCAACCCAAACGCAGCTGGCCTTTATATATAACAAGCATTCGCTTATAAGAGGTCAAGGTCACGTGAACTGAAATCGTTTGCAGCTCCACACAGCTGTTTGTGCCCTATCCACAATAAGGTGTTAGATAATTTTTTTTTGTTTTGTATTCAACCCTTCCGGTGTAACCTCATTTTTTTGGTCTGTCCGTATTATGTATTATAATGTAGTAGAGACAGAAGTTTGCAGTCCTTTTCTTAGGGAGTGCTGCAGCTCAACAACTCAATAAAGAAAGCCGCCACTGCTTGAACTGATGGCACGTGGCAGGAGAACTTGAACTGATGGCACGTGACAGGAGAACTTGAACTGATGGCACGTGACAGGAGAACTTGAACTGATGGATCGTGACAGGAGAACTTGAACTGATGGCACGTGACAGAAGGACTTGAGATGATGGCACGTTACAGGAGAACTTGAACTGATGGCACGTTACAGGAGGAATTGAGATGATGGCACGTGACAGGAGGACTTGAGATGATGGCACGTGACAGGAGAACTCGAACTGATGGCACGTGACAGGAGGACTCGAGATGATGGCAAGTGACAGGAGAACTTGAACTGATGTCACGTGACATGAGAACTTGAACTGATGTCACGTGACAGGAGAACTTGAACTGATGTCACGTGACATGAGAACTTGAACTGATGTCACGTGACAGGAGAACTTGAACTGATGTCACGTGACAGTAGAACTTGGTATGTGTTTGTTGAAGGCTTATGCTCCTTGTGGACCTAAAAGGTATTGACTGACACTAGCGGATTTTCAGGTACGAAAATAAGAGATAGTGGTTGGAATTTGATTTTATGTGCCCGACTAGAAATTGTCAAATGGAATGATGTCGATACTTTGAGACGAAATGGCATGCGTGTACAAGCTAAGTGATGGTCACGTGTGAAAGTATACATTGTAAAGGGGTGCTTGTATTGCCTCATAAAATTTACTGCTATTTGTGAAAGTGTTGGAATTATATCTTGTGAAAATGTTGGAAAATCTCAGAAATGAGGTATCTGAGTACGGTGGTTGAAGTAACAAGAAGAGTCATGGTCCGCAACCAGACGATACGTCAAGGCCTAAAATCCCACCCCCTACAGACCCAAGTAGAACAGTCCCAACTAAGATGGTTTGGCCATGTCTGCAGAATGGGAGAAGATCGGCTACCATGACAAGCATGGGAAACAAAGAGCCAAGGATCCAGACCCCGAGGACGACCCAGAGTCCGCTGGGAGGACAACATTAGACAATCTTTGAAGGACCGAGGACTAGAATGGAACCAGGCCAGGAGGAAGACAGCCGATAGGATAGTCTGGCGCTCTCTCTTCCAAACCTCTACACCTCACGGTAGAAGGGGAACGACTAAGTAAGTAAGAAAGTGTTGGAATTATATCACTGGATTGTCACTTACGTGCGGAGGTGGTGGGTGTGGCTAAAAGGTCATGGCGTACGCCTCTAACTCTGACGGGTGCCGGGTTCGCTACCAGCACAGGGAATATATTTGATGAAACTTTTATTCACAACCAGTGGTTCACACTCCCCCCCCCCCCCCAATCTCCTGGGTAGTGAGATCCGATGCCCTAGCTTTCTCGGATAAGGGTGAAAGATAGAAGGACCCGCGTGTACAAGTTGCGCATGTTAAAAATCCCTCGGCAGTTGGAAATCGTAAAGAGTAGGCCACACGGCCCCCGCCCTGGCAATATTTAAAAATTAGACACCTACCCACCACAAAAATATATATAGAGTGTGATTCCTATATACACACTTTGGGTTTCTCTCCGGTACTACGGTGTTGGTGCACTGTGCTGAGATCCTCCTTGTGTGATCTAAGGAAGGAGATGGGTACACTAATGGAGTTGTCCGTGTGCAGTGAACATGGTACATAAACCATTGATTTTATAAACAAACAAAATGACGTAACTTGTTCATTATTTCCTGTTGTTGTCATTAACGGAGCATGTTAGCTTACCACTGTAGCTGGTCTTGTCGCCAAGATACACTGAAGCATTAATGAGTCATGCAGCAGTTGTTTCTGAATCAATTTTTCTTGACATGATAAGTTTGCCAGTCCCATGTACATCTGTTTACTAATCATCTCTGACGTCATTGCCGGAAGTATCAGTTGTTTTATTCTTGGGTTGTCTCCCCACAGACCCCGGGCACAACTCGGGGAAACACAAAACTGTCACGTGTGTGTCAGTAAGGTCAAGGTCAGTCACAACAACCATGATGGGTTCTCTTAGTAAGGACAAGGGACAGTCACAACAAACATGATGGGTTCTCTTAGTAAGGACAAGGGAAAGTCACCACAAACAGGATGGGTTCTCTTAGTAAGGTCAAGGGTCAGTCACAACAAACATGATGGGTTCTCTTAGTAAGGACAAGGGAAAGTCACAATAAACATGATGGGTTCTCTTAGTAAGGACAAGGGACAGTCACAACAAACATGATGGGTTCTCTTAGTAAGGACAACGGACAGTTACAACAAACATTATGGGTTCTCTTAGTAAGGACAAGGGAAAGTCACAACAAACATGATGGGTTCCCTTAGTAATGACAAGGGAAAGTCACAACAAACATGATGGGTTCTCTTAGTAAGGACAAGGGAAAGTCACAACAAAAATAGGTTCTCTTGTTTAAAATAAAAAGAAAGGAAAGAAAAAACAAACATTGCTGCACTAGAAAGAGAGAGGGCGAGAGAGAGCGAGAGAGAGAGAGATAGAAAGGTAGAGATAGAGATAGAGAAAGATAGAGAGAGATAGAGAGGGTGAGCGATAGATAGAGAGTGAGAAAAGAAAGAAAGAGAGAAGATAAAGATATATATATATATAGAAGGAAAGATAGAGATATACAGAAGGAAAGAGAGAGACAGAGAGAGAGAACGAACGAACGAACTTTATTTTCAAAGGGTTTCGAATTGGGCACGCAGGCCCGTCTAACATTCTGCCCTTCCTTTCTCTCATCTTCCATACTGAATCCATTTATTCTCACATGTATCCTAAATATTACTTAAATAATAATATAACAAAATAAAATAAAATCCCAACATTGTAACAGTACAATAACAGTTACACAGATTTACAGTACCTTATCATAATTAATATTAAACAGGACAAAATTATCTTTAAAACCTACATATGATGTTATGTAATTATTTAAGAACATAAAATTAAGAGAGAGAGAGAGAGAGAGAGAGAGAGGGACAGAGAGAGAGAGAGAGAGAGAGAGAGAGAGAGAGAGAGAGAGAGAGAGAGAGAGAGAGAGAGAGAAAAGGAGTAAAAAAGAAATGTTATATAACATTGAGAAACTGTGGTAACGTATTATTGGGATGTGAAATCCTGTTTGAGAGCTTCTAAAGTGGTCAAGGGGAGGTAAACACGTAAATGTTAGATGAGTGGAAAACTGGATATGAAGACTATTGAATGGACACAGTGAGAACATGTACGATCGTGCAGTTCCGGGGGAGTGTGGGGCTCGACCTGGTTTGACAAAGAAACAATAGCACCTACCCCCACAGGTATGCTATAGGAGGTGGACCTACCCCCACAGGTATGCTATAGGAGGTGGACCTACCACCACAGGTATGCTATAGGAGGTGGACCTACCCCCACAGGTATGCTATAGGAGGTGGACCTACCCCCACAGGTATGCTATAGGAGGTGGACCTACCCCCACAGGTATGCTATAGGAGGTGGACTTACCCCCACAGGTATGCTATAGGAGGTGGACCTACCCCCACAGGTATGCTATAGGAGGCGGCTAATGAAAGATTGTGTGTGGAGCTGGCTACATTACAATGTCAAATAATTTGTTATAGAATCCACCACAAGCAATAAGCAACATGAATACTTAGGTGCACAGAGACATGGTGTGACAGTTTACCTGAGGAGGTCGTTTTTTTTAACAAAGATGTCAGAGGTAATAATATAGTAGAACACCTGGGCAAAGAAAATGAAAATTGAGATGGTCTTTTAAACAAAGATTTCACAGGTAATAATTTAAGTAGAACACTTGCAGACAGAAATGAAATTGAAAATTGAGGTGGTTTATTTATTTATTTTTTTTTGGTAAAATCCTATTTTAGAGGTGTCTTGCTTAGAGTTACTTCCCTTAGGAATGACCGTTCATTGTTCTTATGTATTTGTTTTTCTGCCTTTTCCGTGTATCGGGGGTACACATTTAACCTAACCTTAACAAACCATTCTTCCCCCCGGAGCGTTTTAACTTTATTGGATACGCCGATCGAGCACATAATTCCGAGCCGACTGCATCAGAATAGGTGTCCGTCGCCGGTCGAGGTCATTTTAATTATACAATGAACCCTCCCTAAAGCTCAAAGGGAAGTAACTCTAAGAAGAAACCTCTAAAATAGGATTTTTCCTTTTTTTTTAAACAAAGATTTCACAGGTGATAATGTAGTAGAACACCAGGGGAAAGAAATATAATTGAAAATTGAGGTGGTTTTTTAAACAAAGATTTCACACATAATAATATAGCAGGACACGAGGGGAAAGAACATGAAATTGACAATTGAGGAAGTGTTTTTTCTTTTTTTAAACAAAGATTTCACAGGTAATAATATAGTTGAACAAATGGGGAAAGAAATGAAATAGAAAATTGAGGAGGTATTTTTTTAAAAAGATTTCACAGGTAATAATATAGTAGAACATCTGGGGAAAGAAATGCAGTTATGAAATAAAAATACAAATTGTGAATGTGATTAAATAAAAAAAAATTAGGGATAAGTAGGTTTACAAGTAGAAAAAAAAAAAGAAAGAAAACAAACCGCAGCAGAATTTGACTGTAGAGAAAAACAAACGTACGCTACACGTAAAAGAGGAAAAAAAATTTCATTTTGAAAAACTCATATTTAGCATCACGGTAGGCCTATATTAATGGTTCTTCCCCCCCCCCCCCCCCCGCCCCCAAATGGAAAAAAATAAATGTTTAACATAAATACTGGACATTTGAATCACTGCCACTGGAGCTAATAACAATATCTCATCTGAACAAAAGTATTAAATACACTCATTCAAACACTTTGTCATAATATGAAATACTTGGTTACACTGAAGTAGCAACTACTTTTGAATATTCAACATTAACAAGAATCACGACCACATATGTGGAGACACTTATTGGCAATCATAAAGAAATTTGCATATAGATTAACACAGTCAATATTAAAACTAAATATATTAACCAGTTTGTCTTGACTACATGCCAGTTATTTGTATTATATTTTTGTATTAACTTGAATGTTGAAGCATGATCCGACAACAGGCTTCTGTACCTTACTTTCACAAGGCCTATTTTCACTTCTCAATGACTAGAGTATAGCAGTATGAGGTGCCATCAATAAAAACTAAGTTCTGACTGCTCCCATCACCTTCAAAGCAGCACCCGTAACAGCTGACAGCATTTAATGTTGTTCTTGACATCTTCTGTAATTTTTCGATGTTCTTGAATCTTCGTTCCTTCAACTGAATCTTTAAAGATTCTTTAAAGGAAGAATTCACACGGGGCAAACTGGGATAGTAGGGAAGACAGCCGATAGGATAGTATGGCGCTCTCTTCCAAACATCTACATTTCACGGAACAAGAGGAATGACTAAGTAAGTATTTCCTGGCAAAACTGCTGCTTCAAGTCTTCCATTTAACTTGACTCATGAATCCATAGAAAAAACTGCTGCTTCAAGTCTTCCATTTAACTTGACTCATGAATCCATAGACAAAACTGCTGCTTCAAGCCTTCCATTTAACTTGACTCATGAATCCATAGACAAAACTGCTGCTTCAAGCCTTCCATTTAACTTGACTCATGAATCCATAGACAAAACTGCTGCTTCAAGTCTTCCATTTAACTTGACTCATGAATCCATAGAAAAAAACAAACACATGTACAAAAAATATATGCATGAACCAAAATGAAATGAAAGTTTGTAGTTCTGCTTAGTGGGCCAGGTATGTACTAGTTCCAATTAGCTCTCAAAGCCAGTCCGGGGACCTTTGATAGCACAGCTTGTCCCTTCATCTTGTAACAACTCTGACTAGTTACCTTCAACACCTGCATCTTTCTAACAGCTTAATGTAATTTTAATAATTGTTATGATAAGTGAGTGGAGAAACTTACATGCTGAAGGTTATATTGTCTTTTATCTGCTGTCATCAGCCTTGGTAGAGAGTGGAGAACTTGGGCTAATGGGAGAGCAGAGCTGGAAATTGATTAGCTTATAAATGTTAATGCTGCGGATGATGATGTCATTGTGTACACTACCGGATCTGTAATCCGTGGTAATGAGGCTTCTCTGCTAGAGTAAAGGGTAGAACCAACGCTGAACATAGCGGGGCTTACATGATAACAACCTCCAGCATGAGAATGGAGGTAGAGGCAGTTACTGCTGCCTTAAGATGGCTGTCTGAGACTTTATTAACAAAGGCAATTATTGTATCTGGCTCACAATCCAGGCTTCAAAAGGTCCAAAATGGATGGCTCCGACATGAATGGAAAACCTTCAAAGAAGCATCAATTCTTCAAGAACTGATGTGGATCTACTGTCATGGTCATGGACTTATGAGAGGACACATCTGGCGTGTATACAACCAGTGCTCAACAGGAACAATTAGCATTCATACCCTTCGACATTTGCTGAGGGAAACTGAGCATCTATGGGTTTGCTCGGAGTGCGATGACGTTGATTCTAATTAATATTATCTGCTGTCTATGAGTCTACAACTACAGCTGGTCTTCAGTAAGTGCTGTATTAATTCTTTTAACACTTTGAGATTGTCAGACCTATTCTTCATTGATCCATAGTCGTCGACCGTTAAATCAGTCAGTGGTCATCACGCATGGTGGAATCTTGTAGGGTAGCAAGAAATAGATTCCACTTTGTTCAGTCGACGGCCATCCTTTTTAAAGTGCCCAACTCTGGTTCATTTTTTGCAACTTGGCATCCACAGATCTCCGCCATGTTGTTTTTGGTTAGCCTCTCTTTTGCTTAGGCATAACTGTTTTTGTAATGGCATCAGGGTTCCTTCTGAGGACGTGGTTAACCCAACTCCAGCGTCTGCCAGCTATGATGGTGTACATGTCCTCCTGGTTACTCCGAATAAGTTTGTTCTTGGTTGCTGATGGTATTCGGCCAACAGATTTGGAGAATTTTCTTTAGTCAAATTGTGTGGACGGATGACAGTTTCGACATTTCTTTCTCTGTTACTCTCCAGCATTCCGCGCCATAAAGAAGCACAGAAAGTACACAGCTCTCATACAGTCTTAATTTGGTGTTTGTGCTGTACTGGGAAGACTTCCAGATGTTGTTGAGACTAGTGAAGGCTGTTCTCACTTTATTCATTCTGTTGTTAATGTCCTTGCTTGTTCCACCTTCTGGTATTACTACGCATCCTAGGTAAGTAAATGTGTCTGTCTGTTCTAACTTCTGGTTCCTTATTGTTATTGGTTCAGGATTGCCCACATTGAGTGTCATGACTTCTGTCTTTTTCAGACTGATGTTCAGACCAATCTGCTGGCTATACTTATTCCGTTTATCGGTTTTTTCCTGGATGTGTTGATGTGAATGTGCGAGTACTGCAATGTCATCTGCATATTCCAGGTCTTACAGTGTAGTAAACTGTGTCCATCTAATTCCTCTTGGACTGTCCTCTGTTGTCTGGTGCATCACTCAATCTATGCCTGTCAAAAATAATGTTGTTGATAAGGGACATCCCTGTCGTACTCCTGTTTTCACTTCGAAAGTTAGGTTGCTCAATCCGATACTGCATGTAAAGTTAGAATAGAGGCTTTTTATAATGAAAACAATGCAGCTGGAAATTCCATAATCCCTCAGTATTTTCCATAGGCTGTCCCTGTGTATGCTGTTGTGACCGTGTGGCCAGAAAGATGTAATTTTAGACTGGGTAATTCATTTATGATCTGATCCACGGTGTATATTTGCGCTCATGCTGGCATTCTCACACTGGAGTGGGCAATCTAAATGAAACACACCGTTGCCATCTTTAAAACGTTTCAGACACAGCAAATATAACGAGAGACGGCCCTTGGTATTGGACATCTCAGTGCTGTCTGACACCAGAGGAACACACCTTGGTTCTGCAAAAACCGTGAGGTGTGACTCCAGGCAAGATATATCGTGGGAATGTAACGACCAGTGGGCGGAACTTGAATTGTGGGAGTCTAGGAAGATAATCTTTACTAAGATGTGATCTCATGTCATCCATACTGAGCATAGGACTCCTGATTTGCCCCCTAGAGGGATGGGTGGAGTTTTGCCTGACATTTTGACGTGGCTATCATGTGTTACAGGAGTGGATATGTAGATTTAAACTAAAAGTGTTGAAGGCTTCAGTCAGAGCTGAGAAGTAGCCAGATTGTCTTCTTGTGCAAAGCGCGCCCTAGTACGATAACCAAGTGAGGTCTGGGCTGTTGCACAGTTGCGTCTGTGCTAAGAGAACTAAGGACAAAGAGGCATGTTTGCATATGAGTACATTTTTATAATACTTTAGATTTAGTAATATTAGACGTTTCAGTTTTAAGAGTTATTGCTTATTACCATTTATCGATCTATAGTTTGATACAAGCTTATTTGCGATGTATGTGTTGTCTAGTGTAATTTCAAGTATATATATATATATATATATCTCATCACTATTTTAAACCGTTAGACTGTGTGTTAAATGTGTAAAGTACTAAGTGATTTTATAAAAGGAATTCTAGTGTCGCATTGCGGTGTATACAAGTGTGTATTTATTACTATTATTATTATTATTTGTGTAGTGTTAAGTAATAGTTATATTGCATTCTTGTGAGCTGTAAGTGTGGTTAATTTTACATCAGTGATTATTGTGAGAGAAAGATTAGCGTACCCTCTAGCTCCGTGAGAAGTCTATGCCCATTACATTTAGTATAGAGCTGTAAGAATATATATATATATATATATATATATATATATATATATATATATATATATATATATATATATATATATATATATGTGTATATCTACTTGTTCTTTAGAGCAGCTAGGCTTCTAAGATACTGATACATTGATGTCATTTAGAACAGTGCGCTGTGTGGAATATTATGGATGGGTTTGAAAAAAAAATCGAAAAAAGGTGATTCGTCTTACGAGGACAAAAGACAAAGAAAATAGTCTACGTTACGGCCACAAGGCCTTCGTCAGGAAAGGAAAGAAAGTGAAGGCTAGATAGGACACATAAGAACTTAAATAAATATAAAAATAAAACCTACGTACTTCCCTGAAGGCAAGGCATCAAAATCCTATCACTATTTGCTGTCCGCTAATTGACACGTGGCTGAAAAGGAAGTGACTTCCGCCACTGGATGTACACAATACATACTAAGAAACTAAAAACTAAAAAATGAAACCGAACAATAAACTACCCAAACATAATAAAAGTGGGGACTGGAAATAGAAGAGGACAGAATGAGTGGGAGATAAATAAATATGAAATAAAAAATCAAGACAAATTAGAAACAGTGTATAATCATACATATTATGGAGGATGGCATAAAAATAGAAGAATAGGATAAGAGTGGAAAGAGTCAAAATAGAGCAAGAGAGGAAAGGGTGACCTCAGACAAAGGTGTGTAAAGTGTTGAGACCGGCTGGTTTTAGACACCCCATGCAGTGGATAAGACGGTTCTCAAGCTGTTCTCGGCTGGCAGTGTCAGAGGAGCAGGATCGGATCACTGTGACCTGGATGTCAATGGGACCATGGTGGTCAAGACTAGTGCCCTCGATTCATATATAGTGACATCAACTATGTCAGAATCAAAATCGAGGCTGAACGACGTAGACGCCATTTTCGGCCAGACAATACAAGGGCTAGAATAAGCGTCGAGTAAGTTTTTTTTTTTTTTTAAATTAATGAAGAAAAATATCCCGTTCAACCTCTGATGGGTTATAATTAGGATATATATTGTTTTCAATTCCAAATAATATGAACAACTGCCGATGAGAAAGTGGCATCACATTTGTCAAATCATTGTAAATAGGGACAATCACAATTATGCTTATACGTTAAATAAATAAACAAAAAAACAAACAAAATCAAGGCCTGGTGGTTCTAGTTATATAACTGACTTTAACAGATATTTAATTGACTTTCATCTGTTAAAAGTCATATGCATTGTAAGAACAGCATCAGACCTTCACATTCCCAGACACTATATATTAACATTTGTTTGTGATAAATATTGTTTGACTATATTATGCAGTTCCCTAGGTCTGTCTATTCTTAACCCCTCTTCTATATTTATAAGATTATATATATATTTATATTTTTATATATTTTATATAATCTATATAATTTTAAATTATATAATATAAATTATATAATTTTATAATTATATAAATTAAATATATAAAATGATATAATGTAATAAAATTTTATATTTTTATTATTTTATTAATATTTTTTAATTATAATAAAATTATATAACATTATATAATAAATTATATAATATTATTATTATATAATAATAAAAATTATATAACATAAATTATATATATATATATATATATATATATATATATATATATATATATATATATATATATATATATATATATATATATATATATATATATAATAAAATTATGTAATATAATTATATAATAAAACTATAATAAAATCTCCGGTCCAAAATATGTAATTAGATTTTGTTAAAACTATCTGTACATAGTCGCATTTTTAATGAAAACATAAACTGATGTGATTATCTGGATCTAGTAAAACTGTCAGTGTCTACAACAGTCATTCACCAGTTTCCACATGTCAAACTAGGTAAATAGTTCAATTCAAAGGGAGTATGTTTTGCTGAGTGTTGCAACTCTAACGGAATATTTGTTGCTAAATAGTGGAATTCTAACGGAATATAAAATTCAACGGAGTATGTGTTAAAAATCCACGCTACTGATTCTTTTCAATAAACCGGTAAGTAAACTAGTTTTCTTCTTTTTGTTTTGTTACTTGAAATACAAATAATAGTACAAATATGTGCTACTGTATTTGCATCTAATTTTATTTCAAATTATTAGCTAACCTAAACGAAAATGCAAATTGGGTCTGAAACTCGCGATTGGGTCCATTTTCCTGCAATACGGGTACGTCCGAAAATGGCGGCCAAATGTTAGTTGGCGTCACTCTATATAGAAATCGAGGGCACTTGTCAGGACCATTGAAGTATATGGCAACTGGTTTTCAACTGGTGTGGAATTTTTCATCATAGATAGAAGTGTTTCATTTAAGTTTTCTCTCGTGTGATGATGTAGTTAGTATTTAGTAGAAGTATGAAGGCATTATTGTAGACTGAGATATGTTTATTGTATGATTACACATATATGCAGACCTGCATGAACACACACACACACACAGGGTCATTTAAGCGCACCTACTGGCATATTTTCACACGTGTAACAACACACACACAGACATGGACACAAAAGTGCATGTACTTGCATATTTTCACACATATGTATGTGTTATTACGTAGATGATGTTTGTCCATTAGTACGATACTAGTTTATTTTGTTTCCTTTTATTTCAGAGAGGGCAGCAGTCTGTTTGGGCTTATATGGTGTTATGTAAAGAATACCTAAATAGCTTGGTTAAATGATGTTGTATATGAATTACCTACAAAAAGTAAACTTGTGGACAACATTGTTTTCTGTATGATTCATGTGCTACCTGATAGGGTTTCATTAATAACAGTGGGACTCCTGTCATCAGGAGAGTTTTTCTGTGACTGCAGAACGTGTGTGAAAGTAGGTCAGAGAGAGTGACGACAACATTACACACAAGTTCTTATTCTTCTTCACACATCGTCATCACACTGTCACACTGTCACACTGACACACTGTCAAAAGCCTTTTCAAAATCAACAAAGTTAATGTACAGCTGTCTCTGCCATTCTGAGCACTGCTCTATAATGTTCCTGTTGGTGAATATATGATCAGCACATCTTCTATTCTTCCTAAATCCTGCTTGTTTTTTCCTCAGTTTATGGTCAACTGCTTTTAAAATTCTCTGGATGATTATCCTGCCTAGTATTTTACTGGGAACTGAGAGGAGAGTAATTCCTCTCCAGTTGTTGCAGTAGCAGCCCTATGTACAACCATATTAAGTCACCCTTTAAGTCATGCCTGAGAGAGAGCAGTTCCCTTTCTTTATGTCTTGTTCAGTGTCCATCTACCTCTCTAACCCTGTATGTTCCAGAACAATGACTGCCTAGTGATGCTATCAGCAGGCTTCTTCAATGTATATCACCAGGGCTTGAGAGGGCAGCAAAGAAAAGATCACAGCATCATATCGTACATGTCATAGGAGTTGATTATGGAAGGGTTGGCTAATCCATTGTGTACAAACTTTAAACCAAAAAAAAAAACACTTCACAAACAACATGGTCAAGTAACGAGAGTAAAAAAAAAATTGTAGGTAAAGTATCCTGTTACACGCCCATTGAGGCATATTGGGAATACCTTCTACATATCCTGCCCACTGCTTTGAGAGCACTGGCCTTTTGATATAATTATTTGTTCCTCCAACTCTTTGTCTTGTCTCCACTGCTGCCAAGATATATGTATGATTCTACATGCTGCAAGGATGCAATTTCCAGTGCTACCTGGCTATTTGTGGTAAAGTGAGATGTTATAAATATTTATAGGGGACTTAGTGTATTGACTGAGATCAGCTGTGAAGGTATCTGTATCTAATAGGTGTAGTGTTTTACAGATAACCTTACTTGCTACCACATTTATACCTCAGTCAGAATTATTCTGGAATATTGTGATGGCTACGTTAAATGTCTAGGGTTATGTAAATGAGGAAGTGTAAGTCACAACAACAACAACAGATAAACAATTTAATTTATTCCACCACACTTGACAACACTGTGACACTCACACACATTTAACACTCTATAAGACTATCTTAAAAGAGTCACTGGTAAATTCTCAAATATGTTATGTATTAATTACTTTCACTAATGGATATCCTGATTCAAATAAACAGTGAACCAGGAATCAAATGTAATCATAATTTTATGTACATAATTAATAAATATGAACATTGTATTGACATATTTTATTAGTATTATCTGATGTATCTCAGTTGTGTAGTGGTACTATGAGGTAATACTGGTTTTGGTGTTCAAGCTATGTTGTTATTTGTCATCATGACTTCAAGTGTTTGTTTATCTTGGAAATTGTATGGGGAAAAGTTCCCAGTTCCTATCAATGTAAACAATGGATTGTCCCTCTGTTTTATTATAAAGTCAGTTTTGAGGGGGGGGGACATAATGCTGAGCTCCTCTGGCCACATAAGCTTAACTTTCGTGATGACGGCAGGAAAAGACTCCTCTGCTCGATTGCTTCCCGTGTTCTGGAGACACCTCACTGGTCGCTATCTGGACCCAAGAGTATGCTGTCAGCCTCCAGATTCAGCAAAGCTCAGACCAGGTGCTGCTCAATAATTCTAGGACCACGGTCCCTGAAACAAGAAGGTTGTACCTCCTATTTCATAACTAATTTATAATCTATTTCCAGACTTAACACAATACATAACAAACACTGAGTTCAGAGCGGTATGCCAACTGCTATCTTCATCTGAAACAATTTTCACCAGTAGTCTCCTCCTAAATGGTTACTACGCCTCTGCAATTCCAGCATTAGTTCTTTCTAGTCAATAAGATAGGTGTCAGTGTACTGTTTGACAATTCCATGCAGTTTTACTTTTCTCCGACACCTTCTGTTCAGGTTGGAGCACTATATAGGCCTTGCCTCTTGTTCGCTACTGAACCACACATATATACAGACATAAATTATCAATTTACATTCAATTTTCATTAAAAAGATATTGAATATATCAAGCCTTACCACAATTCATGGAAATAATACACAGATACGTTGACTGGTGATGAATAATGGCACAAATTATGGCACAAAATCCGACCTGCCGCTGTCCCAGGCTTTTATTTAGAAAAATATGCACTGGCTCTCAACGCACTGTTGCTTTAGTAAGTATATTTGAAATTGTGGTGCTGAACTGACGCTTAAATTTGCCTATATTGGCGGGTCTAACCAATCGTGCCATGTTTACACAGCTTTTCAAAAAAAGTACTCCTACTCACGTTTCCCTAACAACAAAGAAGTAGCATTTATAGCCCGACTAATCGTGTTTAGCCTTACATTTACTTCTATCCAATCAAATAGGATTTTACATGGGGACCTATTTCCCGAACAATGGTGGTTTCAAAATCTGCCACTGAGCGATTCTGAGTTTGATGTTGTCTGACACCCTCACTATTTTCTTTTGGCTATAATTTGTTAATTCCTAGACTATTTACGTAACACTTAACATATTATTTGTCAGCAAGTCCTAAGGAACCCAAATATACAAATCCAATGGAGCCAAGTGGCTGCGTTCAAAATATGTAATTTCTAGGATAGTCGTGTATTTGTTTTTATTTTATCGATTTAGAACCGCCACCTGTCCTGCCTTTTCGACTGTTCTGTCAGGCTTTCAAACGTAAACCAGTATAATGTCATATTTCCAATAAGCATTAATCATGTTTTTTAAAACCTAACCGTGTATTTGTAGTGTTTTTTATCACTGTCTATTTGAAAAAAAGTTAGTGTTTCAAGCCTAAGCGTAGAATGGCATTAATTTTATATCGCGAGACGCGTGTTTAGTGTTGCATGCGTTCCTGCTTTCAGCCCTCCCTTCTTTCTATCCTAAGTCCATCTGTCCGTCCGTTTATGTTAACGTAGTGTAATTAATGTTAGTATTAATTTAGGTCATTAATCAGCTTGCGTATCTCAAGGCTTTTCTTAGCAATGCAGTACACGTGTTATTGTAGAAAGCGTGTATTGATGCAGTAGGCATTTACTATCAACGTGAAAGCGTGAGAATATGCAGACGAAGCATAAAAAGGGGATCTCGAGTACAATCATTGTGACAGCACTGTTCTTTACCATTCTTCTTTACTTTTATTGCATTTATGTGTTAGGCTTTACATTTACCTGATAATTTATATATGTGGATTAGAATTTCACACGACACTATTGCATCTATTTTCCTTCCCTATGATGCAAATCATCAGCTATTCAGGCGAGACTATGTCACCATTTTTCGGCCCATGCACTGAACACACCAGATTGAGATACCATCTATACCACAAGTACAGAATAGGTGCAACAGATCTGTGGCACCAGCCCAATGACAGCCGAACACCTTCTGAAGTCCTGCCCAACATACAGCAATGGAGTAGCATATGGCAACAACCTACTTCAGTCCCCAAAGACTGTTTGGAGATGTCATGAGCCTTGAGCTGACTACGGCCTTATTCGAGTCATTAATGTGGAAGTCTGAAGACAAACGAGAACGTCCCTCCATTAAGAACTCTCATTCTGCCCCCCACATCTATCTTGTCCTGCACAAATTTTGCAGATATACTGGTACAGTGTTTGTTAACTAAAATGTGATGAATAACAACATACACATATGGAGCTCAAAAGAAATCAAGTCAGACCCAAAAATCAAAATCTTCAAATTGAAATGTCAAGTCAGTCCTATTGTATGGCTCTGAAACATGAACAACAAAAACAACAACCAAAAAGCTACAGACTTTCATAAATGGGTACTTGCGTACATTAGAAGGATTGAAGTGGTATAAGATTACTAATGTGGAACTGATAAAAACCAGACAAGTGCCAGTGGAACAAGAGATAAGATGACACTAGAGATTGATAGGACTCACACCGAGATGAAATCTTTTGACATCATTATCAGGCAGTCCTTGTTCTGTAATCCCTAAGGTGAGAGAGGGAGACCTAGGAACACATGAAAAAGACACGAATGACATAAAACTAAAACATCCCATACAAGTCCACTGCAGCTATTAATTCTCAAAACATGTGGCAACATTAGTAATACAGTTTATTAGCCACTGAAAAAAATTTGGTTTATATAAATGTTCACAATTAACAAAAACTAATAAATGACACAAACTTTGGACATACACAAATTCAAAATAAAATGAACAGCAACAAAATATAAAGCATCAACCATTATTAATGGCATTAACTGTACAGCAGTGCTTCTTAAATGTGGGTGTGAAACCTGACATGATAGCTTGGAAGGCATATCAACATAAACATAGAGAATGAATTGTGTGCCAAATATAACACCGACAATGTGAATTCAGTGAAAATATATATATAGTCCAGTGAAGGCCAACGACCCATTAGGTTGTCCACTGAAGGCCAAGGACTCCTTAGAAAGAATGTACATATACACAATTACATTTTTGGCATACAAGTAATACATTTTATTACAAAGAAAAAATTGTTAATCTTACATACAGTCATACTGAAATACAATAACAATCTGTAAAAAGAAGAAATTTACTTACATGCAAAAATCTATCATAATTTTCCAGAGTAAAATTAAATTAAGAAATTTTAAGGATATGCACAGCCTAACCGAACCCCCTCCCCCCAACTATGGGCTCTGTGAACCACCAGTTAAGAAATCCCAGTATAACCATAATTTACAGTTACCCATCACCCTAAACAAAATCAGATTAACAAGTTTTAAAACACAAAAGGTCAAAGTTGACCCATAGCAGATACTGCTGTAGGGGAGTGGAGTGTTAAAGACTTTACCATACTAGGTCCAGCTCTTTGAATTTAGCTGACCAGTTCCTGTCTCTGCTGCCTTTGCCTTCCATAAATCAAGAGCACATTATGGTGCTCATTTACAGCTGGGTAGATGAGCATGATGATACCTGTTTAGAACATTGTACCTTTGCAGCCGGAAAGAGTTGAGTGTAGAGGAAGACAGTGCTGTAAGTGGGAAGTTAACATCTAGTGATAGACAGGAAATAGTATCAGAGCGCACCATCAAGACAAGAGACAGAAGATGGAGATATATTCAATGCTAAGATGGCAGTTGATAGATCAAATTGGATACCATCAAGGGAAAAATATGCCACACACTGCTGCATATTATAAAATGGATTATTTGTTTCATCTGCTTAAAATGTTAAACAAAAAACATTACTTAAAACAAACATTTAAAAAATAGCAGACAAAATACAGCCTGAGAGTACTTTGAAATTCAACTGTGTCTTAGTACAGTGTTGTGTCTCTCAGGTCTCAGTTAGTTAGTCTAGGAATGAGAAATTTAATTTAATATTACAGTTTGTGAAAGGAAATACATGGATTGACCATGTACAGACCTACTAGTTAATAAAGAAACACTTGGTACAAAAGTCACATTCTAGTGAAAACTGTGATCAGCAGATGTAGCATCCATGTTGCATGAATTCACTTGGAAATGAAAACAGCTCACAATATACTGACAGTTAAAAATGAGACATGAGATAAATTGATGGAGTTTTTCTAAAACATACAGCCCCAACTGAGTAGCACTCAAGTGCCCTTCCTTCTTATCAGATTTTGATCAAGTCTGAAACTGGACAGTTTGTTTTGCCTGAATGTTAAATACAAAACATATACAAAATTAGCTCAGCAGTTCTTAAGTTGTATTTTGTGAGATATACTTGTATATAGAAACGTATTTGCAATTTCAAAAGGTTTAAGAATAGATATGACAAAACTATTTCTTAGTTAAACGCTAGCTTTTTTTGTATGTATCATGGTGTCCCACCACCATCACATTATCTTTGATAATTTGATATTCAGCACCATGTTAACAAACAGATACATATTAGCACCATATAACATATATACATATGAGGGCTGTCCAGAAAAGAACCGTCCATAATTAATATTAGAAAAACCGTTTGCGCGACATCAATGTAACTTGGCAGCCAAATAGAGTGGCCTGTTATGCACATACCTGTGCAATGTTGATATTGCTGCACCAGTCTGTGCGACCGTTAAAAGCCATTTAGTGAGCACATGCACTGTGTGGTCATCGCATTCAAAATGGCTGAACGAGTAGAGCAAAGAATCTGCATCAAATTTTGCGTCAAGCTTCAACATTCCTCCACGGAAACTATTATGATGATTCAGAAGGCTTTTGGAGATGATGCAGTGAGTGCTACACAAATAAAGGTGTGGCACAAACGCTTCAAAGATGGTTGAGAATTCTGCTCTGGTAGCAGAATCCGCGGAACGAATTTTGCCACGACACGTCTCATACCCAGATCCTGGGTCAGAATCTTGGATACAATAGTTTTTGGAATTCCCAGATCTTTTTCTAGTTCTCGCACTGTCAGTCGCTGATCTTTGTTGATTGCAGCCCATACACGTTCAACATTTTCCGGTGTTCTGCTTGTTGCAGGCCTTCCAGAAATGGGATCACATTCAACAGATTCTCGACCATCTTTGACGCGTTTGTGCCACACCTTTATTTGTGTAGCACTCATTGCATCGTCTCCAAAAGCCTTCTGAATCATCATAATAGTTTCCGTGGAGGAATGTTGAAGCTTGACGCAAAATTTGATGCAGATTCTTTGCTCTACTCGTTCAGCCATTTTGAATGCGACGACCACACAGTGCATGTGCTCACTAAACGGCTTTTAACGGTCACACAGACTGGTGCAGCAATGTCAACATTGCATATGTATCTGCATAACAGGCCACTCCATTTGGCTGCCAAGTTACATTGAGTCGGGCAAACGGTTTTTCTAATATTAATTATGGACGTTTCTTTTCCGGACAGCCCTCATATATATAGTATTTTATCAGTGCCACTGTTACACTCATCAGTAGCTCCTATCTTTAATTTTTGTTGAGGTGGTAATATGTACCATTTTGTGTGTGTACACATGTATATGTATTTATTTATTTTTAGAGAGATAGACAGAAGGAGCGAAACCAAAAAAAACACTTTGAGATGGGAACTGGAGGCAGACATGAAAGAGTATTGGTAAGACATTTAACAGATGACACAGGAAGTCAAGGCTTGACATACATTTGTTGAGGCCCCACTGCTCCTTAGGGAACTGAAAAAAAATTCATTTATAACCCTCCACTCCCAAAGGAATATAGGCCTTCAACAAACACATGCCAAGTCCTCCTGTCACGTGCCATCATCTCAAGTTCTTTCCATGTTCTCCTCATCATTTTCACCTCTGTTTCCAGCTCTCTTCTCCATGTGTTTCTTGGTCTACTTCTGCCTCTCTTGCCTTGGGGGTTCCAGAACAAGGACTGCCTTGTAATGCTATCAACAGGTTTCCTCAGTGTGTGTCTTATCCATCGCCATCGTCTTCTTCTCATCTCTTGTTCAACTGGCACTTGTCTGGTTCTTGTCCTCAGTTCCACGTTGGTAACCTTGTCATACCATTTTAATCCCTCTATTCTAAGCAAGCACCCATTTATGAAAGTCTGTAGCTTTTTGGTTGTTGTCTTTGTTGTTCTCCATGTTTCAGAGCCATACAATAGGACTGACTTCACATTTGAGTTGAAGATTCTTATTCGTGTTGGATCTGATTTCTCTTGATCTCCATATATTTCCCAATGCAATGAAAGCTCCTCTTGCTATTTGTACTCTTATTTTGATATCACTGTCTGTCCCTCCAACTTTGTCTATATTGCTGCCAAGATATGTGTATGATTCTACATCTTGTATTGGTGTTTCTTCAAGTTCAACCCTGTTATCATTACCTGCATTATTCTCTGGTTGCGATTTCAATTTACACAACAAAAATACTTTTTTCACTACCACTTTGCAAAATGAAGTCCACAGGAAGTGATCAAATAATTTAAACTATAAAGATATCACTGACAAACAACATTTTTCTTTCTTATATAAGAATAAGTGTTCTTATGTCAGTTTCTTGCGCTGATTTCAAATTTGAAATCCGTTTATCTCTATCACATCGGGTTCTTAAGATATTTGTGAATAAATATATTTTTGAGAAACTGTTATTTGCTCCGTTTCATTTTTACTATATAACTTATTAAAAATTAATAAAATGCAAAATAATTCTACTTTTTTATACTGCTAAAAGATGCATGACATATGTTACGCTATTTTTCAAATAGTTAATGTATTTTGAAATAAAAAATGAGCGAAATATGGCTTCTAGATGTTGTAGAAATTCGGCTTATCTGTTCTGTTACGTGTGCGGATATTTACACCATTACTAAAGAAAGCAGATGAACTTTATTTCGATTCGAAAGTTGATGATGCAAATAAATCTTGGAAGCCAAATGCAGTTTGTTCGACTTGTGCAAATACATTGGCAGGTTGGTTACGAAAATCGCCGAAGCATAAGTCGATGCCTTTTGGAGTGCCAGTAATATGGCGTGAACCGACAAATCACGCTACTGATTGTTACTTCTGCTTGACAAATATCCATAGTTTCACTTTTAAAACAAGAAAGTCGGTGGTTTATCCAAATATTGAATCGGTTTCAAAACCAGTGCCTCGTTATCCAATCACGTGTCCGATCCCAGTTCCACCAGAACAATATCCGTTGGACGTGAATGAACCATCAGAAAGTGATAGTTTACCTGCTTTAGAAACTAATTCTGACTCGGATTATATACCGGTGAATGATGGTGTTCACTTAATTAACCATTCAGAACTTTCAGATCTAATACGTGATCTTGCTCTTACCAAAGGACAAGCGGAATTACTCGGTTCGCGACTCAAAGAATGGAATCTTTTAGCGCCCAATACTCCAATATCTAAATTTCGTCATAGACACAGAGAACTTGTTCAATACTTTGAGATGGATGATGACATTTGCTATTGCAAAGATGTAAACGGTCTAATGGTGCACCTTGGTCATGAGCACATAGTCAACGAATGGCAACTTTTCATCGACTCTTCCAAGACTAGTCTAAAAGCCATGATATTGCATAACGGAAATTTATTTTCATCAATTCCAGTCGCCTACTCTGTTCATATGAAAGAAACTTATGACAATATGGATATACTTTTGGCAAATATAAAGTACAATGACTACCAATGGCGGATTTGTGGAGACCTAAAGGTCATTGCAATTCTCACGGGCATGCAGACTAGGTATACTAAATTTTGTTGCTTCCTATGTGAATGGGACAGCCGCAACAGACAGGAACATTATGCAAGAAAGGTGTGGCCTATCAGGGATCGTATGCAGCTCGGGCATAAAAATGTAATACATGAGCCATTAACAAAGACAGCATCATTTTACCACCGTTACATATAAAGTTGGGGCTCATGAAGAATTTCGTAAAAGCGTTACATAAAACGAGCAAAGCTTTCACTTATCTTCGAGAAAAGTTTCCGCAAGTTAGCGATGCAAAGATAAAGGAAGGTATCTTTGTAGGACCTCAGATTAGGAAAGTTATTGCAGACAAACAATTCGAGAACTTGTTACATGGTAGTGAACTTCGCGCATGGATGGCATTCAAATAGATCGTCGATAACTTTCTGGGAAATCACAAATCTGTCGACTTTGTGCATATTGTTAAGCAGTGCATAGATGCATACTTAATTATGGGCTGTAACATGTCCCTCAAAATCCATTTGCTCGATTCGCATCTTGAATTTTTTCCTGACAACCTTGGCGAAGTCAGCGATGAACATGGAGAACGATTCCATCAAGATATCGCCGTAATGGAGTCACGTTATCAAGGACGGTGGAGTGTGACCATGCTTGCCGATTATTGTTGGATGCTTCATCGCGATGTACCACATGCCATTCACCGACGAAAGTCGACTGCAAAGAAATTCAAGCCTAAGCCTACATAACTGTTATACTTCTTGTACGAATGATGTTGTAATACTGTATGCGTTGTTAAAAAACTTCAATTGCATATTTCTAGAGATCCCGACCTGATAGAGAAAAACGGTTTGCAGATTTAAAAACAGCGCATTAAAATTGACCAGAAAAACATAGAACTGTTAGAGAAAGAAAAAAAAATTTTTTTTTTGTTAGTCAGTGTATTTTGTGAAAAGGAGGCTGAAGAATAATGAATGAGTAAACTTGAATTACAAACATCACACTTACAAATTGTGTAAGGTAAACACATAAATTTTCTCTGATGTACGTCTAGTGGGCAGTTTTAGAACACAGACGAGTAAACTCAACACCACAAACATTGCACTTACAAATTGTCTCTCATGTATGTTTTGTAAATTGTGTGCTGTTTTAGAATGTAACAACACTCTTAGGAAGTCCCTCTCATGTGTGCCTTCTTTTGTGTAATTTTAGAATACAGACTTGAGAAAACCTAATACCTAATACAACAAGCATCACATTTATACATCTCTCCAATGTGTTTCAACACGTGCCTTTTTATCTGAGTAGCCTGAGACAACGCATCACCACAAAGATCACACCTATATGGCTTTTCCTCTGTATGCCTTCTTAGAGTAGTGTTTTCAAAAAATCTCAAACTTATAAAGTTTATGTGTCCTTTTGTGTCTCTTTACTCACTTACTTAGTCTTTCCCCTTCTACTGTGAGGTGTAGAGGTTTGGAAGAGAGGGCGCCAGACTATCCTATCAGTTGTCTTCCTCCTGGCTTGGTTCCATTCTAGTCCTCAGTACTTCAAAGATTGTCTATTGTAGTCTTCACAGCGGACTCTGGGTCATCCTGGGGGTCTGGATCCCTGGCTCTTTGTTTCCCATGCTTGTCATGGTAGCCAATCTTTTCAAATTCTGCAGACATGGCCTAACCATTTTAGTTGGGACTCTTCTACTTGGGTCTGCAGGGGGTGGGATTTTAGGCCTTGACGTATCGTCTGGTTGTGGACCATGTCTCTTCTTGTTACTTCAACCACCTCCCTCCGATACCTCATTTCTGAGGTTTGGATCTGGCTTTTTTAGATTGTAGTTATTGCACATGACCCGCATCCATATGTCAAGACTGGGACATAGGTTGAGTGGTATATAGCCATCTTTGTTTTCTTACCAACCTCTCTCTTGCTGAGGAATCCTCGATTTATGGCCTCAAAAAGTCTCCCAGCTGCTGCTTTTCGAGTGGCCAACTCTTCATTGATGCCTCCCTGTCAGTCTATAATAGCTCCGAGATATTTAAAGTGATCGACCTGCTCCAGGACCTGTTCTCCCAGCTTAATCTGATGTCTTCTTTCTTCTCGTGATATCACCATGGATTTTGTTTTAGAGCTGCTTATGACCATCCCTGTCTTCTCCAGCTCTTCCTTCCAGACTTGCAGGTTGGATTGGAGATGTGCTTCTGATTTAGCAATCAAGGCAACATTATCAGCAAATGCCAGCTCTGAAATATAGACCTGTCTCATCTTACAATACCCCACTGAATACTTTCCTGTCTTCTCCTTACATGCCTTGATGACATTGTCCACGAGGAGTATGAAAAGATAAGGTGACAAAATATCACCTTGTCTTACACCGGTGGTGGTCCTAAACTCTTCTGACCTATGGTTTGCTGTCCTCACATAATTTCTGTAAGACTTGTAGAAGCTCTGTATAGCATGAATCAGAGGTGCTGGAATGTTCTTCCTTGCCAAACAGTCCCAAAGTTTGCTCCAGAGGACCCTGTCAGATGCCTTTACCAGATCTATGAAACAAAGATGGATCTCACTCTTATACTCAAGGGCCTTTTCACTCAGCTGTCTGAGTGTGAAGATTAGGTCTTGAGTACTTCAGTTTGTTTGGAATCTGCACTGGACCTCATCCAACTGTCGCTCAGC
Organism: Oreohelix idahoensis; assembly: GCA_024509875.1. Taxonomy (NCBI): domain Eukaryota; kingdom Metazoa; phylum Mollusca; class Gastropoda; order Stylommatophora; family Oreohelicidae; genus Oreohelix; species Oreohelix idahoensis. Next base: position 238,322 of record JAMPIV010003830.1, read on the forward strand.
TAGGCATCTGATTCTCTGCTCTAGGATTCTAGAGCAGGTTTTACCAAGGACACTGAGAAGGGATATGCCTCTATGGTTTCCACATTGTTGATTGTTACCGTTTTTGAAAATTGGTGTTATGATGGCAATCTTCCAATCCTTTGGTATGGTCTTGTTGCACCACGCTGCCTGTAGGACCCATAAGAGTAATAGGTCGCCTGATGCTCCCATGTACTTAACCATTTCTGGTGTTATACCATCATGCCGTGCTGCTTTGCCCATCTTGATTTTCTCCAGTGCTGCCTTCAGTTCTTCCATCTTTATGTCATCTTCATCACCATTTGTTTCATCTTCTGTGCTAGTGGTTATCGTTTCTGATGCTTGACCTTGCTCACCATCCAGGAGTTCTGAGAAATATTCTTTCCATCTTCCCATTACTTCCTTCATGGCAGTAAGCAATTTGCCTTGCTTGTCCTTTAAAAATTTGAGAGGGCATTGTTTTTCCTTCCTCATGTTCTTTAGGGTCTTATAGAACAATTTCTGGTTTTCTTGCGCATCTTTTTCAAGTTTTTCTCCAAATTCTTCCTAGGACTTCTGTTTTGCTGCTAGCACCTTGTTCTTTGCTTCTGTTCTGAGTATCACATATTCTCTATATTTCTCTATTTGTCCTGCTGTATTTTTAGCTCCTAAGTAATGCTTCCATGCCTTTTTCTTCTCTCTTATTTTCTCTTTGACTTCCTCTGTCCACCAAGGTGTCCTCTTTCTCTTGTTTTCTAGTTGGAACACCACATGCTTCTGCAGCAGCTTTTTTATGATGTCATTGAATTTAAGCCAGAGGGTTTCCAAGTTATCACGTTGTTCTTCTGTGTTTCTCACCGCTGCAGCAATAAGCCCCTGATATCTGGTCCTAATTTCTGGCTCTCTCAGCTTGTAGGTCTTAATGCTCATTTCACCAATTCATTTACTTAGTTTCTTGCATGATGTTGGGGCAGTTCCTAGGCTGAGAAACTCTTTCAGTTGTTCTTTTGATTGTAAGCAGGTAGTGATCACTTCCAATCTCTGGCCCTCTCCAGACTCTAGCATTCTGGACATACTTGAATGAGCTCCTCCTAACAATGGCATAGTTGATCACTGACTTCTAATTTTTTGTTGGTTCACATCTAGCATATGCATGTATGCGCTTATGGGGGAACTTTGTGTTTGGGAACTTTCTGCTCACTGCAGAATCTAAGGAGTCGCTTTCCATTGTCATTGAGAGCATCTTCTCCATATCTTCCGCTAACTCCACCCCATCTAGCATGGTCATTTCCAACTCTGGCATTGACATCTCTGAGCATGATAATTTCATCTAGGCAGTCATTCACTGTCCTTTGAAGCAGCTCGAAGAATTCCTCCTTGATCTCTGCTCTCTCATCCTCATTTGAAGCATACACTATGACAAGGTTGACTATGGTTTCTCATTCATTTAGTTTTACAACCATAATGTGCTCCAAGACAAAGTTCCATCCCTTGATACTATCTTTTTGGTTTTTTTGCTACAATGCAACCAATGCCCTCTTTAGCTCTTTCAGATGTGGGTACACCACTGTAGAGCAGCATATTGCCATCAAGATCCGTGACTCCTTGTCCCTTTTTCTTTGTTTTCATTTCTTCTTCTTTGATCCCTAGCCGCCGACCGCCAAAGCAGTCAGTGGTTATCACGCCCAGTGACGCCGCGCAGGGCAACAACAAATTGATTCCACTTTGCTCGGTCGGTGGCCATCCTTCGTACCGTACACCAACTCTGGTTCATTCTTTGCATCTCAGCCTCCACAGTCCTCCACCAGGTTGTTTTTGGTCGGCCTCTCTTTCATTTTCCTTCAGGGGTCCAAAGCATAGATGTTCTTGTGAAGGCATCGGGGTCTCTTCTGAGGACATGGCCAGCCCAGCTCCAGCGTCTTCCAGCTATGATGGTGTGCATGTCCTCTTGCTTGCTCTGAGTAAGCAGATCTTGGTTGGTGATGGTATTCAGCCAAAAGATTCGGTGAATTTTTCTTAGGCATGTTGTGTGAAAAGAGGGCAATTTCGACATTTCCTTCTCTGTAACTCTCCAGCATTCCGCACCATAGAGAAGCACAGAAAGCACACAGCTCTGATATAATCTTAATTTTGTGCTTCTGATGTATTGAGAGGACTTCCAGATGTTGTTTAGGCTAAAAAAGGCTGTCCTTACCTTATTCATTCTGATGTTGATGTCTTTGCCTGCCCCTGTCTGGTGTTACTATGCATCCTAGGTATGTGAAGGTGTCTGTCTGTACCTGTTGCCGATTCCTTACTGATATGGGCTCAGGGTTGCTCACATTGAGCGTCATGACCTCTGACTTCTTTAAATTGATGTTCAAGCCCACCTGCTGGCTAAACTTATTAAGTCTATCCGTTTTTTCCTGGATGTGTTGATGTGAATGTGCTATTAGTGCAATGTCATCTGCATATTCCAGATCTTCCAGTGTAGAAAATGTAGTCCATCTTATTCCTCTTGGACTGCCCTCTGTTGTCTGGTGCATCACCCAGTCTATGACTGTTAAAAATAGAGTGGTTGATAAGGGGCATCCCTGTCGTACTCCTGTCTTCACCTCAAAGGTTAGGTTGCTCTGCCCAACACTACAAGTAAAGTTGGCATAGAGGCTTTTTATGATTGACACTATGCAGCTTGGAATTCCATAAGCCCTCAGTATTTTCCATAAACTGTCCCTATGTATGCTGTCAAAAGCCTTTTCAAAATCAATGAAATTAATGTACAGCTGTCTTTGCCATTCTGAGCACTGCTCTATAATGTTCCTGAGAGTGAATATATGATCTACACATCTTCTGTTCTTTCTAAATCCTGCTTGTTCTTTCCTCAGTTTGTGGTCTACTGCTTTTAAAATTCTCTGTATAATTATCCTGCCTAGTATTTTGCTGGGAACTGAGAGAAGAGTGATTCCTCTCCAATTATTGCAGTCTGCAAGATCTCCCTTCTTGGGCAATTTGACAATTATTCCTTTGTTCCACTCTGATGGTGTTGTCCCTGTTTTCCAGACTTGTGCAAATAGTGGTTCTAATAGTTCTGCTGCTAGCTCAGGGTCTGTTTTAAATAGCTCTGCATTTAAGTTATCATGGCCAGGAGCTTTTCCGTTCTTTAACCCTTTGATTGCTGTGATGATTTCTTCTTTTCGTGGAATGTCTGTATTTACATCTAGATCGTTTTCAGCCTCAGGAACATTCATTTGTCTCTCTGGTGGTTCCTTGTTCAGAGTTTCTCTGAAGTGCTCTGCCCATCTTGTTTCCTGTGACTCTGCTGTCGTGATGAGATTTCCTTGCTTATCTCTTACTAATGTAATATTGTTTGCACCTCATTTTCCGCTGATGAATTTAGTTATTTTGTATACTGTGCTTTGTTCATTTCTCAGTGCTGCCTCTTCTGCCTGTCTTGCAAGATCATCTAGGAAATTCCTTTTGTTGGCTCGGGTTTGGCGTTTAACTTCCTTGTCCAGCTGACTGTACTGTTCGCTATATAGTTGCTTTAACCTGGGGAACTTTGCTTCTGTTTTCTTTCTTTTCATTTCCTTTCTCAGTGTTATGGTGTTTAATGTTTCTGGTGTTATCCAGTCTTGCTTCTTCCTTTCCTGGAATCCCAAGCATGATTTGCTGCTTTCCTTATATATTGTTGAAATGGTGTTGAATTTCTGGTCTATATCATCAGTCAATGTCTTTTCCTGACTTTTGGCAAATTGATATCGTTTCTTTATGTCAGCCGCAAAAGCTTTTCTGGTAAGGAACTCCTAATTTGCTGATGTCAAACCTTTTCTGTGTAGTTACAGTTGGTCCAGCCCTTCTTAATTTCACTTTCAGTTTTGCTACTACTAAATGGTGATCACTTCCAACATCTTCACCTCTTCTTACCTTCACATCTTGTAATGCATGTCTCCATCTACCGTTAACCATGATGTGGCCTATCTGGTTTCTGTCCCGACCATTTGGTGATTCCCATGTTAATTTGTGAATTTCTTTATGTGGGAAAAGCGTTCCTCCAATGATCTGGTTGTTAATACTACAGAAACTTATTAATTTATCCCCATTTTTGTTTGCTGTTCCGCTGCCGCATTTCCCCATTACTCTTTCATTATATGTATTGTATGTACCAGCTTTCACATTGAGGTCTCCCATTACTATAATAAGATCATATCTAGGTGTGTCTTCCATTTCTTTCTGCAGTTGTTGATAGAATTCATCCTTGACCTCTTCATCACTGTCATTCGTTGGTGCGTAGCATTGTATTATTGTAGTATTGGCGAATCTACCTCTCAATCTTAATCTTCTTCTTCTTCTTCTTCGTTCGCCCTGAAAAGGACGGTGGTTGCGTTGTGTCTGTTTACAACGTAGCTGTGATATCTGCACCTTTCGGTCGACACATCCAACTTCTGCACGGCATTTTTTAGGACCGCGTTTGCCTTCCCATTTCGATCCACACTCGCTCAGCCAGCCTGCACAGCTGCAGACTGTTTCCAGGACCAAATCTTAATCTTATCAGTCTGTTGTTGATGGGTTTCCATTCCAGTAATGTCCTTTCTATTCCTTTCTGTAGAATAATGGCTACACCTTCATTGTGTTGTCCATCCTCTCTTCCAGAGTAAAGTACTGTTTCTCCTGTTGCTGTTTTAACTTTTCCTGCCCCTGTCCATCTGCTCTCGCTTATCCCTAGAATGTGTAACCCATAGTTTCTCATTTCTGCCGTGACCTGTTTTAGTTTACCCGTCTCATTCATTGTCCTGACATTCCAAAATCCTATTCTTGTATCACGTTTTGCGGTCAGGAGGTCCGTTCTCATGTCAGTGGCTTTCTTTTGGCGTTCACCACTGACAGTCATACGAGCCTCAGACTCCGGATGTCCATCCCACAGCAAAGTCTGTTTATTCGTTGTTGTTTCCGTAACTTCAATTTTTTTTACATAGTCAGGGGTGTCAGCCCTATGCCAAAACCCCTAACCTGGAGGACCAGGGTGTCTGCTTTCGTCATGACCTCTGCCTGCGCAAACCTGTCCAGCTTGGTAGAACCTTCCAGGAGTAAAACTCCCACTGGCATAGCTCTGGGGGTAATCAGGGTATGCAAGCCACCATACCTCGACAAGGTATTGACACCAGTGATGGCAGTTGTTTCCATTATAGCCAGGATTTCTAGTTTTGCTTTCCTCATCTCTTCCACCAGCTCCTCTTCTTTCCCATTTACACTTCTGTGTTCCAATTTCCATAAGTCATAGTCCGTAGTTCGTTCGAGTTCATCACCTTTAGAATCAGTCCAGTTTTCTCTCTTGTAGTTTGTGTAATCATAGTTTAAAGCAAACAGGTGATTGGCCTGTTGTGCCTTTGCATGGTGGAGGGGCTGCCTCCTTACAGATACCATGTAGGCCGCCCTCCTCCTTTTTCAGTCTGGCTTGGGACAGGTCTAGGCTGTATCTCTTTAAAGTACCACTATGAAAGAATTCTGCTCCACAAACATCACACTTATAAGGTTTCTCTCCTGTGTGTGTCCTTTTGTGTCTTTTTAAAGCCCCATTCTCAGAAAATTCTGCTAGACAAACATCACACTTATAAGGTTTCTCTCCTGTGTGTGTCCTTTTGTGTATCTTCAAATTATTATTTAGAGAAAATTTTGCTCAACAAACATCACACTTATGAGGTTGCTCTCCAGTGTGTGTCCTTTTGTGACTCTTTAAAGAACCACTAAGAGAAAATTTTGCTCCACAAACATCACACTTATAAGGTTTCTCTCCTGTGTGTGTCTTTTTGTGACTCTTTAAATCACCATTACGAGAAAAATCTGCTCCACAAACATCACACTTATAAGGTTTCTCTCCTGTGTGTGTCCTTTTGTGACTCTTTAATTGACCATTTTGAGAAAATTTAACTCCACAAACATCACACTTATAAGGTTTCTCTCCTGTGTGTGTCCTCTTGTGAATCTTTAAATCATAATTACGAGAAAAATCTGCTCCACAAACATCACACTTATAAGGTTTCTCTCCTGTGTGTGTCCTTTTGTGACTCTTTAATTGAGCATTTTGAGAAAATTTAACTCCACAAACATCACACTTATAAGGTTTCTCTCCTGTGTGTGTCCTCTTGTGAATCTTTAAATCATAATTACGAGAAAAATCTGCTCCACAAACATCACACTTATAAGGTTTCTCTCCTGTGTGTGTCCTTTTGTGACTCTTTAATTGACCATTTTGAGAAAATTTAACTCCACAAACATCACACTTATAAGGTTTCTCTCCTGTGTGTGTCCTCTTGTGAATCTTTAAATCATAATTACGAGAAAAATTTGCTCCACAAACATCACACTTATAAGGTTTCTCTCCTGAGTGTGCACTTTTGTGTCTCTTTAAAGCCACATTCTCAGAAAATTCTGCTCCACAAACATCACACATATAAGGTTTCTCTCCTGTGTGTGTCCTTTTGTGTCTCTTTAAATCACCACTATGAGAAAATTTTGCTCCACAAAAATCACACTTATAAGGTTTCTCTCCTGTGTGTGTCCTTTTGTGTCTCTTTAAACCACCACTATGAGAAAATTTTGCTCCACAAACATCACACTTATAAGGTTTCTCTCCTGTGTGTGTCCTTTTGTGTATCTTTAAATGATCATTTCGAGAAAATTCTGCTCCACAAACATCACACATATAAGGTTTCTCTCCTGTGTGTGTCATTTTGTGACTCTGTAAAGAACCACTACGAGAAAATGCTTCTCCACAAACATCACACTTATAAGGTTTCTCTCTTGTGTGTGTCATTTCGTGACTCTTTAAACCACCACTATGAGAAAATTTTGCTCCACAAACATCACACTTATAAGGTTTCTCTCCTGTGTGTGTCCTTTTGTGTCTCTCTAAATGATCATTTCGAGAAAATTCTGCTCCACAAACATCACACTTATAAGGTTTCTCTCCTGTGTGTGTCTTTTTGTGACTCTGTAAAGAACCACTACGAGAAAATGCTTCTCCACAAACATTACACTTATAAGGTTTCTCTCTTGTGTGTGTCATTTCGTGACTCTTTAAAGAGCGGTTCTGAGAAAATTCTGCTCCAAAAGTATTACATTTATAAGGTTTTTCTTCTGTATGTTGACTTTTGTGCCATTTTGAATAAAGTTTTTGTCCTGTAAGTTCATCACACATGAAAGATTCTCCTTCTGTATTTGTCACCTTGTGATCACTTTGACAAAATTCTGCTCCACTTACATCATATTTGTCATGTGTCTCACTATTATGCTGCATTATGGGTTTCTTTGGATAATCAGTCCTAGAAAACCTACTAAGACCACCACACTTGTTAGGTAGATCTTCTTTATGCTGCATTACATGTGCCTTTAGATAACCAAAATGAGCAGCCCCCATACCAATAATTTTCTCTCATATGTGAAAGTTCATGTTCTTTATAGTCACCTTTCTTGCTAACCTGTACTCCACAAACATTGACAGCTGAAAAGTTTCTCTTTTGTACTTATTATTATTTCATCTGATTGTACACTGCCACACATTTAAAACCGTCTCTACTTTCAATGTTGAGAGTTAAATCATCATAGACTATTGTTGATTTCCTGCTGCAGTTTTCATTTTGTAAGACTGCAGTATAAATCTCAGGAGTCAGATTCATGTTTACAGTCATTATCTCAGAGTCTGCGGCATTCTGTGATTTGTACCTCTTTTAATCTTGATTCAATGTTATTGTCTGTATATAGTGTTGCAGCTACCGTACTTACATCAGCTTTTATTTCACTCACAAAATGTGTTTCTGTGAATTCTGGCAACACTTGATTGAATGCGGCATTTTGCACCGGTTTCACTCATAATGAAACTGTTCATAATTTTCAAATCTGGAATGTCAACACTAGAGTTATAGGGGGATCGCTGGCTACAGGAATGGTCACCTGAAAATTCATTGAATAAAACATAAGAGTAAAAACTTCAGATAATTATGTATTCATAACAAATTTTAACTCTGTATGTTTTTTAGCATCATATTAGGTATGATTTAAAAGTTATGCAACTATAAGATTATGTAAGAAGCATTTGTTTCTTTCTGATATTTCTTCTTCTTCTTCTTGGATCCTTAGCCCCAGACTGACAAAGCAGTCAGTGGCCATCACGCCTAGTGGCATTTTGTACGGCAACAACAAATTGATTCCACTTTGCTCGGTCGGTGGCCATCCTTCGTACAGTGCCCCAACTATGGTTCATTTTTAGCATCTCAGCCTCCACAGTCCTCCGCCAGGTTGTTTTTGGTCGGCCTCTCTTTCGTTTTCCTTCAGGGGTCCAAAGCTTAGCTGTTCTTGTGATGGCATCGGGGTCTCTTCTGAGGACATGGCCAACCCAGCTCCAGCGTCTGCCAGCTATGATGGTGTGCATGTCCTCTTGCTTGCTACGAGTAAGCAGATCTTGGTTAGTGATGGTATTCGGCCAGAAGATTTGGTGAATTTTTCTTAGGGAACCAAAAAGCTACAGACTTTCATAAATGGGTGCTTGCGTAGAATAGAGGGATTAAAATGGTATGACAAGGTTACCAACGTGGAACTGATGACAAGAACTAGACAAGTGCCAGTGGAACAAGAAATGAGGAAGATGACGATGGCGATGGATAGGACACACACTGAGGAAACCTGTTGATAGCATTACAAGGCAGTCCTTGTTCTGGAACCCCCAGGGCAAGAGAGGCAGAGGAAGATCAAGAAGTACATGGAGAAGAGAGTTGGAAACAGAGGTGAAAATAATGAGGAGAACATGGAAAGAACTTGAGAAGATGGCACGTGACAGGAGGACTTGGCATGTGTTTGTTGAAGGCCTATGCTCCTTTGGGAGTGGAGGGTTATGAATGAATGTTGTGTGAAAAGAGGACAATTTTGACATTTCCTTCTCTGTGACTCTCCAGCATTCCGCACCATAGAGAAGCACAGAAAGCACACAGCTCTGATATAATCTTAATTTTGTGTTTGTGCTGTACTGAGAGGACTTCCAGATGTTGTTTAGACTATAAAAGCTGTTCTTGCTTTGTTCATTCTGTTGTTGATGTCTTTGCTTGCCCCACTGTCTGGTGTTACTATGCATCCTAGGTATGTGAAGGTGTCTGTCTGTACCAGTTGAGCGTCATGACCTCTGACTTTTAAATTGATGTTCAAGCCCACCTGCTGGCTATACTTATTAAGTCTATCCATTTTTTTCTGAATGTGTTGATGTGAATGTGCTAGTAGTGCAATGTCATCTGCATATTCCAGATCTTCCAATGTAGAAAATGTAGTCCATCTTATTCCTCTTGGATTGCCCTCTGTTGTCTGACGCATCATGCAGTCTATGAATGTTAAAAATAGAGTGGTTGATAAGGGGCATCCCTGTCATACTCCTGTCATCACCTCAAAGGTTAGGTTGCTCTGCCCAACACTACAGGTACAGTTGGCATAGAGGCTTTTTAAGATTGATACTATGCAGCTTGGAATTCCATAAGCCCTCAGTATTTTCCATAAACTGTCCCTATGTATACTGTCAAAAGCCTTTTCAAAATCAACGAAATTAATGTACAGCTGTCTTTGCCATTCTGAGCACTGCTCTATAATGTTCCTGAGAGTAAATATATGATCTACACATCTTCTGTTCTTTCTAAATCCTGCTTGTTCTTTCCTCAGTTTGTGGTCTACTGCTTTTGAAATTCTCTGTATAATTATCCTGCCTAGTATTTTGCTGGGAACTTCTGTCTGATATGTTAATAGTTCATGGTGTATTGCATACTATGAAACTAATAGTATACATTTACTAATTTTAAATGGTGTTGCAAAATGTTTTTTTTAAATGTGGTCGCTAATCACATATATTCATTAATATTCCAAAATCTCCATCTTAATCATATGTAATGCTGGGTCTTCAATAAGTTTCACTACAGGGGGAATACCTGAAGGTGTGTGGATGATTTAAGGAGTCAATGAGGATGTAATTTGCCTCACAGACAGAGGTTCACTTCCACATTTGTACGTATATTATAGCATTGTGCATAACTGGTGGTCATATAAGAATGACACCAGGTATGCCTCCGTGCAGGTGGGTGTTCATATAAAAGGGCATGGACCTATAATTTCACTATATAGCGTGCATGGGCATAAATTACTACTGAGACATTATCAAGGAAGATAGTGTTCAAATGTACATGTGTCTAAGGTATGAATTATAGAAAGATAAACTGGCAAACCATTATGCTTATATTTCTACAATTTTGTTTTGTACAATGTGTATGAGTAAATATTACTACTACACAGTAACACTGCATTCACACTGTAGATATATCTTAAGTGGACATATCATAGAACATGGACATAACTGAATTTTATGTGCAGCATTCTTCAAATATGAATTATTGAAAAATGAGACAAGAAATAATTACTTATGGCTACTTTCGACTACTTATACTAATAGGTATACATAAGCATAAAATACAATTGAGAAATATAGCTAGTAGTAATGTTAAAACCATTGTTTGGTAAAGCAGATTTGGTAATATAATTTGATAAACATGATAATGACTTATATTTTTGGTGATCATATAACATACAAAATAATGGCAATTCTAATCTATACAATGGTATATACATGAACACACTACATGTAATGTCATTATCAGCCCTAGTCCTAACATTTCGAACACATACTCTACCATTTATGCAGTTTTCTAAATGGGATATGCACATTAAAGATGGGGAAATTCAGAACAAACAAGTTTCTATTTACAATTTAAGATGCACAATTATGTTTCAAATACCACCTGCCCATCTTTCAATCATGGAAATTGTTGAATGTGTAAATGCTACCTGGGCATGATTATTTCAATGCCATTCTGAGTTCTGACCTAATTTGTTCAGTGTTATTTAATACATCCTGTTTGGGAAATAAAAACAGATTCTGTATTCTGTACATACTTTTGTTTTCTTCTTCGCTCAACAGTGATAGCATTATTTTTTTATTCAAGCATTGAAATGAATAATTTGTTAACCTGATTAAACCATGTTGCTTATAATCATTATGAAATTGATTGTGACTTACTGCTTGCAATACACAAGAGTTTAATACTGGTATTCAGTGTCATTTTTTTCCAAACACGTGCATGACCTACATGCAATAAACAACAGACAGAGTACAGGATCTTTTAGTCGAATCTTATCAGCAACCAAGAAATACTTATTCGGAGTAGCCAGGAGGACATGCACACCATCATAGCTGGCAGATGCTGGAGTTGGTTTTGGCCGCATCCTCAGAAGGGACCCTGATACCATTACAAGAACAGCTATGCTATGGATCACCGAAGGAAAGCAAAAGGGAGGCCAACCAAAAACAACTTGGAGAAGAACTGTGGAATCCAAGATGCAAAGAATGAACCAGAAATGGGGCACTGTATGAAGGATGACTGCCAACCGAACAAAGAGGAATCAATTTGTTGCTGCCCTACAAGATGCCTCCAGGCATGATGGCCACTGACTGCTTTGACCATCAGCAGATATGGATCAAAGAAGAAGTAGAGTAAAGGAGAGTGAGCAGGAGAGACTAAAAATACTCATATCTGATGACTAAACATTATTCTATCTACCTATTCAAGTATGATAATCTCAATCACAATCTACTGTCACTTAAAAAAAATAAATAAATAAAAAACACTTTATAAATACAAACATCTGGTGGCTAAACAATGTTTTCTCTCATCAAGTATGACAAAACCTTTCTGTTCTTGTTATGCCAAACTCATAAAATTGACTTCCCTAATTTAACGAGGCATGCTGTACAGATCAAATTAAGGGGAGATAATGTTTAGTTACTCCTTAACAAGTTTTCAGAAAATAAAATAAATAAATCACCTCTATCACAAATTAAAGGATAACCTGATGTTGTTTAACTATTATAAAACAATGAAAATCTACACATGGATGGTACTTTGCATGAAATCTGTAAAATTCTTTTAGCCCAATGAATAAAGATTAATTCACATACAGTAGTTTAAACTTCCCTCTTTTCTATTACAAAATCAGTGGATATTTCTGCCACAGCAAAAGTAGTTGACCTGGCTTGAATAGAACAGATAGTTGCTGGGCAGCTAACATAAATGGGATGTAATTGATATGGTGGCTACTTCGCAGTAGTAGTGATTATAATTAGTTTTCATGCTCTTAAACCAGGGTAAAGAAAATGTATTTCCCTGACACTCTTTCAAGGGAAGAGTGTTCAGGATTTCATTAATTTCAGATGAGAAATTATTTAGGAAAGATGGTTTGTGGTCCCATACATCTGTCATCTGAAAAAAAAATATAGCTTGACATTTTTTAGGCCCTGTTTAATTTCTTCAGTAAGAATGAAACTTTTCTTTTCCTAGTACTAGCACATGGCCACTACTACAATCTGCTCCTGGCCCAGTTTCCACAGATAACAACCATTTAAAAAATGTCCTGTATACCAGTATGCAGCTGATTTCTTCGTCTTCTTCTTGTGATCAAATCTTTGATGTTTGCACCGTCAGACGAGTTCTCATGATGAATTTGACCATTGTCTGGAGTTCCTATATGCTCCATATAGCTTTGAGTTTAGTGTTGAGTCATTGGGCCAGTATATCTTTCTTAACTGGTCATACAGAGGACAATCCTGTAGAACATGCTCAGCAGTTTGTTCAATGAATCCACATGTGCACAGTGGTGAAGAAGACAATCGTAGCTTGTACATGTGTTTATTCAGTTTGTTATGCCCTGTCCTGAGGCGAAAAAGGATGATCTGTCCCTGCCAGTCAAGAGTGTGGTAGTCATCATTGTGTTGATTCTGTTCTCTTCTGATAGCCTGGATAGCTCTCTTTTTCTCAAAGTATGTGATTTCGTTATCTTCTTGTTCACATTCTCCTCCATTTTTGGCAAGTTTATCTGCCTTTTCATTTCCACGTACACCACAATGGGATGGACCCACTGAAGTATGGTTCACTTTTTGGCACCTACCTTGCTTAGTTCATTTCTCAGATGCAGGATTTTACCACCCTTGAGAACTTGCAGTACAGACAGTGAATCTGTAAGGATGACTACCTTGTGGCAGTCAAAGTTGGTGTTATAAATCATTTTTGCAGCTTGCTCTAGAGCTTGAACTCTAGAGCTGTATAGTTGGAACAGAATTTACCAGTGGGAATATGCCTAGTCTCTTAGTGGTTGTCAGGACATGAGATAAAGATACCGGCACCTCCAATCTTAATGGCATTTGTTGCTGATCCATCCATGTAGGCAAGTATCCATGATTGTTCGGGATAGCTTTCTTGGATCATACTCAATGTAGCAGTTTGTTTTTGCAGATCATTATACTCATTAAAAAAAATGCCGTGCTGAAGTCGGCCAAAAGGCACAAAGATCGCAGCTTCACTGTAAATGGACAAAACGCAACCAAGGTCCTTTTCAGGACCAATGAAGAAGAAGAAGATATCCAATTCTGAGACCACTGATTGATGTATAAATTTGGAGGGTACTGCTGGCCTGTTTCCATGGTATAGGGTGGGCTTCACCATCGTCTTCTCATCTCTTGTTCAACTGGCACTTGTCTGGTTCTTGTCATCAGTTCCACGTTGGTAACCTTGTCACACCATTTTAATCCTTCTATTCTATGCAAGCACCCATTTATGAAAGTCTGTAGCTTTTTGGTTGTTGGTGTCTTTGTTGTTCTCCATGTTTCAGAGCAATATTTGAGTTGATGATTCTTATTTTTGTGTTGGATCTGATTTCTCTTGATCTCCATATATTTCCTAATGCAGTGAAAGCTCCTCTGTGTTATTTCAAGTTCAACCCTGTTATCATTACCTGCATTTATTCTCATTATTTTTGTCTTTTCCCTGTGTATTTTCAGACCCAATTGCTGTGATCTCTCATCAAGTGTTTTCAATTTGTCCTGTATCTGATTACGGTTATGGGACAGAAGAGCCAAGTCATCAGCAAAATCCAGATCATCCAACTGCTTTGTCAGAGTCCACTGGATTCCATTTCTGTTGTAGCACACATAAAATATTTACAGCACTTTTCTTTTTAATGCCACAATTTGAGCATCCATAGAAAACACTGCATCAGAAACATCATAATTACATGGCTTCTTTTCTGTATGTCTGAATATGTTCTTAGCTAACAGGCAGAGGCCACACTTTACAACAAACAAAATCACATTTATAACACCTCTCTGTAGTATATCACAAAATATAGCTCCACAAAGATTACATTTATCTTGCTGAGATGCATGGAGGCATATCTGGGTCATCTTTAACTGACCACCAGCTGTACACAATGCTGCAGTATACATATGTGGAAGTGAACCTCTGTGAAGCTAATTACACCCTTAATGACGCTTGAAATCATCAACACACTTCCATGGATTCCCTCTGTGGTGAAACATGTCGAGAACTCAGCATTGCACACTAAGCTTTGATTCCCAGATGTGATTCTTTAGCTTTGACCTGGTTGACTGCATGTAGGAGGATTTCACTATGGACCCACAGATAAGCAGGGGAACTGAGAAGTGGCTCTGTGCAGGATGTGACATTTCCTTGGGAGAGCCCAGAACCAGAGCACAGTATTTTAACTCTACATAGTTGGACAGCCCTCTTGGATGGCAGGGAATGCACAGTATGCCCCATACTTTTTACTCCTAGCTTTGGACCCCTATGTGATGATCCTTTAAATGCAAGCTAAGCTGGAGAAACTGGAGCTCATGACTTTAACTCAACATTGGAAATTGGAACACAGAAGTGTAAATGGGAAAGAAGAGGAGCTGGTGGAAGAGATGAGGAAAGCAAAACTAGAAATCCTGGCTATAATGGAAACAACTGCCATCACTGGTGTCAATACCTTGTCAAGGTATGGTGGCTTGCATACCCTGATTACCCCCAGAGCTATGCCAGTGGGAGTTTTACTCCTGGAAGGTTCTACCAAGCTGGACAGGTTTGCGCAGGCAGAGGTCAGACGAAAGCAGACACCCTGGTCCTCCAGGTTAGGGGTTTTGGCATAGGGCTGACACCCCTGACTATGTAAAAAAAATTGAAGTTACGGAAACAACAACGAATAAACAGACTTTGCTGTGGGATGGACATCCAGAGTCTGAGGCTCGTATGACTGTCAGTGGTGAACGCCAAAAGGAAGCCACTGACATGAGAACGGACCTCCTGACCGCAAAACGTGATACAAGAATAGGATTTTGGAATGTCAGGACAATGAATGAGACGGGTAAACTAAAACAGGTCATGGCAGAAATGAGAAACTATGGGTTACACATTCTAGGGATAAGCGAGAGCAGATGGACAGGTGCAGGAAAAGTTAAAACAGCAACAGGAGAAACAGTACTTTACTCTGGAAGAGAGGATGGACAACACAATGAAGGTGTAGCCATTATTCTACAGAAAGGAATAGAAAGGACATTACTGGAATGGAAACCCATCAACAACAGACTGATAAGATTAAGATTTGGTCCTGGAAACAGTCTGCAGCTGTGCAGGCTGGCTGAGTGAGTGTGGATCGAAATGGGAAGGCAAACGCGGTCCTAAAAAATGCCGTGCAGAAGTCGGATGTGTCGACCGAAAGGTGTAGATATCACAGCTACGTTGTAAACAGACACAACGCAACCACCGTCCTTTTCAGGGCGAACAAAGAAGAAGAAGAAGAAGATTAAGATTGAGAGGTAGATTTGCCAATACTACAATAATACAATGCTACGCACCAACGAATGACAGTGATGAAGAGGTCAAGGATGAATTCTATCAACAACTGCAGAAAGAAATGGAAGACACACCTAGATATGATCTTATTATAGTAATGGGAGACCTCAATGCGAAAGCTGGTACATACAATACATATAATGAAAGAGTAATGGGGAAATGCGGCAGTGGAACAGCAAACAAAAATGGGGATAAATTAATAAGTTTCTGTAGTATTAACAACCAGATCATTGGAGGAACGCTTTTCCCACATAAAGAAATTCACAAATTAACATGGGAATCACCAAATGGTCGGGACAGAAACCAGATAGGCCACATCATGGTTAACGGTAGATGGAGACACCACACAAACTTTTCCCACACCTGGATAAATCAGGAGTGACTGTGATTGCAGTCAGGAATCTAGCTACTGTAGGTAAAACCACCATGAACTAACAACTTCATAAAAGTCCTAATGATAAAAAATTCAATAACTTTGTAGAACCTCTGAACTTAAATCAATTACTTACGATGAACTTTCAGTAACTGTGTAGACAAGATTGAACTGTATACAAATGACATTTTGTTTTCATCAGTAAAGGTTCATTGTAATTTTTTTTCTAAAATCAAGATTAGTATTATTGACTTTTCTTTGATGTTACTGTGATGTCTAATACATGTTTGTATTTAATCAACGGGGGTTATTTCCAAAATAAAGTACCATAAGAAACAATGGCCTGGATACCTATTAGCTCTTACACTACTCAGAGGATTCTCAACCTGCTAAGAGACAGTTAATTTCCAGTATCCCTATAAATATGCCAGTGATTCTCACTCTGTTCTTTTCTTCCTGTAAAACTTATATTTAACATTTTCTGCAGTTTCTACTTGAGCCAGCCTTCAGTGAGATCAACTTGTGCAGTTTTGGTACTTATTCCCATGTTCACTTATTCTATCAGTCCATCTTCGATTGTAACCAGCCACTAAGGGTAAAAATCTATGTAGTTTCAAGGGTTCTATAAGAAGGCAAAAGATGAGGTCAACTGCTTCAAAAATGGCACAGCTTCAGATGTGACTAAGGGCTTGCAATCTCATCATGTAAAACAGCCCACTTGAGAATTCATCACCACAAATGCTATGATAGCCACATGTTTCTTAAGAAGCATAAAAAGTACAATACTTCATTCATGAGAAAAATAAATGTATGAAACACTCTTTTACCGATAGTTGTAAAACAGGTTCTGCACTTATCTATCCCTTTCCACAGATCATGTCTCCAGACAACAGCTAGACTGGTAGCATGTGTCTTATTGAATGTGCTACTATTCCCTCTTTAACTACAGGTCACACTAGATTACAGACAAGTGTATCAAAGATGTCAGTATCAATATTTTGTATGTGGTAGTTTAAGCTATAAGATCTCTTAATGCTTGATTTCACCCTGACTACTTTTTAAACCCTCCTCCAATAAATTAGCTATAGAAGAAAACAGTGTTACAGAATGATCCAGAAGATCCATGGGGTGGCAAACATCTTGAAGTAACACAATAAAAACAGCACACGAGCCTACATTATATACACCAGCATTCAGCCTCAACTGAGATGCTCCATTGCTTAAAAAAGAAGCTTATCTACATGTGTACCTTCATTTCTCCATATATCTGACTGTTTTACTTCATGTTCTCCTAATCTCTTCCTGCTAATGCCTGCAACTGTCTGGGAATTAATGTCTGAATCTTTAGAAAAGCCATTCCAATAACACTCCTGGATGACATGCAAGACAAAATTATAGGTTATGTAAAGGGTTTTTTACAATCACTACCAATCAATACTGTTATCACAAGGTTCAATTTTGAGACTAACAACAAACTGAAGTGTTTGAAGTATGTTTGTATACACAACAAAGACTTCAGTAAAAACCTGGAAATAAATTCTCAGTGTCCACAAAGTTGATGTATAAATGTGCCTGACATTGATGATTCTGAGTCTTGCTACCTGATCTGCATATGATTTTGCTGTTCAAAATGTGTTAGTTCTTCCATGAGTTTGTTTATTTAAAGCTTCTTTTACATGGTCTAGCATCACTGAGGTAAGAATTTTGTTTAGCTATTGCCAAGGTTTGTCTTCATAGTTGTTGTAAATAATCACATTGAATGTCTTAAGTAATTGAAATGTAACAAGCTGGCAAGGAAGAGAAACAAAGAAAAAACACTGCAAAAATGGTGCTATGTTTAGGACATAAGAGAGATAGAGGAAAAAAAATGGAGAAGGGAAATGGAGACAGACATGAAATGTATGCAAAGACATGGAAAAACAACTGAACAGATGGCATAGGACAGGAAGGCTTGATCTGAATTTGTTAAAAGCCTCTCACTCATTTCCTTGGGGTCCAAATGGGTCCCCAGTGATGACGCAATACAAGACTCAACATGTCTCTTAGCCTCTCCTGCCCAAGTCTACCTCACCTACTCGTGGTGGACCCCGTTATACCCAGTAATCTTGCCGAAGGTTGGGTATTAACCCCAGCGGGAGGCAAGATGGGAGAGCAAATGAGGTAAAGGCAAAGTCAAATCCCCCAGCAAGAGGGGGAGGCATGAGCACACTCTGCCTTAAGAAACAGGTGCTGAAGTCAGAGGTACCAGGCCAGGAGGTGCACCAGCAACCATGGTACCATGCAACCCACCTTGGTTTAATATGTCTACACAACAGATGTCAAAAAATTATCGTTATGGTGCTCGCTCTGTGAAGTCCCTCCAGGCAGAAGCAGTGCCGGATTCTGAGCCTCAACAGAATCCACCCTCAGCTACTGGAGGTCCCCTTAGTCTGCCTAGTGGAGCCAGAAGGCGGAAGGGGAAAGTAACTGGCCAACCAGATAAGACAACGACCCCTCTGAATGTCATGCATTGGAATGTGGAGGGAGTCAACAACAAAAAGAATACCCTATTTCGGAAAGAAATTAGCATATGCTGCATACAAGAAACCCACCTACAGGAAGGAAAACATTTTAAGATACGGGGCTATCAATGCTTCAGAGTTGACAGAAAAGATCGGAAGAAGGGTGGCATACTAACACTGATAAGGAATAACCTCAACGCTATAGAATCCAAGACATATAAAGAAGATGCAGAATACCAAGTAATCCATCTTAAACATAACACTCTGGAACTAGATCTCCTAAACTTCTACTGCCCCAGTGACATACCACTGAACATGGCTAGTATAGACGTCCCCAGTGTCTTTACCCTATGGATAGATCTCCAAAAAGCTTTTGACAAAGTATGGAAAGACAGGTTAATAGTAAAACTGCAAAGAAATGGAATCAAGGGTAATATGAGAAAATGGATCCAGTCATTCCTACACAATCGGAAAGCAAGAGTCACCATGGAAGGCCACAACAGCAAGACAATCCTCCTAAAACATGGAGTTCCTCAAGGCTCAGTATTGTCTCCCACCCTGATTATTGTGTTCATCAATGACCTCATCGACGACCTGCCACAAGGTGTGAGAGCTGCCCTATACGCTGACGACTTGGTGGTGTGGTGTGTAGGCTAATAAGTGAATACAAAGGGCAGCAGACAACATAGCAGCATGGGCAGAAAAATGGATGGTGCAGATCAAAGCTGAAAAATCCTCAACAACACTTTCACGCTCTCAAACAAAGACAAAGCAGGAGAGATACGACTTGGAAATATACATGTCCGAACAGACGAGGAACCAGTGTACTTGGGCATTATATTAGATAAGAGAATGACATGGAGGCACCACATCGAGAGAACAGAGGCCAAAGCGAGAAGAAAACTTGCCATACTGAGGAAAATAGCTGGATCAAGTTGGGGAGCTAACGAAACAACACTAAAGAAAGTTTATACAGGTGCAATAAGACCTATATTAGAGTACGGATCAGCAGCATGGTCTACAGCAGCCAAATCACACCTACAAGCCTTGGATAAGGTACAAAATCAAGCGCTTTGGTTGATCACGGGTGCCATGAAGACCACACCAAAAAATGAAATGGAAAAAATCACAGGCATTCCACCTTTATTATACAGACGAGACACTAAGACCCTGATCCAAGCAGAAAAGTACAAGAACATGCCCGCACATCCAATGAAAACTAGATTTAGAGATTTAGCCAGTGGGAGGTTGAAGAGAAGCAGTTGTGTGCATCGGTCCAAAAACTAATTAGAACATACAAGGATGAACTACCAGACATCACTAAGGAAATAATTCCCACACTCCTCCCAACCCCATGGGAACTACATCAAAATTTCAGCATTAAGACCTCCATAACTACCCCCTGCTCCATGGGAGAGCTAAATACTCTCCAAATAAAAATAGCAGCATGTGATATGATTGAAGAACTATACCCCAGAGAAGCATGGATCCAAGTATATACTGATGGATCTGAAACCAGAGCAGTGAAGAACGGAGGTGCAGGAGTTTATGTGGTCTATCCAGACAAAGAAAACGAATCCACCTGTTCACCTACTGGAATATTCTGTTAAAACTACTCTGCTAAAGTACAGGCATTAAGCATTGCTGCAGGAATAATAAATAACACAATAAGCCAATGTCAGCAGGTTGTATTCCTTACCAATGCAATGTCAGTTCTGCAAGCCCTCAACAGTGATAAACTGCCAGAGTTAAATAAAGCCCTATGCGAAGTAAATATCAAAAGAAGGGTAGTGCTGCAGTGGATACCATCACACTGTGGCATACCAGGAAATGAGAGAGCAGATACGTTAGCAAAAGAGGGAGCAACACAGGAACAAAAAGAACAAACAATCACATTCCAGGAAAAGAAGACCCTTATCTAGGCCATCAGGAAAATTGACCAACAAAGAGACAACTATCACTATCTTGATCGAGCAAAACAGGTGATCCTGTTCCGTATTAGAACAGGACATAACAGACTGAACAGTCACTTATACAGACTGAGATTGGTACCATCACCCCTATGTACATGTGGACAGGCAGCACAGACAGCCGAACACATTCTGCAAGACTGCCACATGCTTAGTCAGTGCAAACTGAACATTGGCCCACAGAGACGCACATCCACAAAAAGCTGTTTGGGAGTCTTGAAGAACTTTCAACCACAGCAACATATATCCAGAGAAATGGACTTCTTGTGTAGACATTACTAAACAACAGAAACAACAGCAAACGAGAAGAAGAAGGCTCATTTCCTTTTCTAATTCAATTATAGCTAAATATGGGGGGTTTGGGATGTCAGGTATTGGTAGTACCTCTGGTGAAGGAGCTGTCATGCCCTTTTCAGGGCAGCTCGGCCACGTTTGGTTCAAACCTGGCATCCAGCTCTCACCTGTGGCTCCTCGTAGCTGTTAGCATGCGACAGCGGCCACCCCCCGGGAAACGGCTTTGACAGGCCGGCTAAACTAGGTGAGGGTAGCTGACTGTTTATAAACCTTCGGTGAGTTAGGGTCTGCCTACCCATGCATGCGAAGACTCGATTCGGTAGACTGCGCGGAAGAAACCACCTGTTGGTTCAAAGGGCATGACGGCGATTACCAGCAACGCGCTGTGGAGCGTAAGGAGCAAGGCGAGGCACGTAGAAAGCCCTGGTCATCCACTGCACCTGACTTTATCTCCAGTCATCTTGACTTGTCTTGCCACTGGATTAAGATGGACCCAGGTGAGAGAGTGAGGTCGACAAATTGCGGAACTCTTCCTCACTTTAAACCAAATCACTGCGCAAGTCACTCTTTCATCTTGACAGAGCTGGTATCCCTAGCATCAATACTATACTGATGCAGTCACAGCTTCGCTGGGCAGGTCATGTAGTCCACATGCCAGACCATTGACTGCCAAAGATACTCTTTTATGGTGAGATGCAGAAGGGTAAACGCTCCCATGGTGGCCAAAAGAAGCGCTTCAAAGACACGCTTAAGACTTCATTAAAAACCTTTGACATAAACCCTGACACACGGGAAGCTGCTGCGCAAGACCAAACTGCCTAGCGCACATCTCTTTGTAAAGGTGCAGCGGCATGCGAATCATCCAGAAGAGCAGCAGTGGAACATCGGAGACAAGCTAGAAAAGACCGTGTAATAAAACCTTCACACGATGCAAACATTCCCTGCCCACACTGTCCGAGATCTTTCCAGGCCCGCATCGGGCTCATCAGTCACCTTCGTACTCATAGACTATCCTAACATATTCCTAATAATTGGATGAACAGAGTGCTCTTCATCACACATGATGGACGAACAACATAGCTAAATATAGCTTGACATTTTTTAGGCCCTGTTTAATTTCTTCAGTAAGAATGAAACTTTTCTTTTCCTAGTACTAGCACATGGCCACTACTACAATCTGCTCCTGGCCCAGTTTCCACAGATAACAACCATTAAAAAAATTTCCTGTATACCAGTATGCAGCTGATTTCTTCGTCTTCTTCTTGTGATCAAATCTTTGATGTTTGCACCGTCAGACGAGTTCTCATGATGAATTTGACCATTGTCTGGAGTTCCTATATGCTCCATATAGCTTTGAGTTTAGTGTTGAGTCATTGGGTCAGTATATCTTTCTTAACTGGTCATACAGAGGACAATCCTGTAGAACATGCTCAGCAGTTTGTTCAATGAATCCACATGTGCACAGTGGTGAAGCAGACAATCGTAGCTTGTACATGTGTTTATTCAGTTTGTTATGCCCTGTCCTGAGGCGAAAAAGGATGATCTGTCCCTGCCAGTCAAGTGTGTGGTAGTCATCATTGTGTTGATTCTGTTCTCTTCTGATAGCCTGGATAGCTCTCTTTTTCTCAAAGTATGTGATTTCGTTATCTTCTTGTTCACATTCTCCTCCATTTTTGGCAAGTTTATCTGCCTTTTCATTTCCACGTACACCACAATGGGATGGACCCACTGAAGTATGGTTCACTTTTTGGCACCTACCTTGCTTAGTTCATTTCTCAGATGCAGGATTTTACCACCCTTGAGAACTTGCAGTACAGACAGTGAATCTGTAAGGATGACTACCTTGTGGCAGTCAAAGTTGGTGTTATAAATCATTTTTGCAGCTTGCTCTAGAGCTTGAACTCTAGAGCTGTATAGTTGGAACAGAATTTACCAGTGGGAATATGCCTAGTCTCTTAGTGGTTGTCAGGACATGAGATAAAGATACCGGCACCTCCATTCTTAATGGCATTTGTTGCTGATCCATCCATGTAGGCAAGTATCCATGATTGTTCGGGATAGCTTTCTTGGATCATACTCAATGTAGCAGTTTGTTTTTGCAGATCATTATACTCATTTAAAAAAATGCCGTGCTGAAGTCGGCCAAAAGGCACAAAGATCGCAGCTTCACTGTAAATGGACAAAACGCAACCAAGGTCCTTTTCAGGACCAATGAAGAAGAAGAAGATATCCAATTCTGAGACCACTGATTGATGTATAAATTTGGAGGGTACTGCTGGCCTGTTTCCATGGTATAGGGTGGGCTTCACCATCGTCTTCTCATCTCTTGTTCAACTGGCACTTGTCTGGTTCTTGTCATCAGTTCCACGTTGGTAACCTTGTCACACCATTTTAATCCTTCTATTCTATGCAAGCACCCATTTATGAAAGTCTGTAGCTTTTTGGTTGGTGTCTTTGTTGTTCTCCATGTTTCAGAGCAATATTTGAGTTGATGATTCTTATTTTTGTGTTGGATCTGATTTCTCTTGATCTCCATATATTTCCTAATGCAATGAAAGCTCCTCTGTGTTATTTCAAGTTCAACCCTGTTATCATTACCTGCATTTATTCTCATTATTTTTGTCTTTTCCCTGTGTATTTTCAGACCCAATTGCTGTGATCTCTCATCAAGTGTTTTCAATTTGTCCTGTATCTGATTACGGTTATGGGACAGAAGAGCCAAGTCATCAGCAAAATCCAGATTGTCCAGCTGCTTTGTCAGAGTCCACTGGATTCCATTTCTGTTGTAGCACACATAAAATATTTATAGCACTTTTCTTTTTAATGCCACAATTTGAGCATCCATAGAAAACACTGCATCAGAAACATCATAATTACATGGCTTCTTTTCTGTATGTCTGAATATGTTCTTAGCTAACAGGCAGAGGCCACACTTTACAACAAACAAAATCACATTTATAACACCTCTCTGTAGTATATCACAAAATATAGCTCCACAAAGATTACATTTATCTTGCTGAGATGCATGGAGGCATATCTGGGTCATCTTTAACTGACCACCAGCTGTACACAATGCTGCAGTATACATATGTGGAAGTGAACCTCTGTGAAGCTAATTACACCCTTAATGACGCTTGAAATCATCAACACACTTCCATGGATTCCCTCTGTGGTGAAACATGTTGAGAACTCAGCATTGCACACTAAGCTTTGATTCCCAGATGTGATTCTTTAGCTTTGACCTGGTTGACTGCATGTAGGAGGATTTCACTATGGACCCACAGATAAGCAGGGGAACTGAGAAGTGGCTCTGTGCAGGACGTGACATTTCCTTGGGAGAGCCCAGAACCAGAGCACAGTATTTTAACTCTACATAGTTGGACAGCCCTCTTGGATGGCAGGGAATGCACAGTATGCCCCATACTTTTTACTCCTAGCTTTGGACCCCTATGTGATGATCCTTTAAATGCAAGCTAAGCTGGAGAAACTGGAGCTCATGACTTTAACTCAACATGTTTCGGAATGGTAGAAAAGCCACAAGAAAAGCCTAGATCTTCAGTGTTACCAAAGAGTGTTGAACTTGTTACTGGCTGCAAAAGAGTGAGAAGCTCAGCAGACCTATTAAACAACTACAATAACAAATCTGGCTTACACAACAAAATACTTTTTTCGCTACCACTTTGCAAAATGAAGTCCACAGGAAGTGATCAAATAATTTAAACCATCAAGATATTTTGTGAAAAGGGGGCTGAAGAATAATGAATGAGTAAACTTGAATTACAAACATCACACTTACAAATTGTGTAAGGTAAACACATACATTTTCTCTGATGTACGTCTAGTGTGCAGTTTTAGAATACAGACGAGTAAACTCAACACCACAAACATTGCACTTACAAATTGTCTCTCATGTATGTTTTGTAAATTGTGTGTTGTTTTAGAATAAAAACTTGAGAAAACATAATACCACAAACATCACACTTAGAAAGTCCCTCTCATGTATGCCTTTTGTGTAATTTTAGAATACAGACTTGAGAAAACCAAATACATCAAACATCACACTTAGAAATTTTCTCTCAAGTATGTCTTCTGTGCTGTTTTAGAATAAAGACTTGAGAAAATGTAACACCACAAACATCACTCTTAGAAAGTCCCTATCATGTGTGCCTTCTTTTGTGTAATTTTAGAATACAGACTTGAGAAAACCTAATACCTAATACAACAAGCACCACATTTATACATCTCTCCAATGTGTTTCAACACATGTCTCTTTATTTGAGTAGCCTGAGAAAATGCATCACCACAAAGATCACTCTTAGAAAGTCCCTATCATGTGTGCCTTCTTTTGTGTAATTTTAGAATACAGACTTGAGAAAACCTAATACCTAATACAACAAGCACCACATTTATACATCTCTCCAATGTGTTTCAACACGTGTCTCTTTATTTGAGTAGCCTGAGAAAACTCATCACCACAAAGATCACACTTATATGGCTTTTCCCCTGTATATCTTCTTAGAGTAAGAGGTAAAAGATCCCGTTACATGCCCATTGAGGCATATTGGGAATATGGTGTTAGGCCCATATTTTCTTGACCATTGGCACACTAGGGGTGATGTGGTCAGCATCATGCCAGCTGCCTTAATCATCCCAGAAGTTGCTTTGGTACCCAGTTGTCAACCCAGGAGCTGTTTGTGGCCTAAAAAATCCCAATTCAGCCGGGGATGGAAATATAGACCACTGAGTTAGGAAGCCAGTGCACTAACCATTGTGCTAGCGTGGCTCCACAAACCTCTTCTTAGAGTAGTGCAGGTTTCTGTGTCCTTTTGTGTCACTTTACTTACTTACTTAGTCATTCCCCTTCTACCGTGAGGTGTAGAGTTTGGAAGAGAGGGTGCCAGACTATCCTATTGGCTGTCTTCCTCCTGGCTTGTTTCCATTCTAGTCCTCAGTCCTTCAAAGACTGTCTATTGTAGTCTTCCCAGTGGACTCTGGGTCATCCTGGGGGTCTGGATCTCTGGCTCTTTGTTTCCCATGCTTGTCATGGTAGCTGATCTTCTACCATTCTGCAGACATGGCCAAACCATCTTAGTTGGTACTCTTCTACTTGGGTCTGCAGGGGGTGGGATTTTAGGCCTTGACGTATCGTCTGGTTGCGGACCATGTCTCTTCTTGTTACTTCAACCACCTCCCTCCGATACCTCATTTCTGAGGTTTGGATCTGGCTTTTGCACATTGTAGTCATTGCCCATGCTTCGCATCCATATGTCAAGACTAGGACATAGGTGGAGAGGTATACAGCCATCTTCGTTTTCTTACCAACCTCTCTCTTGCTAAGGAATCCTCGATTTATGGCCTGAAAAACTCTCCCAGCTGCTGCTTTTTTGAGTGGCCAACTCTTCAATTATGACTATCTGTCGGTCTATAATAGCTTCGATGTATTTAAAGTGGTCAACCTGCTCCAGGACATGTTCTCCCAGTTTAATCACATCTCTTCTTTCTTCTCGTGATATCAACATGGATTTTGCTTTAGAGCTGCTTATGACCATCCCTGTCTTCTCCAGCTCTTCCTTCCAGACTTGCAGGTTAGAACGAAGATGTGCCTCTGATTTAGCAATCAAGGCAACATTATCAGCAAATGCCAGCTCTGAAATACAGACCTGTCTCATCTTACAGTACCCCACTGAATACTTTCCTGTTTTCTCCTTACATGCCTTGATGACATCGTCCATGAGGAGTATGAAAAGATAAGGTGACAGGATATCACTTTGTCTTACACCAGTGGTGGTCCTGAACTCTTCTGAGTTATGGTTTGCTGTCCTCACATAATTTCTGCAAGACTTGAAGAAGCTCTGTATAGCATGAATCAAAGGTGCTGGAATGTTCTTCCTTGCCAAACAGTCCCAAAGTTTGCTCCAGGGGACCCTGTCAGATGCCTTTACCAGATCTATGAAACAATGGATGAATCTCACTCTTATACTCAAGGGCCTTTTTACTCAGCTGTCTGAGTGTGAAGATTAGGTCTTGAGTACTTCAGTTTGCTCAGAATCTGCACTGGACCTCATCCAACTGTGGCTCAGCTAGGCATCTGATTCTCTGCTCTAGGATTCTAGAGCAGATTTTACCAGGAACACTGAGAAGGGATATGCCTCTATGGTTTCAACATTGTCGATTGTCACCGTTTTTTAAAATTGGTGTTATGATGGCATCTCCCAATCATTTGGTATGGTTTTATTGCACCACGCTGCCTGTAGGACCCTTACAAGTAATAGGTCGCCTGATGCTCCCATGTACTTAACAATTTCTAGTGTTATACCATCATGCCCTGCTGCTTTGCCCATCTTGATTTTCTCCAGTGCTGCCTTCAGTTCTTCCATCTTCATGTCATCTTCACCACCATTGGTTTCTCTTCTGTGCTAGTGGTTATCATTTCTGATGCTTGACATTGCTCACCATCAAGGAGTTCTGAGAAATATTCTGTCCATCTTTCCATTACTTCTTTTGGGACAGTAAGCAATTTGCCTTCCTCTACACCTCACGGTAGAAGGGGAATGACTAAGTAAGTAAGTAAGTAAGTCCTTTAAAAATTTGAGAGGGCATTGTTTTTCCTTCCTCATGTTCTTTAGGGTCTTATAGAACAATTTCTGGTTTTCTTGTGCATCTTTTTCAAGCTTTTCTCCAAAATCTTCCTAGGACTTCTGTTTTGCTGCTAGCACCTTGTTCTTTGCTTCTGTTCTGAGTATCACATATTCTCTATATTTCTCTATTTGTCCTGTTGTGTTTTTAGCTCCTAAGTATTGTTTCCATGCCATTTTCTTCTCTTTTATTTTCTCTTTGACTTCCTCTGTCCACCAAGGTGTCCTCTTTCTCTTGTTCCCATGTTGGACCACCACATGCTTCTGCAGCAGCTATCTTTATGATGTCATTGATTTTAAGCCAGAGGGTTTCCAAGTCATCAGGTTATTCTTCTGTGTTTCTCCCCACTGCAGCAATAAGCCACTGATATCTGGTCCTAATTTCTGGCTCTCTCAGCTTGTAGGTCTTAATGCTCATTTCACCCATTCATTTACTTAGTTTCTTGCATGATGTTGGGCAGTTCCTAGGCTGAGAAGCTCTTTCAGTTGTTCTTTTGATTGTAAGCAGGTAGTGATCACTTCCAATCTCTGGCCCTCTCCAGACTCTAGCATTCTGGACATACTTGAATGAGCTCCTCCTAACAATGGCATAGTCAATCACTGACTTCTCATTCTTTGTTGGTTCACATCTAGCATATGCATGTATGCGCTTATGGGGGAACTTTGTGTTTGTAATGATCAGATTCTGCTCACTGGAGAATCTAAGGAGTTGCTTTCCACTGTCATTGAGAGTATCTTCTCCATATCTTCCGCTAACTCCACCCCATCTAGCATGGTCATTTCCAACTCTGGCATTGACATCTCTGAGCATGATAATTTCATCTAGGCAGTCATTCACTGTCCTTTGAAGCAGCTCGAAGAATTCCTCCTTGATCTCTGCTCTCTCATCCTCATTTGGAGCATACACTATGACAAGGTTGACTATGGTTTCTCATTCATTTAGTTTTACAACCATAATGTGCTCCGAGACAAAGTTCCATCCCTTGATACTATCTTTTTGGTTTTTTTGCTACAATGCAACCAATGCCCTCTTTAGCTCTTTCAGATGTGGGTACACCACTATAGAGCAGCGTATTGCCATCAAGATCCATGACTCCTTGTCCCTTTTTCTTTATTTCCATTATAGCCAGGATTTCTAGTTTTGCTTTCCTCATCTCTTCCACCAGCTCCTCTTCTTTCCCATTTACACTTCTTGTGTTCCAATTTCCATAAGTCATAGTCCGTAGTTTTTTTGAGTTCGTCGCCTTTAGAATCAGTCCAGTTTTCTCTCTTGTAGTTTGCGTAATCATGGTTTAAAGCAAACAGGTGATTGGCCTGTTGTGCCTTTGCATGGTGGAGGGGCTGCCTCCTTACGGCCTCCATGCAGGCCGCCCTCCTCCTTTTTCAGCCTGGCTTGGGACCGGCCTAGGCTGTGTCTCTTTAAAGTACCACTATGAGAAAAATCTGCACCACAAACATCACTCTTATAAGGATTCTCTCCTGTGTGTGTCCTTTTGTGACTCTTTAAAACATAACTATGAGAAAAATCTGATCCACCCATATCACACTTATAAGGTTTCTCTCCTGTGTGTGTCCTTTTGTGACCTTTTAAATGACCATTTTGAGAAAATTTAACTCCACAAACATCACACTTATAAGGTTTCTCTCCTGTGTGTGTCCTCTTGTGAATCTTTAAATCATCATTAGGAGAAAATTCTGCTCCACAAACATCAAACTTATAAGGTTTCTCTCCTGTGTGTGTCCTTTTGTGTCTCTTTAAATCACCACTATGAGAAAATTTTGCTCCACAAACATCACACTTATAAGGTTTGTCTCCTGTGTGTGTCCTTTTGTGACTCTTTAAAGCACCATTCTGAGAAAATTCTGCCCCACAAACATCACATTTATAAGGTTTTTCTTATGTGTGTGTCCATTTGTGTCTCTTTAAATGATCATTTCAAAAAATTCTGCTCCACAAACATCACACTTATAAGGTTTCTCTCCTGTGTGTGTCATTTTGTGACTCTGTAAAGATCCACTATGAGAAAATTATGCTGCACAAACATCAAACTTATAAGGTTTCTCTCTTTTGTGTGTCATTTTGTGACTCTTTAAAGCCCCGTTCTGAGAAAATTCTGCTCCACATACATCACATTTATAAGGTTTTTCTTCTGTATATTGACTTTTTTTTCCATTTTAAATAAAGTTTTTGTCCTGTAAGTTCATCACACATGTAAGATTCTCCTTCTGTATTTGTCACCTCATGATCACTTTGATAAAATTCTGCTCCACTGACATCATATTTGTAATGTGTCTCACTATTATGCTGCATTATGGATTTCTTTGGATAATCAGTTCTAGAAAACCTACTAAGACCATCACACTTGTTAGGCAGTTCTTCTTTATGCTGCATTACATGTGCCTTTAGATAACCTAAATGAGCAGCCCCCATACCAATAAGATCATATCTAGAATGCTTCTGTGCATTTTGTATTCTTTCTTGTTGACATAGACTGGATTTTGTAGCTAATTCTATATTACCAACATTACTTATATAACACTTTTCTCTCATATGTGAAAGTTCATGTTCATTATGGTCACCTTTCTTGCTAACCTGTACTCCACAAACATGACAGCTGAAAAGTTTCTCTTTTGTACTTATTATTATTTCATCTGATTGTGCACTGCCACACAATTTAAAACCTTCTCTACTTTCAATGTTGAGAGTACAATCATCATAGACTATTGTTGATTTCCTGCTGCAGCTTTCACTTTGTAAGACTGCAGTATAAATCTCAGGAGTCAGATTCATGTTTACAGTCATTATCTCAGAGTCTGTGACATTCGGTGATTGTACCTCTTTTAATCTTGATTCAATGTTATTGTCTGTATTTAGTGTTGCAGCTACCATACTTACATCAGCTTTCACTTCAGTCACAATGTTTTCTGCGAAGTCTGGCAACACTTGATTGAATGCAGCATTTTGCACTGGTTCACTCCTTATGAAACTGTTCATAATTTCCAAATCTGGAATGTCAACACTAGAGCATAGGCAGGATCGCTGGCTATAGGTATGGTCACCTGAAATTCATTAAATAAAACATAATAGTAAACACTTCAGATAATTATGGCATGCATAACAAATTTTAATTCTGTATGTTTTGTAGCGTCATATAAGGTATGATTTAAAAGTTATGCAACTATAAGATTATTTAAGAAGTATTTGTTTCTGTCTGATATCTTCTTCTTCTTCTTTGATCCTTAGCCACCGACCGTCAAAGCAGTCAGTGGCCATCACGCCTAGTGGCATCTTGTAGGGCAACAACAAATTGATTTCCCTTTGCTCGGTCGGTGGCCATCCTTCATACAGTGCCCCAACTCTGGTTCATTTATTGTATCTCAGCCTCCACTGTCCTCTGCCAAGTTGTTTTTGGTTGGCCTCTCTTTCATTTTCCTTCAGGGGTCCAAAGCATAGCTGTTCTTGTGATGGCATCGGGGTCTCTTCTGAGGACATGGCCAACCCAGCTCCAGCGTCTGCCAACTATGATGGTGTGCATGTCCTCTTGCTTGCTCTGAGTAAGCAGATCTTGGTTGGTGATGGTATTCGGCCAGAAGATTTGGTGAATTTTTTTCAGGCATGTTGTGTGAAAAGAGGACAATTTTGACATTTCCTTCTCTGTAACTCTCCAGCATTCCACACCATAGAGAAGCACAGAAAGCACACAGCTCTGATATAATCTTAATTTTGTGTTTGTGCTGTATTGAGAGGACTTCCAGATGTTGTTTAGGCTAAAAATGGCTGTTCTTGCTTTGTTCATTCTGTTGTTGATGTCTTTGCTTGCCCCACCGCCTGGTGTTACTATGCATCTTAGGTATGTGAAGGTGTCTGTCTGTACCAGTTGCTGATTCCTTACTGATATGGGCTCAGGGTTGCTCACATTGAGCGTCATGATCTCTGACTTCTTTAAATTGATGTTCAAGCCCACCTGCTGGCTATACTTATTAAGTCTATCCGTTTTTTACTGGATGTGTTGATGTGAATGTGCTAGTAGTGCAATGTCATCTGCATATTCCAGATCTTCCAATGTAGAAAATGTAGTCCATCTTATTCTTCTTGGACTGCCCTCTGTTGTCTGACGCATCACCAAGTCTATGACTGTTAAAATTAGAGTGGTTGATAAGGGGCATCCCTGTCATCACCTCAAAGCTTAGGTTGCTCTGCCCAACACTACACATAAAGTTGGCATAGAGGGTTTTTATGATTGATACTATGCAGCTTGGAATTCCATAAGCCCTCGGTATTTTCCATAAACTGTCCCTATGTATACTGTCACAAGCCTTTTCAAAATCAACGAAATTGATGTACAGATGTCTTTGCCATTCTGAGCACTGCTCTATAATTTTCCTGAGAGTAAATATATGATCTACACATCTTCTGTTCTTTCTAAATCCTGCTTGTTCTTTCCTCAGTCTGCGGTCTACTGCTTTTGAAATTTTCTGTATAATTATCCTGCCTAGTATTTTGCTGGGAACTTCTGTGTGATATGTTAATAGTTCATGGTGTATTGCATACTATGAAACTAATAGTATACATTTAATAATTTTTAATGGTGTTGCAAAATGTTTTTTTTTTAAATGTGGTCGCTAATCGCATATATTCATTAATATTTTTATTGTTTGATTACTTCCCATGGATGTAAGAAATGAGTAATAACAATTTATTTCTGAATTACTTCCCTCCAAACAGTCCTGAAATGATTACAAATATTATATTGTTAATAATTATTTTTTCTGTCATGACTATAACTTTTTTGCAATAAAAGAACCTCATGACATTACCTGATAAAATTGTGGAGTAACAGTACTTTTTCAGTAAAATTCAAACTTTGTTTTTGATAAAATGAGTTTTGCTCAATTTCAGTGATGCCTGCTCTTGTATACTTAGACACTATATAAATGCAACTTTTTCTAAAGCTTTTAAGATTTCCACTAATCCTGCTGTAAAGATGGATGTATTACCTGTTACTTTATATCTTTTGTAAATTTTAAATTTTTGTGTTGCTATTTCCGTTCCAAAATGTCCATCTTAATCAAATGCAATGCTGGGTCCTCAACAAGTTTCACCACAGGGTGAATACCTGAAAGTGTGTGGATGATTTAAGGAGTCAATGAGGATGTAATTTGCCTCACAGACAGAGGTTCACTTCCACATTAGTAAGTATATTATAGCATTGTGCATAACTGGTGGTCATATAAGAATGACAAAAGGTATGCCTCCATGCAGGTGGGTGTTCAGATAAAAAGGCATGAACCTGTAATTTCACTATATAGCGTGCATGGGCATAAATTACTACTGAGACATTATCAAGGAAGATAGTGTTCAAATGTACATGTATCTAAGGTATGAATTATAGAAAGATAAACTGCAAGCCATTATGCTTATATTTCTACAATTTTTTTTTGTACAATGTGTATGAGTAAATATTACTACTACACAGTAACACTGTGTTCACACTGTAGATATATCTAAAGTGGACATATCATAGAACATGGACATAACTGAATTTTATGTGCAGCATTCTTCAAATATGAATTATTGAAAAATGAGCCGAGAAATAATTACTTATGGCTACTTTCTACTACTTATACTAATAGGTATACATGAGCATAAAATACAATTGAGAAATATAGCTAATAGTAATGTTAAAACCATTGTTTGGTAAAGCAGATTTGGTAATATAATTTGTTAAAACATGATAATGACTTATATTTTTGGTGATCATATAACATACAAAATAATGGCAATTCTAATCTATACAATGGTATATGCATGAACACACTACAAGTAATGTCATTATCAGTCGTAGTCCTAACATTTCGATCACATACTCTACCATTTATGCACTGTTGTTTTCTAAAGAGGATATGCACATTAAAGATGGGGAAATTCAGAACAAACAAGTTTCTATTTACTATTTAAGATGCACAATTATGTTTCAAATACCACCTGCCCATCTTTCAATCATGGAAATTGTTGAATGTGTAAATGCTACCTGGGCATGATTATTTCAGTGTCATCCTGAGTTCTGACCTAATTGTTCAGTGTTATTTAATACATTCTGTTTATGAAATATTAACAGATTCTGTATTCTGTACCTACTTTTGTTTTCTATCTATCTATCTATCTATCTGGACTGTGCGGACGTGTTTTTATTTGGCTCTACATTTTGGATATTTTATTGAAGTTGTTCCCATTTAATATGGATGGTTTATACATCCATGTGTTGGCGGTTTTGTTTGACATATAATGAAATAGTTTATTTTGTAATTGTGTTAAATTCACGTATAAATATTGTGTTTTTTCTGTATGGAATGACGGTAAGAGCGTTCATCGTGTCCAGCCACCATTTGTCGATATATGAAACACTACTGTAACACATTCCAACTCTGACGGTGACCTTCTGGCTAGAGAACAATAAACAGCAATAAATCGCAGAGCTTTTCCGCCCTCAGGCAATTAATGTCATGGCCAGCGGGGACGACAGCATCGTCGAATCGGGAATTTTTATATCGGTGTATTCATTTTTGGACTGCAAATGCCTTCTACCATGCTTTTAACAATGACCGCGTGACCCGTCACTGACCGCTGTAAAGAAGAGACGGCGTATACTAGCTCCTCTTAAACAGATAAGGTTTCCAGTGGAGCGATGTATTTCACTGGTAATTAATCCCAGCGGACATGTAAACATGTCACACTTGGAGATCGGTCATGGCTCGCAGGTAACAAAAGCTGATAGGGACTCTAGATTACGCCCGACCAAAATCAAAAATTACTCCTTAGACCAAAACAGAGCTATTCGCGTTAAACTTCAGGGATTTAACAAAGAGTCGGATTTAACCTTTAAAATAGCAAATGACGGTAAATGTGCTACTGTACTCTTCCACAATACATATCATTATGAGGCATTTCGCACAACGTGTACCAAATACTACCAGAATGACCATGTCGAGACGAGAGCAGATAAACAAGGTGCCTTTGTAGAAGATTTCATCACAACACCACTATTATCTCTGCACCTTTATCATACAAAAAACAAGATAATGGCTCAAGCAACTGCCACTGTTATTGAGTCATGGCTGGAAACGGACTTTGTCAGTTTAAATGAGTCTGCACAAAACATAATTTGTACCACAAAATTGGACTCGACAGCATGTTTACCCCAGCTCGCAATAGACGTCACATCATCAGCTGCCAGCGTCTCATCTGCTGACAGCGAAATCATCAGCATTAACTCTAGCATACACTCTCCTACAAATACATCCACTTTGCCTCCCACAACACGGGACTTTCCAATGAGCGACACAGTAGCAAATACTCCATTTTCTCAACCTATGCTGGCCATAGAATATCCAATGGGCCCTAAAGACACTAGCACACAAACAGATGAATCATTATCACGGGAAAATCACCCAGAAGTCACTCACATGATAAATGCGCAGTGCTGCCAGGAGCTGATGCTCAAAATGGAGGACACACTTCGAACACTAATTGCCGATCTGACGACTAATGTCTATAAATCGATCAGCGCAGAAAACGAACTACTCAAAAAGGAAATACTGCATCTGAGAGAAGATAATTCCAATATGAAACACATCGTTGAGCAACTACGAAGCGATTTTTCTATTTATAAAACACAGCACTCGGAACATCCTCTTACAGTACCTGAAGCTTCTGGAGATCCCTCCAAAGAACATATATCAAACGAACGCCGCAAGCAGCACCAATGTAACACCAAAAAAGTTGAGGATACACGTGCACACGAAGCTTACCCTATTAGTGTAAAAGTAAGCAACAGGTTTACCGCCCTTAACCAGCGTTCAGTACAAAATGAACAGGCATTAACGCCGCTACCAGATCAGATACTGACACAACAACCACCCGATGAAAACACCCAGACTATTCAGGACGATTCACACCAGGAAAATCAATGGCAGCAGCAAGAATCAAAACGAAAGCCGAGTCAACAACTATGTAGTAAAGCAACACACGTTATAATTGGCGACTCTCTCCTAAAAGGCATATACAATGACCGGATGTCTACTACTAAAGAGGAAACTGTCTCAGTATTAGCGATACCTGGAGCTGGAACTGAAAGATTAATTGATAGAATTAATAGGTTCGACATACATCATAACATTACAAGAACAACAGTACATGTAGGGATCAACGACATAATGAATGGACACAGCGTTAGCCCTTCGTCGATTTCCAAACTGACTACTACAATAAAACAAAAATTTCCTAACACCTCCATTTTTATGTCATCCATTATTCCACCTTGCTATGGCTTCCAACGTCGCGTAGCCGACACCAACAACAAGACACTCCAGAGCTATTGTGAACACAACAACATTGGCTATATCAACAACACTCCTTTCTTCACAAGCAACTCTGGAGCACCAAAGAAACGCCTTTACATAGATCAAATACATACATCAAAACTAGGTAGCAGCATCCTAGCAAAAAACATCAAGTACCCGCAGCAAACGCAACACGACAAACCGATCTACCATGAGATCAGCCCTTCATGAAAATGCACAACACACCTTGCCCGCCCCTCAAAGAAGCGCTTCTGTAACCAACAAATTACCTAACAACAAACAGAACGCCACATACAGCCAGGAAGCCGAACGTTACGATGTTATGTTTCCTCCACTACCTATAAGACAGCCCCTCACAAACACATTATATGACAGTTCAACAAGCAGTGCCACAATGTCCCAGACCCAAAAATCTCCTACAAGTGTTGAAACCACTGCAGATGAAATCTACAGTCGTCATGCTTCCTCCCGTAGCCTTCCTGATCGTGCTCAGTGGAACCCAGAACTTGGATACCTGATGCAATTCAGTCCTGCATCCCTCAGCCAAGCACTAATGATGTCTGTGCAACGGGGGCCCTACTATATACCTGACAGAGACATCCATTATCGATGATGAATCCACTCATTTTTTATTTTTTTGGTTTTTTGTTATTGACTTAATCCCTGCGACCAAAGCCGTCTCTCCCGTGAACAATTAGTTGATTACTGTGACGCATAAAGTAATAAGTACTTTGTTACTTTCTCAAAACACTCTAATTTCATTGGCTACAGGCCTTCGACAGTTTTTTCATAATTTGCAAGATTTTATTTTATTTTATTTACTTTTTTAATTCGTATTCTCTCAGTGTTGCTTAATTACTTTGTTAGAATTTTAGTGTTGTGGTGTGAAAACGTGCGTGCCTACTGTTGTGTGACTATTTTAATATACTACTGACAATTTCAGTTAATTGTAATTTTTTAGCAATACTTGTACCAAGCGTTCGTACGTTAAGTACTAACATTTGTATTTTCACTTACTTGGTGACGTTAATTAGTTTAAATTTTCGTAGGTTTCGTATCTAAAATTGCTTTTGTTATTTTCCTTTTTAAAACACTCGCCAAAATAAAATGCATACCTATCAGACACAATGGCTAATTAAGGATGGTCTACGGCTGGGCCACCTGAACATTTACCATTTATTAGGCAAACTTCCTGAGCTTACACAAATTCTGAATAAAAATTTTCATGTTTTTGGACTTTCCGAAAGTCGTTTAAACGACAAAATATCAGATGATGAAATTGCCCTAAATGGCTTTAAAACAGTTCGGCGAGACTCAAGTAGAAAGCTAGAAACAGGTATAGTAGTATATATTTCCACTTCTATTAGTTATCGCCACAGAAGCGATTTAGAGACAGCAGAGACCGAGTGCATATGGTTAGAAATAAAACTACCGACTCAGGGACAATTTCTAGTCGGGTATCTTTATAGAAATCCCAGTGCAGGAGCCATCTGGTACGAAGATTTCACCACTATGATGGATAAAGTATTTACCACTGCCAAAGAAATTATTCTTCTAGGCGATTTCAACATCGACATGCATAACACAAACCAAACGTGGGAAAACATCATACTATCTTACAACCTAAAACAAATAGTCAACCAGCCTACCAGGGTAACAAATGCATCATCCACAACAATTGACCACATCTACGTCACCTGTGCAGAAAACATTATAGAATGCTCTGTTCCTACTGTCGCGATGAGTGACCACTATCCTATATGTTGCACGTGGTCAAAGAATAAATATAAAGCTCCAAGAAATAAACATATCAGTATTAAATTTAGAAGTTTTAAAAATTTCAACCGTGAACTATTTTTACATGATTTGCGAACTGCACCTCTTGCCAGTGTTTACCAGATTTCTGATCCCGATGACGCCATTGCCCATTGGACACGTATCTTTCTTTATGTGTTTGATAACCACGCACCAACTAAAGAAGTTCGTGTGAAACGACAGGTCAAATCTCCTTGGATCACACAAGCAGTGCTAGACGCCATGAGGCAGAGAGATCAAGCTCACAAAAACAAGGACTTTAACACATACAGAGCACAGAGGAACAAAGTGCAATATTTAATTCGTAGTGAAAAAAGAAATTACTTTAAAAATTTGGTTCAGAACAAAACAAACAGTAAAGATATATGGAAAGCAATCAACACTTTAGCGAACAAGCGAAATCTGTCAGTCTCGTCAACCCCTAACAGTTCATTTACTTGCACAGACTTCAGCAATTACCTTCATGCAGAAATAAACAGTCTTAAATCTACAATACCAAATTCACCTTGTGACTTAGGCAGGCTGTCAGTATTTTGTGAGAACAAATGTACCAACACAATCCCATCCAACATTCCGTTTATGACAGTTAATGAAGTATATAACTATCTTCTAGGACTTAAAGATAATAACTCATCAGGACTAGACGGAGTCAGTAATCGAATACTGCGTTATGCGGCTCCAGCTATTAGTGATTCGCTTACATACATATACAATCAATGTATCGCACGGAGTTACTTTCCGTGGCACTTTAAAGTCGCTAAGGTATATCCTCTCTTAAAACCTGGCACTTCCGACAATAATAACCTTGGTAACTATAGGCCAATCTCCTTAATATCATCGCTATCCAAACCACTAGAAAAACACATACATAAAATAACACTACAACACTTAGTTAACAACGGCTTGCTAATTGATAGTCAGTCGGGGTTTAGACCTAAACATTCATGTCACACAGCTCTAACTAAGATGATTGACAACTGGCACTTAAATATTAATAACGATAACATATGTGGGGCAGTTTTTGTAGACTTTAAAAAAGCATTTGATATGATAGATCACGCTATTTTAATTAGAAAACTAGAAACATCAAAAGTAAACCTTCAACTAGTGACGATAATTAAATCATTCCTGTCAGACAGAAAACATGTAGTTTCTTACAATAACTCTTGCTCAAACCCAACCGTAATAAATACCGGCGTTCCTCAGGGCTCTATTCTTGGGCCTCTACTTTTTGCCATATACATTAATGACCTTCCACTACACGTCGAGCACGCATCCTGTGACCTATTTGCTGATGACTGTACTGTCTACACGAGTGATACAAGTTGCAACACACTCGAACTATCGTTACAAAAAGATACAGACAATCTGATTAGGTGGAGCATCGGAAATCGCATGCTAATTAATATAATTAAAACAAAGTGCATGTTAATATCAACTAGACAAAAATTACAAAATTCAGAGAAAACAACACTTCAGATCTATATTGGTACCTTACCAATTGAAAACGTTAATGAACATAAAACTCTAGGAATAGTCGTTGACCAGCATCTAAATTGGAACTCACATGTTCATGCACTGACCAAGCAAACGGCACAGAAAGTTTACCAGTTAGCTAAAATCAAACATTTCCTAGATGAAGATGCACGTAAATTGTTCTATATATCTCACATACAAACAAACCTGGACTATTGCTCCACAATCTGGGATGGTTGTTCTATGTCCAACACAAAAAGACTCCATTCACTACAAAAGCGTGCAGTGCGTCTAGTTTCTGACAACTGCCAAGCACAGTGTGTAGATCTATATAAAGATCTCAAAATACTGCCTCTAAGAAAGCGCTTTCTGTTCAACAAAGCTAAATTTGTTCACAAAATCCTGTCACAGAATGCTCCAACATATCTGTGGCCAATGTTCAAATACAGTGAAAGACGCAGTCAACGCCTTAACAAAATACAAGTGCCCAAGCCTAGGCTTGACTTATTCAAGAAAAGCTTAGCTTACTCTGCTGCTCATCTCTGGAACTATCTTCCACATTATCTGAAAGATAACAACCTCAGTCCCTATTCATACAATCGTAAACTTTTCGATTACTTTATGAGTTCTGATTATCTGCCCCCCTAATGTGATTATTTTTCCGAACAAATGGTACAATATCGAATGTAGGTTTAATGATGATGATAGTGTTTTTCAACATATTTTGTTTCATGGTGATACTTAGTTTGTATTTTTCAACATACTTTATTTCATGTTTATAATTAGATACTGTGAATGTGAGTATGCTATTATTTTCCGTTTATAACGTTGAATTCCTTGAATTGATGGGTAAAATGTATGTGAGAATAAATGAAATCAGTATAAAAGATGAGAGAAAGGAAGGGCAGAATGTCAGACGGGCCTGCGTGCCCAATTCTCAACCCTTTGAAAATAAAGTTCGTTCGTTCGTTCGTTCGTTCTTCTTCGCTCAACAATGATAGATTTATTTTTTTATTCAAGCGTTGAAATGAATAATTTTTTAACCTTATTAAACCATGTTGCTTATAATCATTATGAAATTGATTGTGACTTACTGCTTGCAATACACAAGAGTTTAATACTGGTATTTAGTGTCATTTTTTTCCAAACACGTGCGCAACCTACTTGCAATAAACAACAGAGTACAGGATCTTTTAGTCGAATCTCATCAGCAACCAAGAACTACGTATTCTGAGTAGCCAGGAGGACATGCACACCATCATAGCTGGCAGATGCTGGAGTTGGGTTGGCCACATCCTCAGAAGGGACCCTGATACCATTACAAGAACAGCTATGCTATGGATCACCAAAGGAAAGCAAAAGAGAGGCCAACCAAAAACAACTTGGAGGAGAACTGTGGAAGCTGAGATGCAAAGAATGAACCAGAAATGGGGCACTGTACGAAGAATGGCCACCAACCAAACAAAGTGGAATCAATTTGTTGCTGCTGTACAAGACACCACCAGGCATGATGGCCACTGACTGCTTTGATGGTCGGTGGATATGGATCAAAGAAGGAGAAGAGTAAAGGAGAGTGAGCAGGAGAGACTAAAAATACTCATATCTGATGACTAAACAATACTCTATCTACCTATTCAAGTATGACAATCTCAATCATGATTGACTGTCACATAAAAAAATAAATAAATAAAAACCACTTTATAAATACAAACATCTGGTGACTAAACAATGTTTTGTCTCATCAAGTATGACAAAGCCTTTCTGTTCTTGTTATGCCAAGCTCATAAAATTGACTTCCCTAATTTAACGAGGCATGCTGTACAGATCAAATTAAGGGGAGATAATGTTTAGTTACTCCTTAACAAGTTTTCAGAAAATAAATAAATAAATTACCTCTATCACAAATTAAAGGATAATTTGACGCTGTTTAACTATTATAATGTTTAGCTATTATAAAACAATGAAAATCTACACATGGATGGTACTTTGTATGAAATCTGTAAAATTCTTTTAGATCAATGAGTAAAGATTAATTCACATACAGTAGTTTAAACTTCCCTCTTTTCTATTACAAAATCAGTGGATATTTCTGCCACAGCAAAAGTAGTTGACCTGGCTTGAATAGAACAGATAGTTGCTGGGCAGCTAACATAAATGGGATGTAATTGATATGGTGGCTACTTCACAGTAGTAGTGATTATAATTAGTTTTCATGCTCTTAAACCATGGTAAAGAAAAAGTATTTCCCTGACACTCTTTCAAGGGAAGAGTGTACAGGATTTCATTAATTTCAGATGAGAAATTGTTTAGGAAAGATGATTTGTGGTCCCATACATCTGTCAGCTGAAAATGAGATTTTTTGTATTTAACCCTAGAGCTCACTATGCCCAGACACTGCAATCAAAAACTTTGGTCACAAGAGAACTCATTTTATAGACCAAGCAGCGGTAGTTGCAGAGGCTTACCTTTGCCAAAATCTTGTTTTGTTAGCAACAAAGTA
Source organism: Oreohelix idahoensis (assembly GCA_024509875.1). Classification (NCBI taxonomy): domain Eukaryota; kingdom Metazoa; phylum Mollusca; class Gastropoda; order Stylommatophora; family Oreohelicidae; genus Oreohelix; species Oreohelix idahoensis. The sequence continues at coordinate 279,987 of JAMPIV010003830.1, forward strand.
CAACAAAGTGGTTTTTTAGGGTAGTCTGCACAAAGAGCTTCCATTTTCATCAATGACAAGAAACTTAGATCAGGGAAAGAAAGCATTGGAACCCTGAGATAGCTCTATTCGCACCACACAAACTTTTCCCACACTTGGATAAATCAGGAGTGACTGTGATTGCAGTCAGGAATCTAGCTACTGTAGGTAAAACCACCATGAACTAACAACTTCATAAAAGTCCTAATGATAAAAAAATCAATAACTTTGTAGAACCAATGAACTTAAATCAATTACTTACGATGAACTTTCAGTAACTGTGTAGACAAGATTGAACTGTATACAAATGACATTTTGTTTTCATCAGTAAAGGTTCATTGTAATTTTTTTCTGAAATCAAGATTAGTGTTATTGACTTTTCTTTGATGTTACTATGATGTCTAATACATGTTTGCTTGTGGTGGATGTGTATAAATAACTTATTATGTTATGTATTTGTTTATAGTAGTAACATATTGAGCACAGGTTACATTTATGTTAAAAAGTTGTAAAGCATTACTGAGTAAAATGTCCCCAGCAGGATATACAGATGTGGAACTGGTCCTAATACTCTCTCTCCCTGCAGGAACATGACCATCTTCCTCACCTTCAATTTCTACCTTCACTGTCTGTCCCTGAAAACAAAACATTGAACATATTCAAGTTTGAAACAAACCACTTCAGTCTTACACATTGCCCCAGTTTGACAACTATCTTTGCTGTGTATCCCTGAAAACAAAACATTGAACATATTCAAGTTTGAAACAAACCACTTCAGTCTTAAACATTGCCTCCACTGTGTGTCCCTAAAAAAAAACATTGAACATATTCAAGTTTGAAACAAACCACTTCAGTCGTAAACATTGCCCCAGATTGACAACTACATGAACACTTTAATGTATTTAAATTACTGTCTTTTCTCAACTCTTTTATGCCTCTGACCCTGATGAGGACCTTATATTACAACTACATATACTACACTGTTATTGACAATAAAATACAAAGAACCCAGCAATAAGTAATAAAATGTTTAAATTGACAATATTTTAACAGATTTCTCAGTGTAACTCATTTTGGCTATGGCTGTATACAAATTTGTTGTCAAGAATTCAACAGAATACTCACTTTAAAATCTGTACTGATATCCTGTTTTATTTTTTGATCCAAGAATGGGATCTTCTGTTCCATTTTTTGTTTTTGTAATCTGAAAAGAAAAATGAATTATAGGTAAATAAATCTTAGACAATTAGTTACATGCTGGTTATCTGAGATATTGATATCACAAGAAATATCACTCAAAGTTTTTTTTTTTTAAATAATGTTGAAAACAATATAACAACCTGAAAATATAAGAAGAGTTATACATGTTTATTGGTAGTATGTCCAACGTCACATTCAACAATCTTTGCCATACTGATTTTCTTCTGAATCATTCAGAGCTGTCATTGGTCAAGTGCATGCAAAATGTGTATATGATAATTTTTATTTTAATTATAACTTCTACTTATAATCTAGCCTCTATCTTGCCTAGAAAAAAATTAAAAAAAGCCAATAAAAGCTGGGGTTGATCGCCACGTCCTGTAAAGGATAAACAACTATCTACACTTGTGCTTTATACACTACACTAAGGCATTTGAGACAGTAACACGAGAACATTTTAAAATGTTAGAAAGCATCAACATTGATGATAAGGACCAGAGATTTTTAAATGTGAGATACTAAATGTGAGGAAGATCATGTTTGAAAAATGTAACTTTTGCCATTTCTTCTTCTTCTTCCTTGTTTGTCCTGAAAAGGACGTTGGTTGCATTGTGCCCATTTACAGCAAAGCTGCAACATTTGTACCTTTCGGCTGACACATCCAACTTCCGCGCGGCATTTTTTGGGACCAGGTTAGCCTTCCCTCTTTTATCCCTACTCTCTCAGCCAGACTGAAGTGATGCAGCCTGTTTCCAGGACCACCACTTGGAGGTGGAGTAGGGTCTTGGTCAGCTCTGGTTTGCTGATCCTGATGCAAGCAGTCAAGCTATGGGTCGCTGACTGCATTCTCTATTGTTACGTCTTTGGGTCCTACTTTTGCCATTTGATAGCTAGAATCTAAGTTTCAGTTAATATAAACATCGGGGAATTTTGATAAAAATAATTTTTTTTTTTTTTTGCACTGTTCTTGAAATCTGATATACAGACAAGTTACACATTTTGCCAGAAATTTCTACATTTTATTAAATTCTATCACAGTAAGGCAGCTTTTGACACATTAAGAAGACTATCAAAACCCCAACAGCCCAGGGTAACTGTCATAGAAGATAGCAATGGGGCTCTGCTTAATGAAAAAACAGCTGTAATGAGAAGGTGGACAGAATATTGTAAAGAATTATATAACTGTAAACTCGACACTGACTATAGCATATTAAACAACATTAAGTGCGAAAACAGGGAACTCAGAAATGCAGCAATACTACGGGAAGAAGTGGAAGAGGCTATATGTTTGATGAAAGGAGGGAAGTCTCCGGGTGTGGATAATATCCCAGCAGAGCTCTTGAAATATGGAGGACCAGATATAATAAAAATCCTGACAACAATTTGCCAGAAAATATGGAGTACAAAAAAATGGCCAAAAGAGTGGACGCAGTCATTAGTAATACCGCTTCCAAAGAAAGGAAATCTAAAAATGTGCAAGAACTACAGAACCATTAGCCTTATTAGTCATCCAAGTAAGATGATGTTAAGGATACTTTTGAACAGAATTAAACAGAAATCAGAAGAAATCTTGTCAGAGGAACAGGCTGGCTTTAGACCAAAAAGAAGTACCTCAGAACAAATCTTCAATATTAGATTACTGATCTAATACGATTATAATAATATTTTAATATTATATTATAATATACGATATTATAATAATATAATATTATAATATACGATTATAATAATAATAGCATCAACACGATTTATACCATAACTTCATCGATTTCACAAAAGCCTTCGATCGAGTCTGGCATGAAGGCTTATGGCAAATAATGAGAAAATTCAATTTTGATACCAACATCATAGATATCATTGAAGCACTATACAAGGACGCAAGCAGTGCTGTTTTTGCAAGCAATGACATTGGAGCATTTTTCAAAACAACTGTAGGAGTTCGCCAGGGATGTATCCTGTCACCAGTGCTCTTTAATATATCTAGAACATATAATGCAGAAGGCTCTCTACGATTATAAAACAACCATATCGATTGGAGGCCGACCTCTTTGCAATCTATGTTTTGCTGATGATATCGATCTGATAGCTTGGAACAGAATCAGCACTTCAAGACCTTACCTCTAGACTGGAGAAAGTAACAAGAACGTATGGGATGGAAATTAATATAGAAAAGAGCAAGATAATGGTGAATAGCCATAAGAAACATGTTCCAACCAACATTACGTTAAATGGGCAAACGTTAGAAGAAGTTAACACCTTTAAATATCTCGGGTCTACTATATGTAGTAAAGAAATCAAGACAAGACTTGAGATGGCTTCAGCTGCCATGACAAGGCTGAATGTGATCTGGAAAAGTAACATCAGTTTTCCTGTGAAGATCAAATTATACAAATCCCTTGTATTATCTATTCTCTTGTATGGGTGTGAGGGCTGGACATTCAATGCAGATACGGAGCGAAGGATTCAGGCTTTCGAGCATAAATTTTATAGAAGAATTTTGCGCATTTGCTATAAAGAGCACAAAACAAATGTCTATGTTAGAGAGAAGATAAACACCTATGCAGGCCACCAAGAACCACTTTTGTCAGTAGTGAAACGTCGAATGCTTGCCCGGTTTGGGCATGTAACTCGTCATGACTCCCTTTCGAAAACGATCCTCCAGGGAACAGTCAAAGGTTAACGGAGAAGAAGAAGGCAAAGAAAATCCTGGGCTGATAACATCAAATAATGGGCAGGACACGGTTTTTCCACACTTGTACGCATTGCTGAGGACAGAGAGCAGTGGAGGACCATGTCTGCTGATGCTTCCACCATGGCACCCCTACGGCCCATGACGGGTTACGGGTTGAGATGAGATGATGCTCAGATGATCACAGAATAATGAAATAAATTAAGGTAATTTGATTTAAATTTTCCCATTTATTTTATTGTGTCAGTGTAACCGTCCTTTTTCTTCTTGTAGGTGATCACTTGCACAAGACGGTAAACATCTTGTTGTTAGATGTGTGGTACTTGTAATGAGCTGAGTGTGGGTGCGAATGAAGGTGCGAATGTGTTTAGGCTCATATATGTTGTATAATGCAACCCATACACTCACATGCAGTAGTCAAGGATGCTTGGACACTGCTGGCACGTTTCAAAACATTTATTGACGGGAACACACAGTAGCATCAACAGGAACAGTCAGTGTAAACATGGTCATGATAACCAGAAATCGTTAGGCATACATTAGGCATTCAAAGGGCTGGTAAACATTTGAATATTCGTACATGGTCAATAGTAATGTTCTTCATAATGACAGTTCATAATGCCGCTTTGGTATCCTGACTAAACGCGTCAGATACCTTCATAACTTTGACATCTAAGTCTAACTTGGCCTAGCACGCCAATTGCACAATATCAGGCTGTAATACATTAGCCCTAACACAGGCCTCGTTATGATGTCGGCTGTGTACTTCTTGTAAGCAGGTTAACATCAACCCTGCAGTAATGCTTATGTAGATATAAACACCGCCAATCTGCGGTTCCTATAATGTAACTTCCTCACTGGACTTCTGGATAATTTAAAGACTGATAGTCTTGGATGGCTAACTTGAGCACAAAATATAGTTCTGTAATTTAGGACCTGAGCTGTTATCACAGACTGGGTAAGCCTTAAACATGTTCTGCCACCGAATAATAATGTGAAGGGTCGGTGTTACCTTACACAGAATCCTCAGAACACAATAACGAACTCTGTCGTCATTCCGACGCACAGAGAATCACTGGGGGAAACGGCCAACGCAGTCACTTCGAAGATTTTCCCCCAAAAACACAATGGACCTTCGTCCCTCAGAAGCCAGCTAACATCTCGGCCAGACGGAAGTAACTCAACTTGGCGCTTAAAACCAGCGCATGGGCACAAGCCCGAACTGTTTACCTTTGACCCTATCTTCATACAGGTCAAACCCCAAAGGATGAACCAACAGGGAAGACAACCCCTAATTAACCTGACATCGCAAAGTAAAGACTTAATTATTCACCTTTGACTAGGGTAAAAAATATGACAAATAACTTGACATACTCCGTCAAAAATGACAGCAACATATTACTACACCCCCCTGTAAAAAAAAGGACACATTTTTTTTTCAAATATATTCATGAGCAAGATAGCACGATTATCAATTATGCGCTCATGAAAGAGTGAACCTACTATCAGGTACAATGGACGCACAAATAAAGCATCTGGAGAGGATACAAATCATCTCCCAACATAAGAGAACATATTTCTCAAAGCAAAACAAATTCAGGAGGTATCATTAAAGACCTAAGTTGCTGGCAATGCCAAGACACATATCAAACATTATCAAATACTGTAACTATAACAATATACAAATGTCATGAATTACAATGCTATACTAGCAACATATTACTAATGGATGGACAAAACCAAATTTGTTAAAGTCATTATATATTATCCAAATAGTAAAACAATTGTATTACAATATATTATGATATTAAGAACAGACCTAAGTCTGAAAGTGTATCAGGAAAACTAGGACACAAGATTTAAATGGAATCATGTGGGCATCTAGACAATATGTCCGCCATCACATTATCCGAACCACGGATAGCTCGCACCGTGAAATGGAAAGGCTGAAGAGCAATAGCATAACGAGTAGATCTCGAGCTCTTCAAATCCTTACTTTGCATAGCCGTAAGAGCTTTTTGGTTGGTTTCCATAAAGAAATGCGGGCCCAGAAGGAACCTTTGTAGCTTAAGAATGGACCAAACCATAGCCAACAATTCACGGTCTAAAACCGAGTAATTCCTTTCTGCCGCATTCAGTTTCCTAGAGATATACATTACAGGATGCAGAGTTCCTGAATACTCCTGCATTAGTGCCGCTCCAATCCCAGTGGAAGAGGCATCACTACGAAGGACAAAAGTCTTATCAATCGTTGGTAGTCTTAAGATAGGATGAGATGAGAACAAATTCTTAACCTGATCCAATGATGATTGGCATTCTTGGGACCAACGCACCATATTAGGAGAACCTTTTTTCAATAACGTAGAAAGTGGTGCCATAATGGAGGACAGATTCTCAATGAATCTTCCATAGAATTGTATCAATCCCAAGAGACTACGCACCTGCTTTTTCGTCTTTGGAACCGAGATATTCAATATCTTCTAAATGTTTTGGTCCTCTGTCTTCAACAGACCATGACCAACCCGATGACCTAGGAAAGAAATTTCACTAAACCCAACAAAAGCTTTAGAGGGTTTAGCAGTTAAACTATGCTCACGTAGAGTAGATAACAATTCCTTTAGACCCAAATAGTGTTCTTCCCAAGTATCGCTGGAAAGACAGATGTCATCTAAATATGCGATGACATCTGCACGATCTGATAGAATTCGTCGCATCATGCGCACGAAAGTTGCTGGGGCGTTCATAAGCCCAAAAGGCATAAAATTCCATTGAAACAGACCCCTAGGTGTCGAAAAAGCAGTGAGAGGTTTGGCATGTTCCGTCAAAGGGACTTGCCAATAACCTTTCAACAAGTCTAGTTTAGTAAAGAATCTAGCTTTAGAAAGTCTAATAAGTAGATCATCTAATAAAGGCATAGATTCAGCATCGAACTTCGTAACTTGATTCGATAGTCAATGCAAAGACGTATGTTATTGTCTTTCTTTCGAACAATAACTATCGACGAAGAATAAGCTGAAGTGGATGGTTCAATTATTTTCAGTTGAATCATTTCATCCAATTCTTTTTCGACTTGTGCTTGAAAATGAATAGGTATAGGATATGGTCTTACCCTGATCGGATTACGATCAGTAAGTATGATGTCATGTTCAATGACACGTGTGTGTCCAGGAATGTCAGTAAGGACATCCTGAAATGACTGTAGCGTAGAAGATACCTGACGCTGTTCCTCAAGAGACAAATTCGAAGAGACGGTAACGTTTTTCCATGATTCCGTAGAATTAAGTGGAATCGCAGGAAGAGGTAAGTTAACGTCAGAAAAAGTAGTTTCCTCATCCTGTATAACGGACAGGGATGAGATGTGACCATGTTGGACTGGAGAGTCGTCCGTCGCCTGGAAAATAGGCTGCAAATAGTCTGGTCATTCAATAAACTCTGTAAGCATATTTATATGAAAGGTTTTATGCCTTCCATCCACATCGACAATATAGTCGACATCGGAAATTTTCGAGACTATAGAGTATGGACCTTTCCATGAAATGAGAAGTCTGTTCTCCCTTGAAGGAAGTAAGACAAACGCTTTGTCTCCAGGACAAAGTTGACGTAGGCGTCTTTTCTTGTTAGCAAATCGCCTAGCCTTTTCTTTCGCAAATTCGGAAGATGAAGTTGCTAATCTGCACGATTCGACAATTTTTTCCCTAAGAGCAATGACATACTCATATGACGATTGTGTATCATTGTCAATATTATCGGAAGTTATCAAATCGTGTAGCAAGGACATCGGACCGCGCGGTTGCACGCCAAAGACAAGTTTGAAAGGAGAAAACCCTGTATGTTCGTTGGGAACCTATCTATAGGCAAAGAGAGCTGCAGGTAGCACCCTGTCCCAATCATCAGGATGATCCTCCGTTATCTTGCCAAGTAAGTTCTTTAGTGTCCTATTAAGACGTTCAACCAATCCATTGGACATTGGATGATAAATACTACTGAGAGACCTTTTAATGTTCAGCGTAGTCATTACCTGAGACATAACGTCCGAAATTAACTGAGTGCTGTGGTCCGACAGTATTTCTCCGCGTAATCCCAGACCAGAAAAGACGAGCCAAAGAGCATCAGCGATATCGACAGTTGATATGCTCTTCAGAGGAATAGCCTCTGGCCAACGCGTGCACATGTCCACGCAAGTGAGGATAAATTGGTGTCCTCTGGCTGACTTAATTTTGAACGGACCAATGATGTCTATAGCCATTTTCTGAAACGGCCGAATCGGAATATCTGCAGCCTGAACAGGAGCAGCATGTCTCGGACCCCTAGACTTGACCTCTTGACAAATTTTGCAAGATCGGCAATAAATTCGGATGTCTTTATTCACGAATGGCCAAAAGAAAGACGCAAGGACTCTAGTTTTAGTTCTGGAAAAACCCATGTGTCCAGCACACTGAGAATCGTGTGCATGTTGTAGAATTAAGGCTCTCATACACTTGGGCACAAGAATTTGCGAGTGCATAGACTTGTCCGAGTGTTGTACCATTCGTACCAGCATACATTTCCTCATAGTGATATACGATTTGTGATTCGTATTCCGATTAGGATCCCCTTTCTTTGCGAGAAGGAAGAATTTCTTCAAAGAAGGATCCTCTTCTTGACGTCTAACAAACGAGTCATGGGAAATCACCAAGTGCTCGTCTTGGCTATCAACTCCATTACTATCATCAGATGAAGTTGGGGGATTAAGAGCTTGGGCTCTTGTCACCCTGCATTGACCGTTTGAATGTTTTGTTCTTCCCAAATAGAAATTTGTTGCGGGGTGCATTCCTTAACCCCATGAATACAACCAATTATAAGATCCGCAATAGGATTAGGAAGAAGACATGCATGGACATCTCCTGTAAAGAAGGGAGTGTCAATCCTAATAATAGCAGTAGGATAACTTTCCATGGTACCACCAAATGTAACACATTTGATCGCTTTCCCAGTGGCACAGCAAGGATCTATCAGAGACTCCCTAACCCCGACGGTAGTACATCCCGAATCGAAAAGTACTGAGACTAGCCTATCATTTATTAGACCTTTATGTAAGATGAGAGATCCTCTCCCATCATGCGCAACCGTAGCAGGTAGAGCAGGAAGAGGGTGACCACAACTTAGCGTAGATACAGTTGATGAGTCAAACAATGTTAAGCATTGGGGGCATTCAGTTGCTCTCCCAAAATCGAAAGCACAACCAGTAATAGCCTTAGAGTTACCACTATCATTTATTTGATTACAGGCTCCATCAAACTCTTGTTGTGAAGAGTTTGCCTGTTGGAAAGATCTCCTTTTGTCATATCTAGGTCTGCCTCGATTATCATTTCCCCTGTAATTGTTATCAGATTGTCTATTGTAATTATCATTCCAGTTTGTGTCCCGGTTTCTGTATTCACCATCGTCATATTCTTGACGTCGAGAATGATTATCTCGAAAGTTCGAAAAGTTATTATTGTGATAACCTTTGCGAAAGTGTCTCAAATTATTACCACTAAAATTACGAGAACTACCATCTCGTCTCCAGTTCTTAGAAGAAGAACCATTATATGCTGGATTACTCTGATTCTGAGTGTAATTCTGATTACTTTTCCTATTCCAGTTTTGTTGAGCACCCTGAAATTTTTTTTTGAAATTAGGGCCATATGGTGCTGCCGAAGCAACTGGCAACCCTTCTTTCACTTTAGAATTGCTAACTGTAGCATGGGGATGCGCGGTGGCATACTGGCAACAGTATTCCTCCATATCTATTAAGTTTTTGGGTTTACGCTCATGAAGAAATGCAAGGAAAGAATCATTAACAGATGACAAAACCTTATCTCGAAGTAATAAATCCATTAGGCCTTCATATGTTTTCTCAGTCTGAGACAACTCAACCCATCGTGTAAATGTACGGCGTATTTTTGAAAAAAATTCAGAGAAATCTACTCCATTTTCTGGCAACATTGTCCTAAAACGAAGACGATAATCTTCTTCTTTCAGTTGATATTTTTTTAGCAATGCTGCTCTGACAACATCATAATTAGTCCTGTCATGTTCGTCTATTGTCATAAGAGTAGTCACCGTGTCACCTGTAAAAAATTCCATCAGTTGTTCGACATATTTTTCTTTTTTTACATTATGCGCATCACATAAAAATTGGAATCTATCTAGATAATCCGCTACGTCATCCTTTAAAGGATTGAAATGAGGTAATTTAATCCTACTAACAAACTCCTTTGTCCTACTCGAAGTTGCTTGATGAGCACCCGGACTCGCCAATTTCAATTTCTCTAACGCCAAAGTTGCGAGTCTTTCCTCATGTTCCATTTTTCTATTTTCAGCCTCAGCCTGAAGTTTTCTCTCCTCAGCAGCAGCTTAAGCTTGGAGTTTTCTCTCCTCAGCAGCAGCTTGAAGTTTTCTCTCCTTAGCAGCAGCTTGGAGTTTTCTCTCCTCAGCAGCAGCTTGAAGTTTTCTCTCCTCAGCAGCAGCTTGAGCTTGGAGTTTTCTCTCCTCAGCAGCAGCTTGGAGTTTTTTCTCTTCCATTTCCATCTGGAATTTTCTTTCATCAGCAGCAGCTTGAAGTTTTTTCTCCTCAACTTGAAGTTTTCTCCTCTCTACAGCAGCTTGAATTTTTCTCTCTTCCATCTCCATCTGGAATTTTCTTTCATCTGCTTTCCTTTGTTCAGCTTCTGCTTTCTTTTTATCTTCATTTTTTTGTCTCTTTTCTTCCAACTTCAACACCTTGTCAAATTGAGCAGTTGCGTATTCTTCTAACTTGTCACCTGTCTTTCCAAGGGCTTTCCCTTGCTCAATGAAGGATTGTAGTGTAGACATTCTGTCTAATGAGATCAGTAACCTGAAAAATTAAATAAATTACCTTATCCCACTTCAATGGGAGTCAAGTCTGTACTATAGACTTGTATACTCACTTCACGTTATTTCACTCTCTTAGTCTTAGTCAAAGACCCTGTATGGTTATCTTGATTATAATGTAACAAATAATCACTTGAGTACCTGTGGAAAATAATACCTTTATATCCCAATCACTGTGGGCACAAGTCTTTTCTTAAAAGAACTTGCATATATATTTTACCTTGTCTCAATCTTTGTGGATAACAAGTCTTTTAGCAAAGAACTTGTATAAATATCTTATATAATAATACTCCATCAACAATCTCTATATGAAGAGTGTACCATATTAATAATAATAATAATACATGACCAAGCATATGTATGTAGACTGTGTATGACAATAATGTAGTACAATCATAAATACAAAGACAAAGATACAGAACAACAACCGAAAACGTTCGCAGAAGTCAAATAAACAATACAGCAAAAAGTAAAGAAAATGTTACACAAATGTGTAATGATGACCGCAAAAAGTAAACAAGACAAATAGCAACACTGTTATAAATGAAAAGGTGTAAAGAAATAAACGAAAGAAAGGAGAGACCTACAGATACAAACAAATGAAATCAAAACTGAAAAACAGAAAAATATTACAAAAACAATGATAAGAAAAGTTTCGTCACAGCTAAGAAAAAAAAAAATAAATAGCAACAAAAGTCGCTAGCAAATTTTCAATTAAGAAAATTGCGCCTACAGAACGCTATTATATGACCTCTACTACATGGTATCTCATATAATAGTCACCGCCCAACCTTGAACCCGCGAAAGAACACAAGAAAAATACACAACAATAGTACGAGTAACATATATAATATCAATTCAATGAAATGTGTTGCAGAACAAGTTAAGTCACAAATGACACTAGAGTAATTCTCTTGCTCCTTGCGAACACAATAACAAAATGTCAAGCGCGCACTGAATGACAGATCCACTGTAGCATGAAGTGGTCTTCCAGAATATAAAGTTACTATGACCTCGAAACTTGAGTCTTGCACATCGAATGTTTACAATTTCACGTACTGTTTGTAAACTTGACCTCGAACTGCGTTACTTGTTTACAATAAGAACTTGAATGCTTGTACGTTGAAAAGTCTGTTGACTGAAGCGTGCAAACGACCAGCGGTACGGTTTACAAAAAGGGACTTGACTCGTATGCAGCTGTGGTCCACATAGCAAACGCCTCGATGCTAACTTCAGTACTTGTCATGTTGTGGTTTATGTAGCATTATAACAAAAATGCTAACACTGTTTATACTGTCCTGTGTAGTCAAAACTTGGAAGTGTAGAGTATGTGTGTTATTCCTCGCTGTCAACCTTGATCATATCAACCACAGGAAATGCTGATTTCTGGAACACATTAATGTCACCAATAATGTTAATTGCTCGCTCTGTCTAGCTTAGACCCACAGATCTAAAATGTAATGTGCACTTGTCCTTCTCATGAAAATAGCCACCAGATATGTAAGTAGCCTGGTGGGGTGTCTGTTTAAGGCTGGAGTGCTGTGTAGAATGGTTTATTATAGCCCCATCAGCTGGCCGCCAGAAATGTAAATTTCTGGACCACACTGGAGATACCATAAATGTAGCAGAAGAGCCCACCGAACTGGTCCACCAGAAATGTAACCGTCCTTTTTCTTCTTGTAGGTGATCACTTGCACAAGACGGTAAACATCATGTTGTTAGATGTGTGGTACTTGTAATGAGCTGAGTGTGGGTGCGAATGAAGGCGTGAATGTGTTTAGGCTCGTATATGTTGTATAATGCAACCCATACACTCACATGCAGTAGTCAAGGATGCTTGGACACTGCTGGCACGTTTCAAAACATTTATTGACGGGAACACACAGTAGCATCAACAGGAACAGTCAGTGTAAACATGGTCATGATAACTGGAAATTGTTAGGCATACATTAGGCATTCAAAGGGCTGGTAAACATTTGAATATTCGTACATGGTCAATAGTAATGTTCTTCAATAATGACAGTTCATAATGCCGCTTTGGTATCCTGACTAAACGCGTCAGATACCTTCATAACTTTGACATCTAAGTCTAACTTGGCCTAGCACGCCAATTGCACAATATCAGGCTGTAATACATTAGCCCTAACACAGGCCTCGTTATGACGTCGGCTGTGTACTTCTTGTAAGCAGGTTAACATCAACCCTGCAGTAATGCTTATGTAGATATAAACACCGCCAATCTGCGGTTCCTATAATGTAACTTCCTCACTGGACTTCTGGATAATTTAAAGACTGATAGTCTTGGATGGCTAACTTGAGCACAAAATATAGTTCTGTAATTTAGGACCTGAGCTGTTATCACAGACTGGGTAAGCCTTAAACATGTTCTGCCACCGAATGCATAATAATGTAAAGGGTCGGTGTTACCTTACACAGAATCCTCAGAACACAACAACGAACTTCATCGTCATTCCGACGCACAGAGAATCACTGAGGGAAACTGCCAACGCAGTCACTTCAAAGATTTTCCCCAAAAAACACAATGGACCTTCGTCCCTCAGAAGCCAGCTAACATCTCGGCCAGACGGAAGTAACTAAACTTGGCGCTTAAAACCAGCGCATGGGCACAAGCCCGAACTGTTTACCTTTGACCCTATCTTCATACAGGTCAAACCCCAAAGGATGAACCAACAAAGAAGACAACCCCTAATTAACCTGACATTGCAAAGTAAAGACTTAATTATTCACTTTTGACTAGGGTGAAAAAATACGACAAATAACTTGACATATGAAACTCCGTCGAAAATGACAGCAACAGTCAGTAATAGATCTCTTTTGTTCTTTACCTTTTAGCTCGTTGTGAGGTACAGTGTGGTCACATTTTATGTTAGAGAAGCACTAATGAGGACTTCACATAATTGAAAACTAGTGTTCTCACAGGAATAAATGTAAAGTATGGGGTGTGTTCTCACAGGAATAAATGTAAAGTAGGGGTGTGTTCTCACAGGAATAAATGTAAAGTAGGGGTGTGTTCTCACAGGAATAAATGTAAAGTATGGGGTGTGACTGCTATGCACCTGGAGAAGAGATTTGTTTCTCCTGTATCATCAGCTGGTTATGTCAGTAATTGAATATGAGCAGGGAATACTCATGCTGTCAATATTACAATGTAAATGGTTGGGAACACAATCAAAATGAAGGGATGCACATCACCATGGGCTGTGTATGAGATAAACCCAGATATGTGATGGCCCAGTCAAAAAGCCTACATGCTTATAACCACAGACAGAAGACATCCCCCTGTCTAGGAACATAGCTGGCAAAAAGGAGTAAGAATACAGAGGGATATCATGAATGGCAGAGGGAACAATAGGGCAGGTGATAACAGTTAAAAATATATTCAAAGGAGAAGAGTGGAGTAAGTAAGGTGAGAACTAAATAAAGTATCAGCAAGTCATCAACAACCTTGGTAGGGAGTGCAGAGCTTGAGGTCATGGAAAAGTAAAGCTGAAAATTAATCAACTAATAAATGATTATAGCAAGAATGAAAACAAATATATAATGATTAGTGAGGCATGGCAGAGGAAAATGAAGATCTTGTGAGGTACAAGTGCTACATATTGTTGATAAAATATTAAAAGCATATTAAAAAATCTGTCCAAACACTTCAAGCCTTCCCATTACTCTACTTCATTCTTATCCCTTTGTTTTTATTTGTTGTTGTTGTTGTTACACTGTGACAGGTATCAACAGAAAACTTTTAGGAAATGGAAAAACACACACATGCAAACACTCTCAAAATTTAAATTGACATTATTTACAGCTACTGAACAGGAAAAGTGAAGCCACATCAGGTTTTGGCAACTGAAGAAATTATCTGGACATAAAGGCACCATAGGGCCTACATTGTAATTGTAACTGAGATAAAACTAAATATATTTATTCATACATTTAAAAAAAAAATAATAGAAGTTTGGATAATGAGACTATGTCTCTTAAGTTGCCAGACTGGCTATTGGTATGTACATTATACTAGCCTTAACCTTACCACAAGTCAGTTTCAAGTTTTGTCAAACAGCTTTAACAGTCCCAATTAAGATGGTTTGGCCATGTCTGCAGAATGGGAGAAGATTGGATACCACGACAAGCATGGGAAACAAAGAGCCAAGGATCCAGATCCTGAGGACGACCCAGAGTCCGCTGGGAGGACAACATCAGACAATCTTTGAAGGATCGAGGACTAGAATGGAACCAGGCCAGGAGGAAGTCAGCCGATAGGATAGTCTGGCGCTCTCTCTTCCAAACCTCTACACCTCACGGTAGAAGGGGAACGACTAAGTAAGTAAGTCAAACAGCTTTAACTCGTTCTAACCCAAAGTAGTACTAGTAACACATCACTTTTCTCTTTACATTTATCTGCAAACCACATCTTGCGCCAGCATGATATATGTCTGAATTTGAACAGAAAATTTTTTAATCCCTGGTAATGAGCTGGTTTAAATCATATAAATATACTGGCATGAGTGTGTGACCATTAGGGAATGGGAAAAAAATTTATAAAACTGAAATTGTATACTTCTTGTTAGCCGTTACTAGCACTGTTAATCATATGTTTATAAGCAATCACAAGAGATTCATCTTCTTAACATTGGCTATAAGCTGTTCATGAATGGCTGTTTATTTCTCAGTGAACAGAAGAGAATTATAGCGACAGTAGTTTTTCAGTTAGTCTTAGTGATCCAGATGAGGACTTTGCTAAGACTTCATGTTAGAATATTATTGAAAGTGATTAATCTGATGGGGATACTTAGCAGCTGAAGGAACAGGTATGAGGTACCATAACAACTGCTAAACTTTCTGCCAGTAATGGGAAAGGAAAGGGTAAAAACCCATTTCAAACAACCTGTAAAGTTAGCAGTACAGCTACAAGTTGAGAGGCAAGTAGAGTCTCACAAGATGTCCTAGAGTAGATAGAAATTACTGAAGGCTTGACACAGGATGCATTTCAGTTTTGTCAAAAGGTGTGACTAAGGGGCTTGACCTGTCAACCTCACTGAAATGATATAATGTTTCATTTACTGAGGAAATTAAAGATTACATATGTCAGTACATCACTTATTATACCAAATTCAAATGTATTCAGAATAATCCTTCGAAACAATATTTAATGTATGCTAGATAGACCACAGTCACATGCCCTGAAATGGATAACTTTACTGATGTCCTAATAAATATTGGGATTCAGAAGAAACCATTCATTCATGACTACTGGTCTACATCTGCAGAGTTGTATACACTTTGGTTTAGTCACATGTTTTCAAGAAATAGAAATGAAGCACCATAATTCCCGCTGTAAGTACATCAGTCACATCATGCACAGCATCATTTGTGCACTTTTTTATTTTCGAGAGAGTGCATTAACTTTCAACCACAGCTATGGAGTACAACTGTGGTTGAAAGTTAGACAATAATTGTTTTCACTATTATTTATCTTATATGTACTCTCCCGAAAATAGAAAAGTGCAAAAAAGAAGGTGTGCATGAACAGTTTGATTATGGAAAGTCAAGATTTTAAAAGATGCACGAACAATTACAAGACATGTTGTCATAAAAGAAATGTTAGTTATTTAGTCAATTTCCGGTCCATTAGATCATTATCACTGCTCCACATGTCATTTAGGAAAGGTTACTCCATGTCTTCATACTTAATACATCCATGTAATTTTCACTACAAGTATCTAAAGACGGTCGCTTTCAGTGAAATAACCACAGTATTTATAGTACCGTCTGTAATACATGTAACAGAAACAACCCACTATAATTAAAAACCTGTCAATTTTGATGGGTTATTGCTAGTTATATCATATTATGGCATCATGTATCTGATGATATACACAAGGAAAAGACAAGAATGAACCATTTATGAACATTTTGTTACAACAATCCCAGAATGCCTTTCACTTGTTCCAAAATCTCAGTTTGGATAAAACGGGCATGGGGTACAAAAGTAGATGGCAATACAAGCAATATAATCCACATACACAAAGCAGATATCACATAAAAGTCTTTGATTTGTGTGATTCAGCAACTGGATATGTGGTGAACATGTTCACATATTTTGGTTCAGATACACCATATGATCCTAAAGTGGATTCAGACAGTGGGCAAGCTGTAAAGATTTTTCAGACCCCAATACACCATTTGGGTACACATCACCATTTATTTGGTGACAGCAATTACACCTCAAGAGAACTCACTGACTTCTTACTGGAGAAGAAGCAATACTATAATGGCACTCCGAACATTATCTTAAGAAATTTTCCCTTGAAACTGAAGACTCTGCACCTTAGTTATGCTTGAATACAGATGGTACATGACACAAACAAGCAAGATGTTGTGTACAGCCTTTAGAGATAAAAAGGCCAAGAAATCAGTTTTCCTTGTGTTTTCTCAGGCCTAAGAAGAGACCATAACAACATGGAAGCATATTGTAAAGCTGAAAATTATAGATGAATACAACAATTCAACGAATGGGTATGACCTCCTGGACCAAAGAGTTGGCTTTTATATATGTACATAATAGACAATTTTTTAAATAATTGGAAACAAATTTTCTTCTCGCTGCTTGAAGTAAAGAAGGTCAGTGCTTCAATGTTATGCTGTTTTCATCATGCCACATTTCAAGACAAATCTGCTTCACCAACTAACTGAAGCTTCTGCTGTTTTAAGTACACTTGTATACAAGAAAATGTAGCTACTGATATTGTTAGACCTCAAGCAGCCTCAGCTTTGAAGAACTTTAGTGACAGAAGGCATCTTAAATGTTATACAAAAAGAGATAGGAACTGTGTCCTCTGCAGCACACCTGTTTGTCATCAGTCACTCCCATCATTATTGCCCTGGGTGTCAAAACCAGCCACAATGTATTTATGATTACCATGAAAGCATATGAATAGTGGCTAAATTCTTCTGGGAAACATAAAATAGAATTTTGTATATGTAAATAATATTAATTATAGTAGTTTCATCAGTGGTTTTTACAGAAATATGTGTTTTTTGAAAAAAGAATCATAATTATTATATCTGTGAAGTGATTGTGACAAAAAAGGGTTGGGCAGAGCAACCTAACCTTTGAGGTGAAGATAGGAGTATGACTGGGATGCCCCTTATCAACCACTCTATTTTTAACAGTCATAGACTGGGTGATGCACTAGACAACAGAGGGCAGTCCAAGATGAATAAGATGGACTACATTTTCTACATTGGAAGATCTGGAATAGCCAGATGACATAGCACTACTAGCACATTCACATCAACACATCCAGGAAAAAATGGATAGACCTAATAAGTACAGCCAGCAGATTGGCCTGAACATAAATCTAAAGAAGACAGAGGTCATGACGCTCAATGTGAGCAACCCTGAGCCCATATCAGTAAGGAATCAGCAACTGGTACAGACAGACACCTTCACATACCTAGGATGCATAGTAACACCAGATGGCAGAGCAAGCAAAGACATCAACAACAGAATGAACAAAACAAGAACAGCCTTTTTTAATCTAAACAACATCTGGAAGTCCTCTCAGTACAGCACAAACACAAAATTAAGACTATATGAGAGTGTGTACTTTCTGTGCTTCTCTATGGTGTGGAATGCTGGAGAGTAACAGAGAAGGAAATGTTGAAATTGTCCTCTTTCCACACAACCTGTCTAAGAAAAATGTTCCGAATCTTTTGGCCGAATACCACCACCAACCAAGAACTGCTTACTCAGAGCAAGCAAGAGGACATGCACACCATCATAACTGGCAGACGCTGGAATTGGGTTGGCCATGTCCTCAGAAGAGACCCTGATGCCATTACAAGAACAGCTATGCTATGGACCACGGAAGGAAAACGAAAGAGAGGCTGACCAAAAACAACTTGGCGGAGGACTGTGGTGGCTGAGATGCAAAGAATGAACCAGAGTTGGGGCACTGTACGAAGGATGGCCACCAACCGAGCAAAGTGGAATCAATTTGTTGCTGTCTTACAAGATGCCACAAGGCGTAACGGCCACTGACTGCTTTGACGGCCGGTGGCTAAGGATATAAGAAGAAGAAGAAACATTTACTTAATCTTTTTATACTGTTATTTTCAAGCAGGTCTACAGTTCACAAGACACAGACATTTTTTCACAAAATATAATAATTTAAAAACATTTCACAAGATTTCTAAACTCTTTTCCCATTTTTATTTTAAAAATATGTAGTTCTCTTTAAAAAATGACATAAGTGAAGTGATAATACAAATATGTAGAAAGGTTTCAAACTAAATGTGTATTGATATTCTGAACATTTTATTGCCATAGATTAAACTGGAGCTGAAATATTTAAGTGAAGGACACAATGTTCTTTATTTAGTTTTCATTATTTTTTATCACATCTGCACTTCACAAGGAAATAACACACAAATATTTTCATACCAAATAATGATTTAAAGCATTTCACAAATTTTTCATTCAATTTCCTATATTTTGTATATATACCAAAAGCACTTACTGAAATAATATATGTTATGTATCTACTGCCTGTTTTTAAAACATCACCTAAAGAGAAATTCTGCACCAAATTGGATGCCTATTTTTACAGAAAGATGTGGTTTTCATAAATAATAAAATGACATCTGTGAACTGACTGTGATAAACACGTGTAGGTAAGTTTTAGACTAAATGTGCACTGATATTTTGAACATTTTATTGCCAATTATTTAAGTCTATGTTCACAATCTTACCTCTTTTTTTTTTTTTATTCAGTCAGGTCTAGACTTCACAAGATTTGACAGATAGGGTCTACACTTCACAAGATTTGACAGATAGGGCCTACACTTCACAAGATTTGACAGATAGAGCCTACACTTCACAAGGTTTGACAGATAGGGTCTACACTTCACAAGATTTGACAGATAGGGCCTACACTTCACAAGATTTGACAGATAGAGCCTACACTTCACAAGATTTGACAGATAGAGCCTACACTTCACAAGGTTTGACAGATAGGGCCTACACTTCACAAGATTTGACAGATAGGGCCTACACTTCACAAGATTTGACAGATAAGGCCTACACTTCACAAGATTTGACAGATAGAGCCTACACTTCACAAGGTTTGACAGATAGGGTCTACACTTCACAAGATTTGACAGATAGGGCCTACACTTCACAAGATTTGACAGATAGGGTCTACACTTCACAAGATTTGACAGATAGGGCCTACACTTCCCAAGATTTGACAGATAGGCCTACACTTCCCAAGATTTGACAGATAGGGCCTACTTTTTTACACCAATTAACAATTTATAGCATTTCACAAGATTCCTCAGCCAGTTTCATGTTTTTATATACAACATATGCACGAACTAAAATAATGTAGTTGTTGTTTACATTTTTCCTTCTAAAGCCAAGGCATGTCACTTTCAACGTACTCTAAAGTCTGTTGGTTATCAATCAATCAATCAATACCCTTTAGCTCCCCAAGGAGCATAGGCCTTCCACAAACACATGCCAAGTCTTCCTGTCCTTTGCCATCCGCTCAAGTTCTTTCCATGTTTTCCTCATCATTTTCACCTCTGTTTCCAGTTCTCTTCTCCATGTGTGTTGTGGTCTACCTCTGCCTGTCTTTCCCTGTGGATTCCAGAACAAGGACTTCCTTGTAATGCTATCAACAGGTTTCCTCAATGTGTGTCCTATCCATCACCAGCATCTTCTTCTCAACTCTTGTTCCACTGGCACTTGTCTGGTTCTTGTCATCAATTCCACATTTGTGACTTTGTCATACCATTTCAGTCCTTCTATTCTATGCAAGCACCAGTTTATAAAAGTCTGTAGCTTTTTGGTTGTTGTTTTTGTTGTTCTCCATGTCTCAAAGCCATACAATAGGACTGACTTCACATTTGAGTTGAAGATTCTTATTTTTGTGTTGGACTTGATTTCTCTTGTTTTCCATGTTTCCCAATGCAATGAAAGCTCCTCTTGCTTTTTGTATTTTTATTTTGATATCACTGTCTTTCCCTCCAGCTTTGTCTATATTACTTCCAAGATATGTGTATGATTCTACATCTTCTAGTGGTGTTTTTTCAACTTTAACCTTGTTATCATTTCTTGCATTTATTCTCATAATCTTTGTCTTTTCTTCATTGGTTATAGCCAAGCGCAATTTACCTTTAAAAAATAAGTGTACTCTGTTAAGTGAAGTGCTGTGTGGATGAAATATAAGCCCAGAAAATGACTACAATCTTCCACCAGCTGTTAAGTGAAGTGCTGTGATGATGAAATATAAGCCCAGAAAATGACTACAATCTTCCACCAGCTGTTAAGTGAAGTGCTGTGTTGATGAAATATAAGCCCAGAAAATGACTACAATCTTCCACCAGCTGTTAAGTGAAGTGCTGTGATGATGAAATATAAGCCCAGAAAATGACTACAATCTTCCACCAGCTGTTAAGTGAAGTGCTGTGTTGATGAAATATAAGCCCAGAAAATGACTACAATCTTCCACCAGCTAGCATGAAATATCTTTGAAAAGGACTACAAGCCCAACTAGGGTTGATAGACAATAAGTTCTAAAAAGAACATCATTTATCTGCTAGCGTCATGTAGCCCTGAAAAGGACTTGTCCTGAAAAAGGCTGCCAGCTATGCCAATGCTGTCTGTACCTCCTTAGTGTTCAGTTTTATTTTTTTAAACAAGGTATCTCGTTCAACCCTTGATGGGTTATAATTACAATATATTGTGTAATAAATTCAAGACAATAAATCTGATTTTCTATATTTAAATATTGTATCTTCTTCCCTCCTCCCCTCAGTCCAAATAGAGTAAATCAAAACCAAAATTGTGTGAATGTATGTGTGTGTGACCTCCCCTTTCCAAGAAACAAACAATAAAAATTAAAAAAAAAAAAAAACAAATTAAAAAAGTTAATAAAAACATAAAGACACTAATAAACAAATAAAATAAAGATAAAAAAATTACTAAAATGAAGTCTTTCACTAATACCCTGTTGTTACAAGGTGAAAATGGGTGGGAAAGGCGGGGGTGTCCAAGATTGCATCAAATCCACCAATTATCTGACATCAGCCATACAAGCACCTCATCAGACTACACCTTTTCCTCCCACCATCATTGATCCTTATATATTAATTTTAGTTCTTGTTACATCCTGTTTAACATATTGTACAATTCTCTAGGTCTATCTATTCTCAATACCTGTTCCACAGTTATGGATGCATCACATGCCTGTAAATAACCTAATACAGTAGAACTCCATTTATCCGAACCCCAATTATCCGAACATCCAATTATCCGAACACTTTTTCCAGAAAAAAAAAAAAAAAATCAGATGCCACAGTCACGTTAGACTAAAATTCTGAATCTTTTGATGTGGCAAACTTCAAATGTGTGCGAACAATTTGTAGAGAATGGGATGGCTAATGGTCGGTCGCTTACGTACAGGAAGTCAGTTAGATCATAAAGTCAGTTAATATCTGGTTTACCAATCCAAAGTACGTGTGCGTTCTAGGTAGAACACTGGCTAAACAGACAGTTCAACTTAAAATAATTGTGTCTGCTACTACAGCAGAATAATTTTGGTGTACAAGTATTTCTCTGTGCGATATGGCACCTCCCAGTAGGCCTAAAGCATATAAAAGGAACCGCAATGTTTTGTCAATTGAAACGAAAACAGAAATTATCAAGAGACTAGGACAAGGTGAAACTGTGTCTTCACTTGCGAGGATTTTCAATGTTGGGAAAGCTACCGTCTCTGACATCAAAAGTAACAAGGATAAAATTATGAGTTTTGCATCGAAATTTGATAGTGAAAATGGGTCGAAGAAACGTAAAACCATGAGAAATGCGAAAGATGTGAACTTGGAAGAGGCTTTGTATATATGGTTTGTGCAAAGAAGAAGCAAAGGGGAACCTATCTCTGGTTCTCTGTTGTGTGAAAAGGCACTTCAGTTCAACAATCAACTTGACGGTCCTCCTGACTTTAAGGCTAGCCAGGGATGGTTAAGAAACTTTAAATCTCGTCATGGCATACGAGAATTGGAGATTCAAGGGGAATCTTTATCTAGCGATGCAACTGCCGCTAAAAAATTTAAAGAAACTTTCTTGGCTTTTTTGGAAGAAGAAGGTTATTCACTCGATGATGTGTATAATGCCGATGAGACTGGCTTATACTGGAAATCATTGCCTCAAAAATCACTTGCATCTCAGCGCGAAGCAGCTGCCCCTGGGTTTAAAAAGTGCAAAGAGAGAGTAACAATTTTGGTAGCCGCGAATGCCAGTGGAAGTCATCGTTTACCGGTGCTAATGATCGGCAAAGCCAAAAAACCACGTTGTTTAAAGAATGTGACATGTCTCCCATTGTGTTACAAAGCACAGAAGAGTGCTTGGATGAATAGTGAAATATTTCTTGATTGGTATACAAATCAGTTCATCCCAAATGTGAAGAGGTTGAGAGAACAAGAAAAGAAAACTGGAAAAGTAATTCTTCTACTGGACAATGCACCATCTCATCCAGAGACGGATACATTGAATGCAGTTGATGCAAATTTTAAAGTAATTTTTCTGCCTCCCAATGTAACAGCACTGATTCAACCAATGGATCAGGGTGTTATAGCAAAGCTTAAAAAGATGTACAAGAAGGAAGTCCTGCGTCGTTTATTGTTGGCTGAAGATGAAGAAAGTGTGGTGGCGTTTTCCAAAAAGCTTAATCTCAAAGACTGCTGCTATATGTTAGCTGATGCTTGGACCACACTGTCACAAGATAATCTCAACAAGGCTTGGAGTAGATTGCTTGGGAAAAAAGGAGGAAATGAAACTACTGCAGTGGACACAAATGATGATTGTATAAATGAAGTTGTGGAACTGTTTCAAGCAATGCCCGGATTTTCGGACTGTGACAAAGATGATGCACACATGTGGCTAGAAGATGATAATGATTCTGGTTTTCAGTTTTTGAATGACGAAGAAATTTTGTCTTTTGTGCAAGAAGAAAACCAAATACATGTAGTGACCGATGATGAAGACTCCTCAGAAGTACACGATGTACTTGTAGATTATGAAGAAAAACCAAAACGTCGACCAAGTCCTGAAGAGGCCTTTATAGCACTAGAAACAGCGATGGCTTGGTACGAGCAAGAAGATGACAGCTGTCCTACACAGCTTCTGCTGTTGAAGAGAATGCGGGACTTAGCAGCCAAAAGGAGACTATCCAGTTTGGTGCAAAAGAGGATTCCTCATTATTTTAAATAGTGGGCTACATCTGTGCAAGTACATGTATACGTAAGTTGCGCCTGGTTTTGAATCGTTTGTAATGTTATTTTGAAAACATTTCTCTTTCTTAACAAAAATAATTAATACAAGTAGTACATGCACTGCAGTGTAATAAAAGATTTTGGTGATACAGTGATCTAATACAGTGTGGGTATTATTATTACAGTACAAGTAAATATGTTTTATAGTGTATTTTCCTTGTGATGGTTAATTATTTTTAGAAATATGTGTACATGTACTCGATACATTATGTAATCCAATTATCCGAACATTTGATTATCCGAACGATGCTCGGTCCCATGGGGTTCGGATAAATGGAGTTCTACTGTATTGGTTTTCTCTGTTGTTCATACTTCCTATATTTTAATAGGAAATGCTCTGTATCATTTTTTTTTCTAGACAGTCTGCACAGTACGGTTCTTCTATTCTAAAATAGCCTATTCCTAGTTGCAGTCTAAGAAGTTTCTTATTGCTAGGAATATTTAGTTCTCTGGCACATTCTTGTTGAAGTGTTGAACAATTTATATGCAAGTTTGCCCTTCAGACTTCCATCCCACTCTACTGTCCATTCCTCATTTTTTTTTCTTTTAATTAAGCTTTTGATTTCTGTTTTACTCATCCCAACATTTATTTGGTTTTTAATATTTGTTCTTTTCTTAGCTTCTGTATCCACCTTTTCATTTCCTTCTTTGCCAATATGTGAAGGTATCCAAGCTATAAGAACAGAACATCCTATGGACATTAGGGAAGTATTTGCCAGTAATATCTCTTCTGCTATATCAGGTCTACTGCATTCTCGTAAGTTTCTTATAGCTTGAATAGCAGAAAGTGAGTCTGTTAATATTGTCAATTTATGAGGAGGGATGCTAGAGAAGATTTCCAGAGCTTTCAGAATTGCAACCATCTCTGCTGTGAAAAGATGTTATTTTTTAATAGTAATGAACAAAAATATCCCGTTCAACCTCTGATGGGTTATAATTGGGACATAAATTGTTTTCAATTCCAAATAATATGAACAACTGCCAATATGAGAAAGTGGCATCACATTTGTCAAATCATTGTAAATAGGGACAATCACAATTATCAATTATGCCTGTATGTTAAAAAACAAACAAAAACAAAATCAAGAAGAAACTCTAAACAACAATAATATTAAAGTGGAGGGGGTGTAAAGGCCTGATGGTTCCAGTTATATAACTAACTTTAACAGATATTTAATTGACTTTTTTTTTTATATTAAGGAAGAAAAATATCCCATTCAACCTCTGATGGATTATAATCAGAAAAAAAAAAAAAAACAAACAAACAAACAAAATCAAGAAGAAACTCTGAACAAGAACAATAATAAAGTGAAGAGGTGTAAAGGCTTGGCGGTTCCAGTTATATAACTGACTTTAACAGATATTTACTTGACTTTCATCTGTTAAAAGTTATAAGCCTTGTAAGAACAGAATCAGACCTTCACATTCCCAGCCACTATATATTAAACATTTGTTCGTGTTAAATATTGTTTGACTATATAATGCAGTTCCCTAGGTCTGTCTACTCTTAACTTAATTGACTTTCATCTGTTAAAAGTCATATGCATTGTAAGAACAGCATCAGATGATGGAAGTGAAAAGATGTATTATCCATTATAAATAATAATAAATTCTTTAAGCACCAAACACGGCGCATAAGGCAGAAACCAGTGCTCTCCAGGTTGTTCGTTGTGACGCCACTCCTCTTAGCTCTTGCACATTATTTAGGCCCAACGTTCTTCCTTCTCTTATTATTGTTCTTCTGAGTGTTTCTTTTGGTCTTCCTTTTTTCCTCTTACCCTCAGGAACCCAAGTGAGCGCCTGTAGTGGTATTCTGTTGTTTTGCATTCGTAGGACATGACCGATATAAGACCATCGTCTTTTCCTTATATAGTCGGAGACATATTTCTGCCTAGAGTCTTCTCTTATTTGTCGATTAGTCTTGAATTCTTTCCAACTGATGTTCATGAGTTTTCTAAGACATTTGTTCTCGAATGTATTCAGCTTGTTCTCCAATGATTTTGTTATTTTCCAACTCTCACAGCCGTATGTTAACACTGAGATAACATTTGAATTAAACAGATGAAGCTTGGTATGTATATTCAATGATCGTAATTTCCAAATGTTAGATAATCTATTGAAGGCGCTAGCTGCCAAAGCAATTCTAGTATGGATTTCTCTTGTTGTGTCACCATCCTGAGTCATTTTACTGCCTAAATAATTGAAACTTTCAACGAGGGGCATTCAGAAAGTAATGCACCACATCCTTTTTCTCAGCTAATAATGAAGATAGAAGCATGAGATTTTGCACACTTCAAATATGGCATGCGCCAATTGTGTGCACCAAATTGCACCACAACCGGGCAAATAATAGGGCTGCCCTAAACCATTGAAATGGAGCATGTTAGCAACTTGCGTTATAAACAGCGAATTGTGATAGAATTTCTCGTTGCAGAGAAGGAAACTGTTGTGAACATTCACAAGCGTCTATGTGATGTGTATGGAAGTTTTGCAATCGACAGGAGTAGTCAGTCGCTGGGTTCAGAGAATCAAAGAATCATGAAGTGGAGATACGGAGCTGCTTGATCGGCCACACTCTGGATGTCCTGCCACAGCCACCAACGCATAAATGTCTAAATGCGCTGAGGGCATTATTCTTACTGATAGGCGAATCACTACTCAACAATTTGCCTTACAGCTGTCACTCAGCATTGGAAGTGCAAATGCAGTTATAAAAACTCTCGGATTTTCTAAGGTTTGCGCAAGATGGGTTCCTTGAAGTCTCACAAATGACCACTGATTGCAAAGGAAAGCAATTTCTTCTGAATTGTTGGAGAGTTTCAATGCTGATGGAGAGAACTTTTTGGCTAAGATTGTTACAGGTGACGAAACCTGGGCACATCATTTTGAACCTGAGACAAAAAGACAGTCAATGGAGTGGCATCATCCGCAATCACCATGAAGAAAGAACTTACTTACTTAGTCTTACTTACTTAGTCGTTCCCCTTCTACCGTGAGGTGTAGAGGTTTGGAAGAGAGAGTGCCAGACCATTCTATCAGCTGTCTTCTTCCTGGCCTGGTTCCATTCTAGTCCTCGGTCCTTCAAAGATTGTCTAATGTTGTCCTCCCAGCGGACTCTGGGTCGTCCTGGAGGTCTGGATCCCTGGCTCTTTGTTTCCCATGCTTGTCGTGGTAGCCTATCTTCTCCCATTCTGCAGACATGGCCAAACCATCTTAGTTGGGACTGTTCTATTTGGGTCTGCAGTGGATGGGATTTTAGGCCTTGACGGATCGTCTGGTTGCGGACCATGTCTCTTCTTGTTACTTCAACCACTTTCCTCAGATACCTCATTTCTGAGGTTTGGATCTGGCTTTTGTGGGTTGTAGTCATTGCCCACGACTCGCATCCATATGTCAAGACTGGGACATAGGTGGAGCAGTATACAGCCATCTTCGTTTTCTTACCAACCTCTTTCTTGCTGAGGAATCCACGATTTATGGCCTGAAAAAGTCTCCCAGCCGCTGCTTTTCGAGTGGCCAACTCTTCTTTGATGCCTCCCTTTTGGTTTATAATAGCTCCGAGATATTTAAAGTGGTCGACCTGCTCCAGGACCTGTTCTCCCAACTTAATCTGATGTTTTCTTTCTTCTCGTGATATCACCATGGATTTTGTTTTAGAGCTGCTTATGACCATCCCTCTCTTCTCCAGCTCTTCCTTCCAGACTTGCAGGTTGGATTGGAGATGTGCCTCTGATTTAGCAATCAGGGCAACATCATCAGCAAATGCCAGCTCCGAAATATAGACCTGTCTCATCTTCCAGTACCCCACTGAATACTTTCTTGTTCTCTCCTTACATGCCTTGATGACATCGTCCATAAGGAGTATGAAGAGGTAAGGTGATAGGATATCACCTTGTCTTACACCAGTGGTGGTCCTGAACTCTTCTGACTTATGGTTTGCTGTCCTCACATAATTTCTGCAAGACTTGTAGAAGCTCTGTATAGCATGAATCAGAGGTGCTGGAATATTCTTCCTTGCCAAACAGTCCCAAAGTTTGCTCCAGGGGACCCTGTCAAACGCCTTTTCCAGATCTATGAAACAAAGATGGATCTCACTCTTATACTCAAGGGCCTTTTCACTCAGCTGTCTGAGTGTGAAGATTAGGTCTTGAGTACTTCGGTTTGCTCGGAATCCGCACTGGACCTCATCCAATTGTGGCTCAGCTAGGCGTCGGAGTCTCTGCTCTAGGATTCTAGAGTAGATTTTACCAGGGACACTGAGAAGGGATATGCCTCTATGGTTTCCACATTGTCGATTGTCACCCTTTTTGAAAATTGGTGTTATGATGGCAATCTCCCAATCCTTTGGTATGGTCTTGTTGCACCATGCTGCCTGTAGGACCTTTAAGAGTAATAGGTCGCCTGATGCTCCCATGTACTTAACCATTTCTGGTGTTATACCATCATGCCCTGCTGCTTTGCCCATCTTGATTTTCTCTAGTGCTGCCCTCAGTTCTTCCATCTTTATGTCATCTTCACCATCATTGGTTTCCTCTTCTGTGTCAGTGGTTATCATTTCTGATGCTTCATCATGCTCACCATCCAGGAGTTCTGAGAAATATTCTTTCCATCTTTCCATTACTTCCTTCGGGGCAGTAAGCAATTTGCCTTGCTTGTCCTTTATAAATTTGAGAGGGCATTGTTTTTCTTTCCTCATGTTCTTTAGGGTCTTATAGAACAATTTCTGGTTTTCTTGTGCATCTTTTTCTAGCTTTTCTCCAAATTCTTCCCAGGACTTCTGTTTTGCTGCTAGCACTTTGTTCTTTGCTTCTGTTCTGAGTGTCACATATTCTCTATATTTTTCCATTTGTCCTGTTGTGTTTTTAGCTCCTAAGTATTGTTTCCATGCCATTTTCTTCTCTCTTATTTTCTCTTTGACTTCCTCTGTCCACCAAGGTGTCCTCTTTCTCTGGTTCCCAAGTCGGACTTCACCGCATGCTTCTGCAGCAGCTGTCTTTATGATATCCTTGAATTTATTCCAGAGGGTTTCCAAGTCATCAGGTCGTTCTTCTGTGTTGCTCACTGCTGTAGCAATAAGCCCCTGATATCTGGTCTTAATTTCTGGCTCTCTCAGCTTGTAGGTCCTAATGCTCATTTCTCCTGCTCGTTTACTTGGTTTCTTGCGTGATGTTGGGCAGTTCCTAGGCTGAGCAACTCTTTCAGTTGTTCGTTTGATTGTTAGCAGGTAGTGATCACTTCCAATCTCTGGCCCCCTCCAGACTCTTGCATCTCGGACATATCTGAATGAGCTTCTCCGAACAATGGCATAGTCGATCACTGACTTCTCATTCTTGGTTGGTTCACATCTAGTGTATGCATGTATGCGCTTATGGGGGAACTTTGTGTTTGTAATGATCAGATTCTGCTCACTGCAGAATCTAAGGAGTCGCTTTCCATTGTCATTGAGAGTATCTTCTCCATATCTTCCGATAACTCCACCCCATCTAGCATGGTCATTTCCAACTCTGGCATTAAAATCTCCGAGCATAATAACTTCATCTAGGCAGTCATCCACTGTCCTTTGAAGCAGCTCGAAGAATTCCTCCTTGACCTCTGCTCTCTCATCCTCATTTGGCCCATACACTATGACCAGGTTGACTATGGTTTCTCCTTCTTTTAGTTTTACAACCATAATGCGCTCTGAGACAAAGTTCCATCCCTTGATACTATCTTTTTGATTTTGGGCCACAATGCAACCCACGCCCCCTTTAGCTCTTTCAGATATGGGTACACCACTGTAGAGCAACGTGTTGCCATCGAGATCCATGACTCCTTGTCCTTTTTTCTTCGTTTCCGTTATAGCCAGGATTTCTAGTTTTGCTTTCCTCATCTCTTCCACCAGCTCCTCTTCCTTCCCATTTATACTTCTTGTGTTCCAAGTTCCATAAGTCGTAGTCCGTAGTCTGTTCCAGTTCGTCGCCTTTAGAATCAGTCCGGTTTTCTCTCTTGTAGTTCGCGTAATCATGATTTAAAGCAAACAGGTGATTGGTGGAGGGGCAGCCTCCTTACGGCCTCCATGCAGGCCGCCCTCCTTCTTTTTCATCCGGGCTTGGGACCGGCATTGGCGGAGTTATGAAGAAAGAAATTCAAGACAATTCCTTCAGCTGGAAAGGTCATGATCACTGTCTTTTGGGACATTGAAGGTGTGATTCTTGTGGATGTTATGCCAAGAGAAGAGACAAACAATTCACAAGCTTACATTAAGACATTGAAAAAACTCAATCAACGTTTTCGCAGAGTTCGGCCGCACAAGAATCCAGCAGACCTGCTTCTCCTTCACGATTTTTTTTTTTTTTTTTTTTTTTTTTGCGTACGCCCGCTAATACTCGAGGCGAAATCTCAGGTTATTATTTTTTTATGTCTAACCTGACATTGATTTTACGTGAGTATCCCTTTATTTCTTGTACAGAGACAGGTGTCCCTCGCCATTCAGGCAAATACTTCCTTCACGATAATGCGCGCCCTCACAGAACTCTGGCAACACGGGAAGCAATCACCAAATTGGGTTGGACTGTACTACCCCATCCACCCTATAGTCCCGATTTCGCACCCTCTGATTTTCATCTATTTGGTCCACTTAAAGATGCAAACCGTGGGACAAGGTTTGAAGATAATGAAGGAGTGATTCCTGCAGCGAAGAAATGGCTACATGATCAAGACAAAATCTGGTACGGGCTAGGAATACATGCACTTGTTTCGCGCTGGCATAAGGCCGTACAAGTTAATGGGGATTATGTTGAATAATACCGATGTTTACATGACATGTCCATGTATAAATTTCATGCTTTTTGAATAAACAGCTCCTGAGAAAAACGATGTGGTGCATTAGGCTACTTTCTGAATGCCCCTCGTATATCCTTTCAGCATTTGCCACATCAGTGTTCAGCGAACTGCTTTAATGTGTATACTATATAATTGCTTTGGCATTTTGGTGAATGGGTCAAATAAAAAGTTCAAAACTACATAGAATAAAAAGGGTGAGCCTATCGCCAACACAGTTTCGAGCTTTGTCAAAAATAACGCCCGATAAACATTGAGGTCGCCTTAGAAATAAAATTTCAAATCCATCGAGGAGGTCGCCAGTAACACTGACCTTTAACAACGAAATTGATAATCAACATCGAGCGACAAGAAATTTTGAACCGTCATAGTCACCTACGGCAGCGAACACGGTGCTTGAAGATGACAAATGTTTACATTCCTCGATCTGTTAATAAATAACGACAATTTTCAAAACTCACACATAGACTCCTCCAGCCTGCGAAAAAAATATAGCAGTTGCCAATGTTGCCACTTCTTTTAAATTTTTTTTAGGTAAAAAACCTTGCCTTAAAAAAAAGGAATGTTCACTATCAACAATCAAGAATAAATTCGTGTCATAAATTCACACCCCTCCACTTTAATATTATTCTTGTTCAGAGTTTCTTCTTGATTTTATTTGGTTTTTTTTTAATTATTTATTTAACTTATAAGCATAATTGTGATTGTCCCTATTTACAATGATTTGACAAATGAGATGCCACTATCTCATATCGGCAGTTGTTCATATTATTTGGAATTGAAAACAATATATATCCTAATTATAACCCATCAGAGGTTGAACGGGATATTTTTCTTCATTAATTTAAAAAAAAATAATTATGTTTTATGAATAGCGTATGACGGCACTTTGGTTTAAAACAAATTACGTTAACAGTAACAATACATAGTTTGGAATCAGAAGGTACAGTTTTTTTAATAATGTTTTATCCTGACAATAAAAATCTGTTGCATAATTGATAACTTGTTTATTTTTTATTGCATTTAACGTGTCACTTTGTAAAATAGTTTTGTAAAATGCTCCCAGCTACCTCGGTAAATGTGCTAACATCTTATATCAAATTGGGGAGGGGGGGGGAGAAATACCGCCAGTTATGTATCTTTCGCCAAGTGGGTCAATTTCTGACAACTGGTGCGAACAAGTTCTTCGAAAATGAACGTGTCCAGAGTAGTATATTGATTTATACACGCTTTTTAAACAGAACTGTTAGACTTCAATTATTTTTGTGTAATACTACCCGCATTAAGGATCTCAGAAATAGTAATGGTCTGTGCTGCAGAGGCGTACTAAGAGGGTTCGAGGGGACGGTCCGTCCAGGGTGAAAGCCAGGAAGGGGTTACCATCAGACACTATTATGATAGTAGGCTTACTTACTGTTAAAATATACTTGCAAGTGTTTTCCTTTATGGTGGTGGGTGCCAAAGGTAGGACCCACACCGGGTACAAAATACTGTAGGGACGCTTGTTCTACGCCGAATATTAAGTACAAGTTATGTTCATTTTCTTTAGCTGTTCCGAGATGATCCATCACAGTTGTCAGGTAAATTGAAATTACAAAGCAAATCATCCCATGGATCAAAGAATGTTCTCACCACGGTTTAGTGACAAAAAATCATAGTGTTTTGCACAGTTGAAAAATTGTTCGTGATTGACTGATGAGAGTTTCATGAATAGCAGAAGCAAACAGTTTTTAAAACATACCTCTAGCGTCTAATCATAATGATAGAAAATTGCTTGCATGGTAGTGCAAGTAAGGGTTAAAAAAGGATCCCGTTACACGCCCATTGAGGTATATTGGGAATATGGTGTTTGGCCCATATTTTCTTGACCGTCGGCACACTAGGGGTGATGTGGTTAGCATCACGCCTACCGCCTTAACCTTCCCAGAGTTGCTCTGGTACCCAATCTTTGAGGCTGCTTCGACCCCGGAGCCGTTTGTGGTCTAAAAATTCCCATCTCAACTGGGGATCGAACCCTGGAGCACCGAGCTAGGAAGCCAGTGCACTAACCACTGCACTACCACGGCTCAGTAATGCATGTACGATGTGTAAAACGTTGGACGTTCTAGGCTTGTTTGTTTTCTGGTGTATGAGCCATTCACGTGTTTGTTTTCTGGTGTATGAGCCGTTCACGTATTTGTTTTCTGGTGTATGAGCCATTCACGTGTTGGTTTTCTGGTGTATGAATGAGCCATTCACGTGTTTGTTTTCTGGTGTATGAGCCATTCACGTGTTTGTTTTCTGGTGTATGAGCCATTCACGTGTTTGTTTTCTGGTGTATGAGCCATTCACGTGTTTGTTTTCTGGTGTATGAGCCATTCACGTGTTTGTTTTCTGGTGTATGAATGAGCCATTCACGTGTTTGTTTTCTGGTGTATGAGCCATTCACGTGTTTGTTTTCTGGTGTATGAATGAGCCATTCACGTGTTTGTTTTCTGGTGTATGAGCCATTCACGTGTTTGTTTTCTGGTGTATGAATGAGCCATTCACGTGTTTGTTTTCTGGTGTATGAGCCATTCACGTGTTTGTTTTCTGGTGTATGAGCCATTCACGTGTTTGTTTTCTGTTGTATGAGCCATTCACGTGTTTGTTTTCTGGTGTATGAGCCATTCACGTGTTTGTTTTCTGGTGTATGAGCCATTCACGTGTTTGTTTTCTGGTGTATGAGCCATTCACGTGTTTGTTTTCTGGTGTATGAGCCATTCCGTGTTTGTTTTCTGGTGTATGAGCCATTCACGTACTTGTTTTGAGAAAAAAACGTGTTCAAAGTTTTTCGGTTAGTAGTTGAAAAGAAGGAAGTGTCACATTAAAATAAAATGTTGTATGAACATCCCAACTGCTAGCCGTATGATAGTGTGTATATGAAACTACGAGTAATGTCGATTCATAACCTTGGGTCAATTTTTGGCCAAAAGTGGAGATGTAATTGTTGTTTAACTAGGGCTGCTGAGCTTCTCGCTCTTTTGCAGCCAATACCAGTTTAATGAGTCCTTGGTATTATCTGCACTGTAGATCTAGGCGTTTCTTGTGGTTTTTCTGCCAATCCGAAAGGTGTTGAGTTGAAGTCATGAGCTCTAGTTTCTCCAGCTTGGCTGGCATTTAAAGGATCATTACATATGTTCCAATGCTAAGAGTAAGAGGCGTGTAGCATACTGTGCATTTCCCGCCATTTAAGGGGACTCACCAACTATGGAGAGGTAAAATACTGTGTTCTGGTTCTAAGATATCCAAAGAAATTGCCACGTCCTGTACAGAGCCACTTCTCAGCTCCCCCTGCCTATCACTGGGGTCCACAGTGAGATCGTCCTGCATGCAGTCATCCAGGTCAAAGCCAAAAAATCACATCTGGGGCTCAAGTGACTTCTCAAAGCTTAGTTTGCAATGCTGGGTTCTCACCAAGTTTCACCACAGATGAAATTATGGATGTGTGTGGATCATTTCAAGAGTCAAAGAAGCTGTAATTAGCTTCACGGGCAGAGGTTCACTTCCACAAGTATATTATTATAGCATATTGCATAGCTGATGGTCATATAAAGATGACTCCAGATATGCCTCCACGTTTGGTTGAGATGGAATAAAACAGTAATAACTCGATGAGGGGTCACAGATTAAGAGTTGAAAGGTAGCACCAGACAAAGCAATGTTGGGTATTAAGACCTAATGGTTTGAGGCATCTCCTACGATGAATGAGGCGTTGTTCAAGATGGACTCCATTAGCAGTGTCGGAGGAGCAGGATCTGATCGCAGTTACCTGGATGTCCATAGGACCGTGGTGGTCCGGCCATTAAAGAGAATGTATACTGGTGTGGATTCCTCCCAGGAGATGCTAAAGAGGAGCTGGCATTATCTGTCCCCCGGTCGTTGACCTGTATAGTCAATATTTGCTTCACTGCAATATTAGCATATAATGGTGTAGATGACGTTTCATGACTCGCGTGTGAAGGCATCGGTGATGGTGATCGTGGCCTTGGGAAATAACACCTTACGAGGTTGAATGACATTTTCGCACGTAATGCATCGTGCTGTGTAACAAATTCACGTGCCAAAGTCACTGGTACTCTCAGTTGTGAACGGGCTGTGAAACACGAAGATCCTTTAGGTTCTTGTCGCGTCTAAAGAATACCAGAGGTGCATCTCTGAACACTGGTCTAGTCACATAATCCGCTTGGAAAATAAATAAGTTACGGAAGACGATACTTTTAACTGCATTGCTATGTGGTTAACAAAATCAATAATACAAGATAAGTCAGCTTCAGACATATCAATGAAGCCTAAGCTATCATCAATATACGAGCCGTATATGCGATACACCATGGAAAAAAGAGCAGTTTTAACTGGAAGGAAACCACACCAGTATACATTCTCTTTAATTGTCGGACCACCACGGTCCTATGGACATCCAGGTAACTGCGATCAGATCCTGCTTCTCCGACACTGCTAATTGAGTCCATCTTGAACAACGCCTCATTCATCGTAGGAGATGCCTCAGTTTTAACTGACTCTCTTTCAACAATTAAAGCACTTAGAAACTTACGAGAATGTAGTAGACCTGATATAGCAGAGGAGATATTTCTGGCTACTGCATACTTATATTCCAGAGGATGTTCAGTCTTAATTGCTTGGATACCTTCACATGTTGGCATAGAAGGAAATGAAAAGGCAGATAAAGAAGCCAAGAAAGGTAAATCTGATAAAAATCTAATAAATGTAGGGATAAGTAAATCAGAAATTAAGAGCTTAATTAAAGATTTAATAACAGATGAATGGAAAGCAGAGTGGGATAAAAATCTGAAAGGAAGACATGCATATAAGATGTTCAAAGCTCCAACAAGAAAATGTCAGATATCTATGGAATTTAAAATTCTCAGTAATAAGAAACTTCTCAGACTACAGCTGGGAAAAGGCTATTTCAGAATAGAAGAACCTTACTGTGCAGGATGTCTTCAAGACAATAATATAGAACATTTCTTGTTAAAATGTAAGAGGTATGAACAAATGAGAGTACCAATATTAGATTATTTGCAAGCATCCAACTTACCAATAAATATAGAAGATGTGTTAAGAATAGACAGACCTAGAGAACTGCATAATATAGTCAAACAATACTTAACACGAACAAATGTTAATATATAGTGGCTGGGAATGTGAAGGTCTGATGCTGTTCTTACAATGCATAAGACTTTTAACAGATGAAAGTCAATTAAATATCTGTTAAAGTCAGTTATATAACTAGAACCACCAGGCCTTTACACCCCTCCACTTTAATATTATTCTTGTTCAAAGTTTGTTCTTGATATCTTTTTAAAAATTTATTTAACGTATAAGCACAATTGTGATTTATTTACAATGATTTGACAAATGTTATGCCACTTTCCCATATCGGCAGTTGTTCATATTATTTGGAATTGAAAACAATATATATATATATATATATATATATATATATATATATATATATATATATATATATATATATATATATATATATATATATATATATATATATCCTAATTATAACCCATCAGAGGTTGAACGGGATATCTTCATTAATATATAATTAAAAAAAGCAGAGTACCGTACTGTTGCCAACTTTGGTGCTCTAAATGGCTTATGAAAAGGCAGGCACGCTATGACCCATCTTAGAAATATAGCAACACCACTGATTTCTTTAAGAACTGACCATTAAATTCGAAAGAATTAAATTCAAAAACCACGTCTGCAAGACGGAGAAGAGAGTCTGTTGCTATGAAGAGATACGTGCGCTGGTCGAGAAAAAAACCGATGAGCATGTAGTTCGTGGAAAGTGGGGAATGGAGATATACAAAGAGCACATGTCTAACCAAAATGACGATAGGTACCGTCCGTCGAGAGTCGAAAAGAGGAGAAGATTATGAGACTGCCACAACTCCCTTTACGCACTGCGATGCGTTCATTGGTTTGAAAAATCACTGTGCTCAAATGGCGTAACACTTAAACGGAGCGTCGCTGTAAATGCGACACTTGATTCGTGTAGTGCAGAAGTACCGGGCCTTTGAGCTGTGTTCTGTAACGGACAAGACGTGAGTGTGTGTGTGTGTGTGTATGAGTGTGTGTGTGCGCCCGTGCGTGCGTGTGTGTGTGAGAAAGAGAGCTCCTGCTCTAATATTTTGTGTCCGCAAGATGCATGCACTCTAGAGGAGGTGTTTGATATTTTACCTGTGAGAGATTCACGAATGTACGGCCAGAGAAGTATTATGTCGATTATATATTTGACGACAGAGTTCAGATTAATCGTGTCTTTGATGACGGTATAATCACCTACACTTCTTGTTGAAGATGGCCCAGTGTGGTTGGTCTGTTTACAATTATTATTATGCAGCATTATCTATTGTTTGGAGCTTTATGTTGTGAATACTGTGAATAAACTGTCAGTCCTTACTCCTGTCACACAGAGTTTTATGATCTATAAATTTCATATATATATTTTTTTCTTCCACCCGTGTCTTCTAATTTATTATCACTCTTTTATCCTTTTTGGTGTTTTTTGCATTCGTTCGTTTGCGACTATAAACATTACTATTTTCCCATTCTAACGTTTACCTGTTTCTTTTCTCAAAACTGAGAACGCAGTTATGACATAACGTGTCAGCACCTACCCGAGACGCAGAGTGTTAGAATGCATTCCGTCAGACATGGGAGCAGACAGCTGTCTACAGTTTCCCCTGGGACAGTGTTTCTTCGGCTAAGTTTCTGGGCCTGAAGTGTGAGAATTCACTCCGTCAGACATGATAAGGAGACATTTGTCTGGTAGTTTGCATCTGACATTTAGTGTCAGGTGATATGACACTCACGCTCCACGGCCAGTTTTGGCGTAAGGTGCGAGAACGCAAAGTGTCAGTTATGGTTCTCAGGCTGAGCTTCTCGGGTGTGAAAAACTGCCTCTGCACTGCAGACGGGTTGTCTGAGATTCGCAACTGACACGCGCACTCTCGGTCAGTAGGTGGCAGTTACGGCATGCGTGTAATCTAACGTAGGTGTTAAGACGAAAAGGGGAGATTATTTCGTTTTGCGAAATAAGTTGAGACTCCTTTGTCTGGTAATAGATATAACCAGAATGTTAAACTTTATTTTCATTCAGTCCTCTAAATTCGCAGTAGACAGGTTGCTCGTAAATAGAATAAGCTGTATAGCGAAGTTTCTCAGTTTGTTTCGACAATTTGTCGAACTTCTAGACTTAAATAAATATATCAGCGTATGACTCTAAAGTTGTGCGACAACCTGTAGTTCTGTGGTGAGGTAATATAATAGATATCTAGTATTTTGGGAAGTGCTTGAAGTGTTAAATCGCTCATTTCATTTTAACTAGTTTCTTTTGTGCAGAGTGATTAATTTATAAGTCTGTATTATGTTCTAGTGACGTGTTTCAGTGGAAAGCAGAATAAATTATATTTCTAGCTTAACAATCATGCAGCTATAAATGAATTTAATTTAACTGCTAATAATCAGACGAGAATATTTCTAAATTTACTTATAAGGGAAATGCTACATCAGTGAGTATTGACGGGATACGTATGTATTCCTAATTCATGATGATTGATTTTTATATATAACTTATTTCACAGGAAAGTTTAAACGATAAGTCAAGCTTACGCTTGCAGTTAAATGTAAGTTTTATTGAGTACATAATATGTAAATTATTTATATGTTCTTTTTCCTTTATTCAGTCAATACTGGGGTGACCCAAAATCTCTGCCAGCGTTGAGTACAGAGAAATATCTGTGAAGAACAAAAACATTCTTTCTTTAAAGAAGTAACGGGCCCATCGAGCCTGATTTTATTCTTACTGAGAAAAACTCTAGTACATTTTTCAGCCTTTGTGGCAAGTAACATATTACAATCATTAACTGTTTCCGACACGGTTACCAAGTGTGTGGTGAACCAAGATTATCTGGTTTGAGAGAAGGTGTCCATCGGTCTTATTCCTAAATAAGGGAAACCTCGTGTTTCTGACATTGTGTGCCCGCTTAAACCTAATTCTTACCTCGTGAGTCAAGTGACACTAACTTTAGTCTGAAATAACTGTCGCATGAAGCAGACGCTCCCCGGATCCATTTTGACGAAACCAACAAACAAATCTGCAGAGCTGGGATCTGTTTCATTAAACGACAGAAACAGATAGAAAGTGTGTGAGTGTCTCAAAGTCTGCGGCAGACGGCGAACATCGGCACGAGATAAGTAAGGTTGCGTGAATCAGGGCCCTGATGAAAGAGACGAGTGAAAGTAGACGGTGTGAGGTTCTTTGTTTGATTCACCCATGTTTGTAATTCCATTTATGAAATTTGTGGCAAATGCAAGCATATTTTCCTTAGGATAACCAGATTCTCTAAGTCTGTTCATACCTAACAGGGAAAAACTTAGGCTAAAACAATATATGTATCTGTGACTCTTTGGGGCGATCACATTTCTCTTAACGGGACTGTGGGCTATCCATCGAGGGAGGATCAAACCAGTGGGTCTATCAGTCTTGTAACATTTTCTTGGACCTTATGATTTTTTTGTGTGTATATGCTTTGATGTAATGTTATAAGTTATATGTTGTGATGCAAGTTTAATATTAATAATTAAACTGCACTTAAACTTATTCATCGTGTTGGTCAGCTCGTTCTAGAATATCTATATAATCACTGTTATAGTTGTTCCCACGTCTGTACGTCTAACTGTCGTCTTGTATGTGCGTGCACGTGAGTGGATAGAAATATATATGTAATATATATATCTGTGTTTAGACTGTCTGTCTCCTCTAAATCTGTCGTAGAAGATAGGTGTAAGAGAGAAGATTTTCTCGATTTCAGGGACAGCCTCTATCACAGTCTACCATCTCACTCGTGGAACTTTATTGCTATTTCTACCTATCACTGTGACTATCACTATACTCATATCTATTCAGAAGGGACCAATCCAAGTCTTAATTCCCCTATCAAAAATCTACGACAGAATCCAAACGTGAGATGTATTATTTTCTTTAAGTTATAAGTTGGTACTTTTCCAAATTGAATGGTTGAAACTTTAATCATCCTAGACACCTCATTTATTACGCAGCAATCATTTTTTTATACATTGATACTAAAAAAAGCAACGCAACTACTTAAATGGTAGCCAAGCACGAGATTTTTGAGCGGCTATTTACCAGTAATGTACATGGGAGGAAAAAATACGAGCAAACAAAGCCACGAACTTTACACATGTCTTACATCATCATGCATGGTCAAGGCAATCCTTATGAAAAGGTTCTCGTTTCATTTCAACCAGTATTCCACTAAAACTACAGTAATTACATCATATCACGGCATCGCTTGATGTTCATTATCAATCACTTCTGATTCTGAAAGACTGACGTTATTGCTTGTGAGGTCATGGAAGGTTATCATGTCAAATGTTTTCCAGATTCTTTTGCTGAACCGTTGTTTACTGCTCTCTTTGTCATCAAGAAATGTTCAAAATGGTGTACAGTTAACCAAAAAACTGGGAGACCACAGAAGACCACTCTTCCACTGCCACTTGGTGCTACAGGGAGGCACCGATTCTTTCCAACATAGGTGCGTCATACCTACGTGGATGATTTTTATAAGCTATGGGATTAAATGTTCGTGCTTTGCCTGCATCAATAATTTTAACTTTAGAGACCTCCTTTCGTGTTGTATGTTCCATGTGATTTTAAGAGTGTGGGTGGCTGGTGGGTCCTTAGTTTTGGAATATCTCGTCAGATGATCCCAAAATCTAGTTGTGCTTTAGGGATTTTTTCATAGGTAGGTCCGGCAAACGGTGCTGAGTGGTATAACGCTTCATCTGAAATGATTATATTAATTTTATGTTGTGATGTCATGTTTTTTAACTGCAGTTTGTGGTTGTTGACTGTTTTTTATATTCAGTTTAATTCATTATTAATGTTTGTGCCTTGTTCCTCTGATCAAGCTGTCGTTTATTTGATACATATTTTAATGTTGTCCTGCGTCCTTGTATTGTGATTCTTCTAGTGATAAGCATTTATTTTATTTTTCACACATTCATTATTTTTTTCCACCATCATTATGTTTTCTTTGCTTGCGCTACTGTCTTTTATTGTCCTAGTTTACATTTTTCTGCTCCACATTTTGTTCCAATGATTTTTAATAATTGCACGTGATTGATCTTGGGGAATGTCGAGAAATTCTTCGCTAAACCTCTTCTCTCTGCCTTTCTTTCTCTCTCTCTCCCATTATTTCTAATGCCAAACAGGACAATGACCCAAGATCGGGGGATTCCAGCTACTTGACGCTTCAGTAATTTAACCGAGAGGTCAATGACGCAGATAAGCCGGTGATTTCCAGTTGTACAACGACTCATAGAACATTCACCCGTGACCCGTAGGTTGGGGATTTCCCTAGCCTGGAGGAGTTCAGTGACCGCTGTTAAACGTATAAAATAAAGACTATATCAGTTATGTTTTACTCACATCTGCAAAAGCCCGAACAGACAAGCCAGTTGCAGAGATAGGAAACTCTTTACAGAGCAATACAACAGAAAGCAATCTGATCATCAGAAGTGATCCCCCCCCCGGTCCGACAAGCGTTTCGGCCCATTATACTCCTTTACACTTTAAGGGGGGCGAGCCCACTTAGGTCATGACTCCCAAGCGTCTCAGCCTCCTGTTGTCTTGTATCGAAAATGAACCCATTTCACTTCTGGTAGAAACTTTAAAATCCACAACTCCGCCAACCGTGGTGGCAATTGTGAAAGTAACAAAGAGATGACAAATTATTCCGTTCGCGTGCATGCTTCTTCTGTTTCCTGATTTCTTCTATTTTAATTTGTCTTCTACTTTTTCGTGGTGGGTTACTTTCCCTTGCCTCCCTCACTCCGAACACTTTGCGACAGTGCAGATATATTATGTCGCCGAAGATTTCCAGCTTCTTCTCCAAAGTTATCTGCTTCAGGTTGTTATCCAACTCTTTTGCCAAGGCTTCGTCTAGCTGTTCCCAAAGCCCTTTTGCACTGGCAGGTGGAAACTTGATTCAATCTCTCTTCCCGTCCAAGAAGTGTGTGAGATCATCATCTGGCAGATCATCTTGAATGTACTCAGCACTGCGGATTGACTCCTGGCTTCGTTTTTCTAACGTCTTATCCGTCGAGACAGAGCGCTGTTGATCTCCCCCTGATGACCTCCCACACCCCTTTTTCGTTCTGTGGATTTTCATTCCTCTCTGAGTAGAGAATTCCCTACTACAGGCACATGGAAATTCCAGCCGTTGTTCAGAGCTCATAGTCTGTGTAACGGGTCTGGTCGATTCCAATGAGGCGCCTGTGGATTCATCATCATCCCCCACCCCTTTTGATGAATCCT
This sequence comes from Oreohelix idahoensis, assembly GCA_024509875.1. Classification (NCBI taxonomy): domain Eukaryota; kingdom Metazoa; phylum Mollusca; class Gastropoda; order Stylommatophora; family Oreohelicidae; genus Oreohelix; species Oreohelix idahoensis. Next base: position 322,343 of record JAMPIV010003830.1, read on the forward strand.
GGGGGCATCTATAATTTTTGGGTCCTGTAGCAATTGAATACAGCTTATGGGGTGCTAACCCGGTCAGCCGGTTTCTAGTCTTTCCCAGTGTCATCTGTCTTTCCAGAAGTCAATCGGTCTTTTCTCGATCGTCACTGGTTTGACCATGCAACTATGATAGGAAACTCTTTACAGAGCGATACAACAGGAAGCAATCTGATCATCAGACGAAGTCCTCCCGTCCGACAAGCGTTTCGGCCCATTATACTCCTTTACACTCTAAGGGGGGCGGGCCCACTTGGGTCATGACTCCCAAGCGTCTCAGCCTCCTGTTGTCCAAGGACAGTGTAATGGTTTTTGCAGAGGCGTATCCCTCAGACAGCACTGTTAAGCCGAATGGCCAAACAGTGGCGACGCCTTTGATTTTGGAAGTACCTTCTTCGTTGTCGGGGATTAGGCCCCCGATGGTATTACCTCCTGTGAGCGAGGAACATACTGACAAGAGCGGTATTACATATGTACACGACCAGCTTACTCTTCATAGGGCAGAAGACAGCGAATCGAGCGAACATATGATTCCAACCAGCCCTGGAGCCCCATCCGACCAGCACTTTACTCAGACGGAGGAGGACAGTGATCTGAGCGACTGGTTGCCTATAAACGGAGATGGGCAACACCACCCTAATATCTCGCTTTTAGGAAGTCACTCCTGCAACGAGGAGCCTGCAACTAGGGCTAATAATTCCATTTTGTTTCAAGGAACTTTGGAGAAAGTCACTGAGAGCTTTATCTCAGATACTCCGCGATCTAACGGGGTCTTAAACCGTCCAGTGTCACTGCAGGACACATTCCAACCGAGGCCATTAACTCTCGACGGGGAGGGCAAGGGTGAGAGTTTTCTTAGAACCAGTGTTTCAGACGGAGGACTCCTTGGGACTACACTCAACTCTCACAAAATTTTCAGGCCAGAAAATAGTGAGAAAAGTTGCCTTACAAATTCGCAAGGAGCTAATTTTGAGAGCTCTGTCCTTCTTCATGTTGGTAGGGGAAGAGTGAGCACAGAACCACTGTCAGGGGTAGATATTACCTATCTTTCTTCAAAGGTAGAAGCTATTGAGATCGATCATGATTCAATAGAAACCCTGCAAGCAATCGGAGGCTCTACGCCAGAGGAACCCAAAACGTTGCATCTTTGTCATAATATACCAGCGGTCTTAAACCCGCTGATGCGCAGCAAGGTAATCGCCATCGCCAGGCCTCTACATAGCAATTCCGTCATGTCAGTTGACCAAGCTAGCCTTTTGTCGGGCAAGACCAGGGAAGTTCTAGACCCGCCATTGGACGGCACAGGTCGGAAGAGAGATCAACTCTCCCACCGGAGCATGGGAGTAGTTAAGGAGAGGAAGAAAAAGAAACAGGTGCGCGGTTCTTTGGCCAACAAACTTTTCCAATTTCGGAACAGTGATTCTCGCTCGAGGGGCATTACAGTCGGCCGCAGGTATCTCAGGCCAGGTAGGTACAGGCTTCAAAAGGGTGGAGTAATGTGATACTGTACTGTAATTTATTTTTTCAAAAGGCCCTGTGTTTCTTCTTCTATTATTTTCGTTTTTCAAATGTGATACTGTACTGTAATTTGTTTTTTCAAAAGGTCCCATGTTTCTTCTTCTATTATTTTCGTTTTTCAGAAGGAGGGATTACGGTGGAGTTTAATCTTATCTGCACTATGTTTCTTCTTTATGAATAGTAGTGGAGTTTAGTCTCGTTTTGTAGAGAATTGAGTGCAGGTTTTTTTCTATAGGGTTATGTTCAGATTTGCACCAGGTTTCTTCTCGTTAAAGCGATTGCGTGCAATTAGACGTATTTTTGGGATTAAAATAATTGCGGCCATGTTTTGTTTTATTAAGCAGTAGAGGGCTAAGCATTATGTCCCGACGGTTAGGAGATCATTCAGTACTCAAGTACATTCTTTGTTTAAATGGGGGAAGGGGGTAGTGACCTTTACCCATGCACGTATTACGCGCGAGCAGTATAATAGGAGTCAGAGTTGTTTACTAACTTTGATTGGCCGAGGTCAAACTGTTTTGAAATTCAGCGCGATCATTGGGCTTAGAACAAAGGCACGGATTGACGTCAGCTAGGTCAGCGTGGGGGATTCCAAGATATATACTGGGGCATATCAATCAGAAGCCTCTTTGTCTCCAGAAAAGTTCCGGCCGTGCATCCAAACAATATTGTCTGCTTCTGAGCGGAAGAAACTCAGTATTGGTATGTCTATAATTTAAAGTAGCGTGGTACTTAAAGCTAGTTTCTATAATAGAGCATTAGCCCGTTCTCGTTTAGGTTCCTTTGGGAAATTTATTTAAAGCTAATTTAACGTGTAGGGCCATCAATTACGATCTTAGAGAAAGTATTGAATGTAAGAGGTTCATATAATTCTTTCTAGAAGGAATAGCAGTATCTAGAAGGGATTAAGAGTTGAGATATTAAGGGCGTGCTTTGTATCATTCTAGAAGGGATTAAGAGTTGAGATATTAAGGGCGTGTTTTATATCATTTTAAAGAAGAAGTGGAGAAACCCGCATCTTTGTGATTTATGTAAATTTACAGAATATCAGGGAGTGCGTGTATTGTAATTTATTGAGAGTTTAATTCTGATGAGTTACATATATATATATATATATATATATATATATATATATATATATATAGAGAGAGAGAGAGAGAGAGAGAGAGAGAGAGAGAGAGAGACGGGAGTGGAATTGTGAAATTGTAAGCACGTGGGTGCTGTTCTGTAATGAATATTAATTCGGGATTATATTCAGAGGGTTGAGGAGTGAAGTTAACTTTTTGAGAATGCGGGAGCACGTGTATGTAACTACGGGGTTAATTGATAACCTGGTTTTGTGTATAACTTTTGGCAGTATGCATATGCTAGCGTAAAATGGTATACATTATTTATTGTGCATTGTAATACTGTGTAATCAGGAAACGAGAGATGAAATTTTATTTCTGATAAAGGAATCAATTTTATTACATTTGGGATGTGATTAATTTTATGGGACGGGAATTTAATGATTCCTAGAGAGGTCTAATTTTAATTTGGTGTTGATCATTGATTCATCAAGGATCATTGTAGTAGCCCAAAGTATTTTTGGACAGGTAGGTCCTCAGTGAAAAATTGTTGTGACTCGTGGCTAGTCATGCAGAACCATAGGATTTAGGTCAGCCGGTCTGCGAGTTGATTACCAGACCGAGGGTATTACTTTGGTGATGTTTACTTTGGAATCGTTTAGAGAAAAGAGAAGGAAGTTGCTTGTGAAAGCTGACTTTTGGGGGCATAAATATGTTGTATTGTTGGGCATAGGAGTAGGGGACTGAAGGGGAGCAGTCTTTGTTTTGGGTGGTTACATGTTTGTGCTAGATATGAGTGTGAATGAAGCAACAACTGTATATGTTCTACTATGTAAGTTTATAATATGAGAGTATTTGGAATTGTTGTACATAGTGGCATTTCTTTTATGTCCACAGCATTGGTCACGGCCGTAGCTCGGGGTGCCATAAATTGTTTGTTCCTGACAGCTGGCAAAGGTAGTCAGTCTTCTCAGGAGAGAAAAGTAGAGGAAACGCCAGAAGCGTAAGAGCAATGTACCACGGCAGGTATTGGCTCTGAGTACATTGGCCCCAGAGAGAGAGGGGGAGTGAGAAAGAGCTGGTAGCGATGCAGTCTTCAGTGACAGGATTTCCTTAAAATCCTGAGCTCTAAGCTTCTATACACACATCGAACCCAAGCACGTGGGCTGGTGTGTCGTTTATAAAAATCATAATAATACCGATGGCCCTAAACCCAATGAGGGGTAACCGGGCAAGTGAAAATCAGTTTTCGTCAACAGTGAAGCCTCTACATTTGCAATCTAGTACCTAGTAAATATTTTCAGAAGTCATCAGTGTAGGAGTCAGAACCAGGGAGACAGGGAAAACATGTCCGGTTTCTGAAACCAAACAAGAGAAGCAAAGCAGGAGAAGTGGAGAGAAAGACAGTGGAAATATATCGGGGACCTGTAGAGTGTCATCATTTTTAGAGGGTAGCCTCTGAACCTTAGATTTATAACAAAAGTCTTAGCAGTTCAGAGTGTGATTTAGTGGCGTAAGTCGCTGGCAAAGCTTGGAAGCTGTGCAGATAGTCGTTAGGCAGGGTTAATAGAAATAACAGTAGAAATAGTAATAATAGTTGGTTAGAGTGGCGGCTCAAATCCGAGACCCCACCAAGTTCAGTGTGGTTTTGTTAATCTTAACTTCTTTCCCCCATACAGGTGGCGATTATGGGTGAAGGGTGGGGTTGATGTTAAATCATTTTAACTGTGCTGGATTGTTTTCAGGTGTGCGAGCACGCACTTTATTTATCTGACATGTATTTGATTTTTTGGGTGTGTGTAAAAAGGGGTGTAGGATAAAGAGAGATGGATAGTACCTCACGGTGAGAGACAGCCATGTCCTTTTTAGGATAGTCAGGATCCTATTTGGTTCTCCTCTCTTTATCTAGCTCATGTATGGCTCCACGAATACCGCTTGTGTACGGCAGTGGCCACATCCCGGGCAACTGTCTTGGCTGACTGGCTAAACTACATGAGTGGAGTAGGGGTAATCTTACTCAAGGGAATGTCCATCCCTAGTACATAAAGACTGAGACGGTGAGTGAGGCGGAGGAATCTGAGATCAATGGCTAGCAAAGCAGAACAGCAAAGTGTGTTGCGCACTAGAGGCATGTCGGACATAGAAAAAGACAATGACTAGCCACCGTGGAAGAGAGTGGGGCCTTACCACGTACTTCCTACAGAACATAATGAGATCACAACAGCAAGATAAGAACCGATATGTAGAGAACTCTCTGTCCCCTGGGGAAGAATCTACTGTACAAATTAACAGGGAAGAGGCAACTCCTCTAATGGGTATGGAAGTACATAATGACGAGTGTTCCTTAAATTCTGTTGAAAGGGAGCATTCTGAGAAAGACCACCTAAAAACTAGTAGGAGGAGCCTAACAATAGGAACATGGAACGTTAGAACTTTAAACGGAGAAGGAAAGCTTGACAATCTTATATTAGAAGCAACAGACATGAAACTCGGTATACTGGGAGTTGCAGAGGCAAGACTATTGGATACAGGCTATATAAAAAGAGACCAGTACACGCTTATACACTCAGGAGGAGAAAACATGAAAGAGGGGTAGGAATGTTGATAAAGAAGGCGTTAGAAAAATATGTATGTGGATACTGGACACACAATGACAGAGTGAAGTTACTAAAGATGAGAGCAAAAACCATTCGACATATCAATCTTACAAACTTATGCACCAACTAAAGATCACAGCGAGGAAGAAATAGAGGAATACTATGAAGAGCTACAACACACACTTAACCAGTCAAATCTACAGATGTGTTGATAGTAATGGGTGATGTGAATTCAAAAGTAGGAAAAGGAAAATACAAGAAAATAGTAGGACAGTATGGACTAGGGACAAGAAATTATAGAGGAGACAGATTTATCCAGTTCTGTGAAGAAAACCAGCTGGTCATATGTAACACATTTTTTGAACACCACCCAAGGAAATTATACACATGGAAAAGCCCAGGAGATGTAACAAGAAATCAAATTGACTATATCATGATAAAACATAGATTTAAGAACAGTGACACAACTGCAAAGACACATCCTGGTGCCAACATAAATTCAGATCACAATCCAGCCGTCATCAAAGTAAATATAAAGCTGAAAAGAGCAGGAAACAGAAGACAGGAGGAACCTCAGATAGAAATATCAGCGCTGAAACAACCAGATATAAAACATAAATATTTAATCGACGTCAAAAATAAATATCAAGTTATTGACAGAAAGCATGGAGCAGTATAGAAGAGAAAACCCAGAAGAAAAAGTAACCGCAAAATGGGAATGGTTAAAAATAAGCATACAATCAGCAAATGCAAATTTACCTAAAAGGGAGTCTAAGAAAAATCAAATTTGGATGACAGATGACATCTTGAATAAAATGGCAGAAAGAAAGAAAGCAAAAAACACTCCAGAATATAAAACAATAGACAATGACATACGTAATATGTGTATACAAGAAAAAGAACGGTGGATAGAAACAAAATGCAAGGAAATGGAAGACTTGGAAGCAAAGCACATGACATTAGATATGCATGAAGAAATAAAGAAATGATCAAATAGGTCAAGGTTTGCACAAGGAAGAAGCTGTATCAAGAACAAAAATGGTGTAATATTACTTGATGAGTGTAACTGTCTTTTTTTTTCTTGTTGAGGTGATCACTGGCCCAAGACAGTATACATGTTGTTAGATGTGTAGTGCGAGCGTATGATGAATTGAGTGTGGGTGCGAATGAAGGCGCGAATGTGTTTAGGCTCGTATAGATGTAGATCCTGCAACCCATACTCTCACATGCAGTAATCAAGGATGCTTTGACACTGCAGGCATGTTTCAAGACATTTATTGACGGGAACACACATAGTATCAACAGGAACAGTCAGTGTAACAAGGTCATGCTGACCTGACATCGATAGGTATACATTTGGCATTCAAAAAGGTAAACATCAGAATAGACGTGCATGGTCAATAGCAAAGTTCTTCAATAATGACAGTTCGTAGCGTCGCCCTTGGCGTCTCTGACTAAACGCGTCAGATGCCTTAGTTACTTTGACACACAGGTGCAACTTGGCACTCCCCGCCAATTGCACATATCAGGCTGTAGTATAATAGCCGGAAGCACAGGCCTCGTTCTGACGTCGGCCGTGTACTTCTGTTAAATAGGTTATCATCAACCCTGCAGTAATACTTATTGTAGATAGAAGTTCCGCCAATCTGCGGCTCCCACAATATATCTTCGTCACTGGATTTCTGGACAATATAAGACTAACAGTCTTGGATGGCTACCTCGAGCACAAATATATAAGTTCTGAAATGGCGGATCAGTGAGCTGCTGTTCACCCTAGGTAATCCTTTACATGTTCTGCCACCGAAAAGCGTAATAATGCATAAAGGTCGGTATTACCTGGCAAATGAATCCTCAGAACATCACAAGGAATTCTGTCGTCATCCCGACGCACAGAGATTCACTGGGGAAAACTGCCATAGCAGTTACTTCGAAGATTCTCCCCGAAAAACAATGGACTCTTGGTCCCTTCAGAAAAACAGGACCTCCCGGCTTCCCGGAAGTATATCTCACTCCCGCTTAAAAAACCTTCCCATAGGCCTACGCCGAACTGTCAACCTCTGACCCTAAAGGTCAAACACAATGAATGAATAAACAAGGGAAGACAACCCCTAATCAACCTGACATCGCAGGTAAAGACACAATTATACTTATGATACAAACATAAGCAAATAACTTGACAGATGACTCCGTCGAAAATGACAGCAACATTACTACCACCCCCCTGTAAAAAAAAAATGCAATTTTTTTTTTTTAAATATGTTCATGAGCAAGATAGCACCAGTATCACTTCTGTGCTCATGCAAACAATGAACCTAATATCAGGTACAATAGAAGAGGGTACAAATCATCTCCCAACATAGGAGAAAATATTTCCTTTAAGCCAAACAAACTAAGGGATACCATTCAAGAAACCTAAGTTGCTGGCAATACCAATCATATATCAAACATTACTAAATAATATAATCATAGCAATATACAAATGTCAATGCTATTTTAGCAACATATCACTGATGGATGGACAAAATGAAATTTGTTAAATTATCTAAACATCATCCAAATACATTTGTATTACAACATATTATGATATTAAGGACAGACCTAAGTCTGAAAATATATCAGGAAAAACTAGGACACAAGATTTAACTGGAATCATGTGGGCATCTAGACAATATGTCCGCCATCACATTATCCGAACCACGGATAGCTCGCACCGTGAAATGGAAAGGCTGAAGAGCAATAGCATAACGAGTAGATCTCGAGCTCTTCAAATCCTTACTTTGCATAGCCGTAAGAGCTTTTTGGTCGGTTTCCATAAAGAAATGCGCGCCCAGAAGGAACCTTTGTAGCTTAAGAATGGACCAAACCATAGCCAACAATTCACGGTCCAAAACCGAGTAATTCCTTTCTGCCGCATTCAGCTTCCTAGAAATATACATTACAGGATGCAGAGTTCCTGAATATTCCTGCATTAGTGCCGCTCCAATGCCAGTGGAAGAGGCATCACTACGAAGGACAAAAGTCTTATCAATCGTCGGTAGTCTTAAGATAGGATGAGATGAGAACAAATTCTTAACCTGATCCAATGAAGATTGGCATTCTTGGGACCAACGCACCATATTAGGAGAACCTTTTTTCAATAACGTTGAAAGTGGTGCCATAATGGAGGACAGATTCTCAATGAATCTTCCATAGAATTGTATCAATCCCAAGAGACTACGCACTTGCTTTTTTGTCTTCGGAACCGAGATATTTAATATCTTTGAAATGTTTTGGTCCTCTGTCTTCAACAGACCATGACCAACTCGATGACCTAGGAAGGAAATTTCACTAAACCCAACAAAAGCTTTAGAGGGTTTAGCAGTCAAACTATGCTCACGTAGAGTAGATAGCAATTCCTTCAGACCCACATAGTGTTCTTCCCAAGTATCGCTGAAAAGACAGATGTCGTCTAAATATGCAATGACATCTGCACGATCTGATAGAATTCGTCGCATCATGCGCACGAAAGTCGCTGGGGCGTTCATAAGCCCGAAAGGCATAAAATTCCATTGAAACAGACCCCTAGGTGTCGAAAAAGCAGTGAGAGGTTTGGCGTGTTCCGTCAGTGGGACTTGCCAATAACCTTTCGACAAGTCTAGTTTAGTAAAGAATTTAGCTTTAGAAAGTCTAATAAGTAGATCATCTAATAACGGCATAGGTTCAGCATCGAACTTCGTAACTTGATTTAATTTGCGATAATCAACGCAAAGACGTATGTTATTGTCTTTCTTTCGAACAATAACTATCGACGAAGAATAAGCTGAAGTGGATGGTTCAATTATTTGTAGTTGAATCATTTCATCCAATTCTTTCTCGACTTGTGCTTGAAAATGAATAGGTATTGGGTATGGTCTTACTCTGATCGGATTACGATCAGTAAGTATGATGTCATGTTCTATGACATCTGTGTGTCCAGGAATGTCGGTAAGGACATCCTGATATGATTGTAACGTAGAGGATACTTGACGCTGTTCCTCAAAAGACAAGTTGGAAGAGACTGTAACGTCTCTCCACGATTCCGTTGAAGTAAGTGGAATCGCAGGAAGAGGTAAGTTCACGTCAGAAAAAATAGTTTCCTCATCCTGTATAACGGACAGGGATGAGATGTGACCATGTTGAACTGGAGAGTCGTCCGTCGCCTGGAAAATAGGCTGTAAATAGTCTGGACGTTCAATAAACTCTGTTAGCATATTTATATGGAAGGTTTTATGCCTTCCATCCACATCGACAATATAGTCGACATCAGAAATTTTCGAGACTATAGTGTATGGACCCTTCCAAGAAATGAGAAGTCTATTCTCTCTTGAGGGCAGTAAGACATATGCTTTGTCTCCAGGACAAAGTTGACGTAGGCGTCTTTTCTTATTAGCAAATCGCCTAGCTTTTTCTTTCGCAAATTCGGAAGATGAAGTTGCTAACCTGCACGATTCGATAATCTTTTCTCTAAGAGCTATAACATATTCATATGACGATTGTGTATCATCGTCAATATTATCGGAAGTTATCAAATCGTGTAACAAGGACATTGGCCCGCGCGGTTGCGCGCCAAAGACAAGTTCGAAAGGAGAAAACCCTGTATGCTCGTTGGGAACCTCTCTATAGGCAAAGAGGACTGCAGGTAAAACCCTGTCCCAATCTTCAGGATGATCCTCCGTTATCTTGCCAAGTAAGTTCTTTAGTGTCCTGTTAAGACGTTCTACCAATCCATTGGACATTGGATGATAAATACTACTGAGAGACCTTTTAATGTCTAGCGTAGCCATTACCTGAGACATAACGTCCGAAATTAACTGAGTGCCGTGATCCGACAGTATTTCTCCGGGGAATCCCAGACGAGAAAATACGAGCCAAAGAGCATCAGCGATATCGACAGTTGATATGCTCTTCAGAGGAATAGCCTCTGGCCAACGCGTGCACATGTCCACGCAAGTGAGGATAAATTGGTGTCCTCTGGCTGACTTAATTTTGAACGGACCAATGATGTCTATAGCCATTTTCTGAAACGGCCGAATCGGAATATCTGCAGCCTGAATAGGAGCAGCATGTCTCGGACCCCTAGACTTGACCTCTTGACAAATTTTGCAAGATCGGCAATAAATTCGGATGTCTTTATTCACGAATGGCCAAAAGAATGACGCAAGGACTCTAGTTTTAGTTCTGGAAAAACCCATGTGTCCAGCACACTGAGAATCGTGTGCATGCCGAAGAATTAAGGCTCTCATACACTTAGGCACAAGAATTTGCGAATGCATAGACTTGTCCGAGTGTTGTACCATTCGTACCAATATACCATTCTTCATAGTAATATACGATTTGTGATTCGTATTTTGATTGGGATCCCCTTTCTTTGCAAGAAGGAAGTATTTCTTCAAAGAAGGATCCTCTTCTTGACGTTTAACAAACGAGTCATGGGAAATCACTAAGTGCTCGTCTTGGCTATCAACTTCATTACTATTATCAGATGAAGTTGGGGGATTAAGAGCTTGAGCTCTTGTCACCACTGCATTGACCGTTTGAATGTTTTTTTCTTCCCAACTAGAAATTTGTTGCGGGGTGCATTCCTTAACCCCATGAATACGACCGATTATAAGATCCGCAATAGGATTAGGAAGAAGACATGCATGGACATCTCCTGTGAAGAAAGGAGTGTCAATCCTAATAATAGCAGTAGGATAGCTTTCCATAGTACCACCAAATGTAACACATTTGATTGTTTTTCCAGTGGCACAGCAAGGATCTATCAGAGACTCCTTAACCCCGACGGTAGTACATCCCGAATCGAAAAGTACTGAGACTAGCCTATCATTTATTAGACCTTTATGTAAGATGAGAGATCCTCTCCCATCATGCGCAACTGTAGCAGGTAGAGCAGGAAGAGGGTGACCACAACTTAGCGTAGATACAGTTGATGAGTCAAACAATGTTAAGCATTGGGGGCATTCAGTTGCTCTCCCAAAATCGAAAGCACAACCAGTGATAGCCCTAGAGTTACCACTATCATTTACTGTATTACAGGCTCCATCAAACTCTTGTTGCGCAGAGTTTGCCTGTTGGTAAGGTCTTTTCTTGTTAAACCTAGGTCTACCTCGATTATCATTTCCCCTGTAATTATTTTGACTATCATTTCCCCTGTAATTATTTCGACTATCATTTCCCCTGTAATTGTGATCATATTGTCTATTGTACTCATCATTCCGGTTTGAATCCCGGTTTCTAAATTCACCATCGTCATAATCTTGACGTCGAGAATGATTACCTCGAAAATTTGAATAGTTATTATTTGGATAGCCTTTGCGAAAGTGTCTCAAATTATTACCACTAAAATTACGAGAACTACCATCTTGTCTCCACTGCATAGACGAAGAACCATCATGTGTTGGATTACTCCGCTTCTGAGTGTAATTTTGATTACTTCCCCTATTCCAATTTTGTTGAGCACCCTGAAATTTTTTTTTGAAATTAGGGCCATATGGTGTTGCCGAAGCAGCTGGCAACCCTTCTTTCACTTTAGAATTGCTAACTGTAGCATGGGGATGTGCTGTGGCATACTGACAACAGTATTCCTCCATTTCTTTTAAGTTTTTAGGCTTACGCTCATGAAGGAATGCAAGAAAAGAATCATTAACAGATGACAAAACCTTATCTCGCAATAATAAGTCCATTAGACCTTCATATGTTTTCTCAATCTGAGACAACTCAACCCATCGTGTAAATGTACGACGTATCTTTGTAACAAAATCAGAGAAATCTACTCCATTTTCTGGCAACATTGTCCTAAAACGAAGACGATAGTCTTCTTGTTTTAGTTGATATTTTTTTAGTAATGCTGCCCTGACAACATCATAATTAGTCCTCTCATGTTCGTCTATTGTCATAAGAGTAGTCACTGTGTCACCTGTAAAAAATGGCATCAGTTGTTCAACATATTTTTCCTTTTTTATGTTATGCGTATCGCACAAAAATTGGAATCTATCTAGATAATCTGCTACGTCATCCTTTAAAGGATTGAAATGAGGCAATTTAATCCTACTAACAAACTCCCTTGTCGTACTCGAAGTTGTTTGCTGAGCACCCGTACTCGCCAATTTCAATTTCTCTAACTCCAAAGTTGCGAGTTTTTCATCAAGTTCCATCTTCTGTTTTCTTTCCTCATGTTCCATTTTTCTGATTTCAGCCTCAGCTTTCCTCTCCTCTGCAGCAGCTTGAGCTTTCCTCTCCTCTGCAGCAGCTTCTTTGTCTAATCTCTTCTGTTCAGCTTCTTTGTCTAATCTCTTTTGTTCAGCTTCTTTGTCTAATCTCTTTTGTTCAGCTTCAAATCTCCTTTCCTCCACCTGCATCTGCAATTTCTTTTGTTCAGCAGCAATACTAGCTTCTCTTTCTAATCTTTTCTCTTCAGCCTGAGCTTTTTTCTCTTCTGCAGCTAATGCTTTGTCATACTGAGCAACAGCCCATTGTTCTAACTGTTGACCAGTCTTATCAAGGGCTCTCCCTTGTGTAATAAAGTAGTCCAATGTAGACATCTTGTCTACTGAGATCAGTAACTTGCAGAAGCAAATATATTAAATTATCCCACTTTAATGGGAGACAAGTCTGAAATGATAGACTTGTATACTCACTTCACTTTCTTTCACACTCTTAGTCTTGTTTATAATGTACCCAAAAAATCACCTGAGTACCTGTGGAAAAAAAAAATTCCCTTATATCCCACTCACTATGGGCACAAGTCTTTTTTATAAAGAACTTGAATATGTATTTCACCTTGTCTCAATCTTTGTAGATAACAAGTCTTTTATCAAAGAACTTGTATAAATATCTTATATAATATTATTTAACAAACTCTATATGAAGAGTCTACCTTATCAATAATATCAAAACATGACCAAGTATGTGTATGTAGACTGTGCATGACAGTAATGTAGTACAACCAAAAAAAAAATACAAAGACAAAAATACAAAACAATACAAATGGCAACACTGTTTTAACCAAAAATGTGTAGAGAAATACACAAGAAAGGAGAGACCTACAGAATACAAACAAAACAAATCGACAATCAAAACTGAAAAACAGACAAAATATTACAAAAACAACGTTAAGTACAATTACATCACAGCTAACATCAATAGCGACCAATTGTCACTAGCAAATTTCCAAATTAAGAAAATTTGCACCTACAGAACGCTTACAGTAAGCCTCGATCAAGTGGCATATTTACCGTAAGACCCACCAACCGAAAAACCCGCAGAAAAATACACAAAACAGTAGAAGTAACATAATATAGCAATCAATTTCAATGTGTTGCAGAACAAGTTCAGTCACAGCTGAAACTAAAATAAATTCCTTGCTCCTTGCGAACACAGAAACGAAATGTCAAACGCGCACTGAACGTCAAATCCACTGTAACATAAAGTGGTATTCACGAACCAAAGTTACTATGACCTTCTCAAATTAGGGCTTGCACATTGAATGTTTACAATTTCCACGTACTGTTTACAGACACTTGACCTCCAACAATGTAGCTTGAATGCTCTGACCTAGAAAAGTCTGTTGTTGAATGAAACGTGTAACAACCAGCAGTTATGGTCCACGTAGCAAATGCCTAGTAGTTAACTTCAGTACATGTCTTGTTATGCTTTATGTAGCATTATAATATAAATGCTCGTACTGTTTATTTGGGTCAACCGTTGATGACCTATATCTGTCCTGTTGTAGCCAAAACTTGCAAGTGTAGAATTAGCGCTGTGTGTTACGGCTGTCCCGTGTGTAGCTTAGACCCACAGATCAGAAGTGTAATGTGTACTTGTCCTTCTTGTAACTTTCTCGACAAAACTGGAGACATCATACATGTAACAGCCAACCAGGAATGTAAATTTCTGGATCCATAAATGTCAACAATAATGTCAAATGCTCGCTCTGTTCTTTTTAAACCCACAGATCTGGTCCATCAGAAATGTAAGTTTCTAGGCCACATTGGCGACAAGAAATGTATCATAAGAGCCCACGTAACTGGTCCACCAGAAATGTAACTGTCTTTTTTTTCTTGTTGAGGTGATCACTGGCCCAAGACAGTATACATGTTGTTAGATGTGTAGTGCGAGCGTATGATGAATTGAGTGTGGGTGCGAATGAAGGCGCGAATGTGTTTAGGCTCGTATAGATGTAGATCCTGCAACCCATACTCTCACATGCAGTAATCAAGGATGCTTTGACACTGCAGGCATGTTTCAAGACATTTATTGACGGGAACACACATAGTATCAACAGGAACAGTCAGTGTAACAAGGTCATGCTGACCTGACATCGATAGGTATACATTTGGCATTCAAAAAGGTAAACATCAGAATAGACGTGCATGGTCAATAGCAAAGTTCTTCAATAATGACAGTTCGTAGCGTCGCCCTTGGCGTCTCTGACTAAACGCGTCAGATGCCTTAGTTACTTTGACACACAGGTGCAACTTGGCACTCCCCGCCAATTGCACATATCAGGCTGTAGTATAATAGCCGGAAGCACAGGCCTCGTTCTGACGTCGGCCGTGTACTTCTGTTAAATAGGTTATCATCAACCCTGCAGTAATACTTATTGTAGATAGAAGTTCCGCCAATCTGCGGCTCCCACAATATATCTTCGTCACTGGATTTCTGGACAATATAAGACTAACAGTCTTGGATGGCTACCTCGAGCACAAATATATAAGTTCTGAAATGGCGGATCAGTGAGCTGCTGTTCACCCTAGGTAATCCTTTACATGTTCTGCCACCGAAAAGCGTAATAATGCATAAAGGTCGGTATTACCTGGCAAATGAATCCTCAGAACATCACAAGGAATTCTGTCGTCATCCCGACGCACAGAGATTCACTGGGGAAAACTGCCATAGCAGTTACTTCGAAGATTCTCCCCGAAAAACAATGGACTCTTGGTCCCTTCAGAAAAACAGGACCTCCCGGCTTCCCGGAAGTATATCTCACTCCCGCTTAAAAAACCTTCCCATAGGCCTACGCCGAACTGTCAACCTCTGACCCTACAGGTCAAACACAATGAATGAATAAACAAGGGAAGACAACCCCTAATCAACCTGACATCGCAGGTAAAGACACAATTATACTTATGATACAAACATAAGCAAATAACTTGACAGATGACTCCGTCGAAAATGACAGCAACAATGAGAAAGACATATCAAACAGATGGGCAGAATACGTAAAAGAACTATTCGAGGACAACAGAGGTAAAAAACCATCACCAGATTCTAATGAAGGCCCAAACATTCTCAGATCAGAAGTAGAGAATGCAATACATATGATACAAAAAGGAAAATCAGCAGGCATGGATAACATAAAAATTGAAATGATAGAAGCTCTGGAGAGCTTTGGTATAGATACAATCACAGATCTATGCAACGATGTATACAATACAGGATATATACCACATGACATGAAGACATCAGTTTTTATAACATTGACCAAAAAACCAAATGCAACAGAATGTTCAGACTTCAGAACAATCAGCCTGATGAGTCATGCAATTAAGATACTGCTCAAAATCATACAGGAAAGAATAAAAAGTAAAGTAGACAGCAAAATCCAAGAAGAACAATTTGGTTTTAGACGGAACAGTGGAACAAGAGAGGAATATTTTGCCTAAGAATATTAGCAGAAAAATATACAGAGGTCCAAAAAAGTATGTACATGTGCTTCATTGACTATAAGAAGGCTTTTGACAGAGTCCTTCATGAGAAAATAATTGAATGCCTCGAAGACATAGGTATTGATGGAAAAGATATCAGAATACTCAGTAACCTTTATTGTGAGCAAACTGCCACAGTAAGATCTGGAAGGAATTATTTACCATACATAGACATAAAAAGAGGTGTCAGACAAGGTTGTGTGGTGTCCCCCTGCCTATTTAATTTATACACCCAAAAAATTTTCAAACAGATACAGGAAATACCAGGACTAAACATCAGTGGAAGGTCAATAAACAACCTTAGATATGCAGATGATATTGTGTTGTTCGCTGAAAGCAAACAGGAGTTACAAGAACTAGTGAAGCAAGTGAACAGTATAAGTCATGAATATGGACTCGACATTAATATTGAGAAAACAAAAACTATGATAATTATCGAAACAGACGATAAACCCGAATTAAAGATAAGTGTAAATGGGAAAATCCTGGAACAAGTCAAGAGCTACGTATATCTTGGTCATATAATAACAGAAGATGGCAGATGTGAAACAGAAATCAAGAAGAGAATAGGAATGGCCAAAGCTACATTCAACAACATGAAACATATACTGACATCCAAACAGTTATCTCACAAATTAAAACTGAGAATCATAAAGTGTTATATATATTCTGCATTTCTGTATGGTGCTGAAACATGGAAGATGAATAAGCATTTGGAAGAAAGAATTGAGGCTCTTGAAATGTGGATATATAAAAGAATGTGGCGTATCTCATGGAAAGAAATGAAAACAAATAAAGAGGTTCTAGAAAATCTATGGTATGAAAAGAGAACTAATGAAGGAGGTTAAAGTTCGTCAGCTAAAATACTTTGGCCACATAAAAAGGCATAACACCTTGCAGAAGACCATAACAGAAGAGAGAGTTGAAGGCAAACGTGCAAGGGGAAGACAGCGCTATAAGTGGGAAGATAACATCAAGAGATGGACAGGAAAGAGTCTATCAGAGTGCACCACCAAGACAAGAGACAGAAGACGTTGGAGATCCATTACAGTCAACCTTCGTTGTGGAGATGGCAGCTGATGATGATGATATATTAATGGTTCTCAACCCCCTTACCCCCCCCCCCCCCTTTTCTGGGGAAAAAAAATAATGTTTAACATAAATACTGGACATTTGAATCACTGACACTGGAGCTAATAATAATATCTCATCTGAACAAAAGTATTAAATACACTCATTCAAACACTTTGTCATAATATGAAACACTCGGATACACTGAAGTAGCTGCTACTTTTGAATATTCAACATTAACAAGAATCACGACCACATATGTGGAGACACTTATTAGCAATCATAAAGAAATTTGCATATAGATTAACACAGTTACACAGTTCGTAATATTAAAACTAAATATATTAACCAGTTTGTCTTGACTGCATTTGTATTATATTTTTGTATTAACTTGAATGTTGAAACATGATCTGACAACAGGCTTCTGTGCCTTACTTTCACAAGGCTTATTTTCACATCTCAATGACTAGAGTATAGCAGTACGAGGTGCCATCAATAAAAACTACGTTCTGACCGCTCCCATTACCTTCAAAGCAGCACCCATAAGAGCTGACAGCATTCAATGTTGTTCTTGACATCTTCTGTAATTTTTTGATGTTCTTGAATCTTCGTTCCTTCAACTGAATCTTTAAAGATCAGGAAGAATTCACACGGGGCCAAACTGGGATAGTAGGGAAGACAACCGATAGGATAGTATGGCACTCTCTTCCAAACATCTACATTTCACGGAACAACTAAGTAAGTATTTCCTGGCAAAACTGCTGCTTCAAGCCTTATATTTAACTTGACTTACAAATCCATAGAAAAAAAAACACATGTAAAAAAAATATATATATGCATGAACCAAAATGAAATGAAAGTTTGTAGTTCTGTTTAGTGGGCCAGGTATGTACTAGTTCCAATTAGCTCTCAAAGCCAGTCCCGGGACGTTTGATAGCAAAGCTTGCCCCTTCATCTTGTAACAGCTCGGACTATTACCTTCAACACCTGCATCTTTCTAACAGCTTAATGTAATTTTAATAATTGTTACGGTAAGTGAGTGAAGAAACTTACATGCTGAAGGTTATATTGTCTTTTATCTGCTGTCATCAGCCTTGGTAGAGAGTGGAGAACTTGGGCCAATGGGAGAGCAGAGCTGGAATTTGATTAGCTTATAAATGTTAATATCGCAGATGATGATGCCATTGTGTACATTACCGGACCTGTAATCCGTGGTAATAAATCAGGGTGAGGCTTCTCTGCTAGAGTAAAGGGCAGAACCAACGCTGAATATAGCGGGGCTTACATGATAACAACCTCCAGCATGAGAATGGAGGTGGAGGCAGTTACTGCTGCCTTTAGATGGCTATCTGAGACTTTATTAACAAAGGCAATTATTGTATCTGGCTCACAATCCAGGCTTCAAAAGGTCCAAAATGGATGGCTCGGACATGAATAGAAAACTGCCAAAGAAGCATCAATTCTTCAAGAACTGATGTGGATCTACTGTCATGGTCATGGACTTATGAGAGGACACATCTGGCGTGTATACAACCAGTGCACAACAGGAACAATTAGCATTCATACCCTTCGACATTTGCTGAGGGAGGCTGAGCACCTATGGGTTTGCTCGGAGTGCAATGACGTCGATTCTAATTAACATTATCTGCTGTCTATGAGTCTACAACTACAGCTGGTCTTCAGTAAGTGCTTGTATTAATTCTTTTAACACTTTGAGATTGTCAGCCCTATTCTTCTTTGATCCATAGCAGCCAACCGTCAAATCAGTCAGTGGTCATCACGCATGGTGGCGTCTTGTAGGGCAGCAAGAAATTGATTCCACTTTGTTCAGTCGAAGGCCATCCTTTTTACAGTGCCAGACTCTGGTTCATTCTTTGCAACTTGGCTTCCACAGATCTCCGCCAAGTTGTTTTTGGTTGGCCTCTCTTTCGCTTAGGCATAGCTGTTTTTGTAATGGTATCAGGGTTCCTTCTGAGGATGTGGTTAACCCAACTCCAGCGTCTGCCAGCTATGATGGTGTACATGTCCTCCTGGTTACTCCGAATAAGTTTGTTCTTGGTTGCTGATGGTATTCGGCCAAAAGATTTGGAGAATTTTCCTTAGTCAAATTGTGTGGAAGGGTGACAGTTTCGACATTTCCTTCTCTGTTACTCTCCAGCATTCCGCACCATAGAGAAGCACAGAAAGTACACAGCTCTCATGTCATAATTTGGTGTTTGTGCTGTACTGGGAAGACTTCCAAATGTTGTTGAGAACAGCAAAGGCTGTTCTCCCTTTATTCATTCTGTTGTTAATGTCCTTGCTTGTTCTACCATCTGGTATTACTGTGCATCCTAGGTAAGTAAATGTGTCTGTCTGTTCTAACTTCTGGTTCCTTATTGTTATTGGTTCAGGATTGCCCACACTAAGTGTCATGACCTCTGTCTTTTTCAGACTGATGTTCAGATCAACCTGCTGGCTATACTTATTCAGTATATCGGTTTTTTCTTGGATATGTTGATGTGAATGTGCGAGTACTGCAATGTCATCTGCATATTCCAGGTCTTCCAGTGTAGTAAACTTTGTCCATCTAATTCCTCTTGGACTGTCAAAAATAATGTTGTTGATAAAGGGCATCCCTGTCGTTCTCCTGTTTTCACTTGGAAAGTTAGGTTGCTCAATCCAACACTGCATGTAAAGTTAGAATAGAGGTTTTTTTATAATGGAAACAATGCAGCTGACAATTCCATAAGCCCTCAGTATTTTCCATAGGCTGTCCCTATGTATGCTGTCAAAAGCCTTTTCAAAATCAACAACGTTAATGTATATCTGTCTCTGCCATTCTGAGCACTGCTCTATAATGTTCCTATGGGTGAATATATGATCTGCACATCTTCTGTTCTTTCTAAAACCCACTTGTTCTTTCCTCAGTTTATGGTCAACTGCTTTTGAAATTCTCTGGATGATTATCCTGCCTAGTATTTTACTGGGAACTGAAAGGAGAGTAAATCCTCTCCAGTTGTTGCAGTAGTCAGCCCTATGCACAACCAAATTAAGTCACCTTTTTGTAAGTCATGCTTGAGGGAGAGCAGTTCCCTTTCTCTATGTCTTGTTCAGTGTCCATCTACCTCTCTAACCCTGTATGTTCCAGAACAATGACTGCCAAGTGATGCTATCAGCAGGCTTCCTCAATGTATATCACTAGGGCTTGTGAGGGCAGCAAAGAAAAGAACACTGCATCCTATCGTGCATGTCATGGGAGTTGATTATGGAAGGGTTGGCTACTCCATCGTGTACAAACGTTAAACAAACAAAAAAAAACATTTAAAAAACAACATGGTTAAGTAACGAGAGTAAAAAAAAATGTAGGTAAAGTATCATGTTACACGCCCTTTGAGGCATATTGGGAATAACTTCCACATATTCTGCCCACTGCTTTGAGAGCACTGGCTTTTTTATATAATTATTTGTTCCTCCAACTCTTTGTCTTGTCTCCACTGCAGCCAAGATATATGTATGATTCTACATGCTGCAATTTGCAGTGCTACCTGGCTATTGCATCCATTTTCCTTCCCTACGATGCAAATCATCAGCTATCTAGGTGAGACTATGTCACCATTTTTTGGCCCATGCACTGGACACAACTGCACTGGACACAACAGATTGAGATACCATCTATACCACAAGTACAGAATAGGTGCAACAGATCTGTGGCACCAGCCCAATGACAGCCGAACACCTTCTCAAGTTCTGCCAAACATACAGCAATGGAGTAGCATATGGCAACAACCTACTTCAGTCCCCAAAGACTGTTTGGAGATGTCATGAGCCTTGGGCTGACTACGGCCTTATTCAAGTCATTAATGTGGAAGTCTGAAGACAAATGAGGACGTCCCTCCATTAAGAACTCTCATTCTGTCCCACACATCTATCTTGTCCCACACACATTTTACAGACATACTGGTACAGTGTATGTTAACTAAAATGTGATGAGTAAACAACATACACATATGGAGCTCCAATGAACTCAAGTCAGACCCAAAAATCAAAATCTTCAAATTGAAATGTCAAGTCAGTCCTATTGTATGGCTCTGAAACATGAACAACAAAAACAACAACCAAAAAGCTACAGACTTTCATAAATGGGTACTTGTGTACATTAGAAGGATTGAAGTGGTATAAGATTACTAATGTGGAACTGATAAAAACCAGACAAGTGCCAGTGGAACAAGAGGTAAGATGACACTGTTGATGGATAGGACACACACCGAGATGAAATCTTTTGACATCATTATCAGGCAGTCCTTGTTCTGTAATCCCCAAGGTGAGAGAGGGAGACCTAGGAACACATGAAAAAGACACAAATGACATAAAACTAAAACATCCCATACAAGTCCACTGCAGCTATCAATTCTCAAAACACGTGGCAACATTAGTAATACAGTTTATTAGTATACATCAAACCACTGAAATAATTTAGTTAATATAAATGTTCACAATTAACAAAAACTAATAAATGACACAAACTTTGGACATACACAAATTAAAAAAAAATGAACAGCAACAAAGTATAAAGCATCAACCATTAACTGTACAGCAGTGCTTCTTAAATGTGGGTGTGAAACCTGACATGCCAGATAGCTTGGAAGGCATATCAACATAAACACAGAGAATGAATTTTGTGCCAACTATAACACTGACAATGTGAATTCTGTGAAAACAAAACAAAACAAATATGTATATATATATATATAGATATAGTCCACTGAAAGTCAAGGACCCCTTATGTTGTCCACTGACCCCTTAGATTGTCCAGCTGAAGGCCACTGACCCCTTAGATTGTCCAGTGAAGGCCACTGACCCCTTAGATTGTCCAGCTGAAGGTCAATGACCCCTTAGATTGTCCAGTGAAGGCCACTGACCCCTTAGATTGTTCAGCTGAAGGTCAATGACCCCTTAGATTGGCCATTGAAGGCCAAGGACTCCTTAGAAAGAATGTACAGATACACAACTACATTTTTTGCATACAAGTAATACATTTTATTACAAAGAAAATATTGTTAAGCTTACATACAGTCATACTGAAATACAATAATCTGTAAAAAGAAGATATTTACTTACATGCAAAATCTATCATAATTTTCCAGAGTCAATTTAAATTAAGAAATTTTAAGGATATCCACAGCCTAACCCCCTCCCCCCAACTAAGGGCTCCATGGACCACCGGTTAAGAAACCCCGATATAACCATAATTTACAATTAGCCATCACCCTAAATGATTTGAGTTGTACAGCAGATAAAATGAGATCACAACCAGGGCATATGGTGGCTAACCATTACCATAAATAATTGTATGAATGTACACACCCATCCCATGTACACACCCATCTCATGTACACAACCATCCCATGTACACACCCATCTCATGTACACATTTCTAATAATGAAAGGAGGAAATGAGATCAAAATCAGATTAACAAGTTTTTAAACACAAAAGGTCAAAGTTGACCCATAGCAGATACTGCTGTAGGGGAGTGGAGTGTTAGAGAACTTCACCATACTAGTAGGTCCAGCTCTTTGAATTTAGCTGACCAGTTCCTGTCCCTGCTGCCTTTGCCTTCCATAAATCAAGAGCACATTATGGTGCTCATTTACAGCTGGGTAGATGAGCATGAAGATACCGGTTTAGAACACTGTACCTTTGCAGCCGGGAAGAGTTGAGTGTAGAGGAAGACAGTGCCGTTAGTGGTAAGTTAACATTTAGTGATAGACAGGAAAGAGTATCAGAGTGCACCATCAAGACAAGAGACAGAAGATGGAGATATATTCAATGCTAAGATGGCAGTTGATAGATCAAATTGGATACCTTCAAGGGAAAAAATGCCACACACTTCTGCATATTATGAAATGGATTATTTGTTTCATCTGCTTAAAATGTAAAGAAAAAAAAAACATTAATTAAAACAAACATTAAAAAAACTAATGGAAAAAATACAGCCTGAGAGCACTTTGAAATTCAACTGTGTCTTAATACAGTGTTGTGTCTTTCAGGTCTCAGTTAGTTAGTCTAGGACTGAGAAATTTAATTTAATATTACAGTTTGTGAAAGGAAATACATCATGGGTTGACAATGTACAGACCTACTAGTTAATAAAGAAATACTTGATACAAAAGCACACATTCTAGTGAAAACTGTGATCAGCAGATGTAGTATCCATGTTGCATGAATTCACTTGGAAATGAAAACAGCTCACAATATACTGACAGTTAAAAGTGAGACATGAGATAAATTGATGGAGTTTTTTTTCTGCCTGAATGTTAAATACAAAACATATAAAAATTAGCCCATCAATTCTTAAGTTGTATTTTGTGATATAGGAACATATTTGCAATTTCAAAACCTGTAAGAATAGAGATGACAAAATTATTTCTTAGCTAAACGGTAGCTTGTTTAGTCTGTATCATGGTGTCCCACCACCATCACATTATCTTTGATAATTTGATATTCGGCACCATATTAACAAACACATACATATTAACACGATATATATATATATATATATATATATATATATATATATATATATATATATATATATATATATATATATATATATATATATATATACACTGTTAAAAAAAAGAAACGCATAGCTATCCGAGGGCGCGTTTTGATGAGTTTGTAAGTAAAATTTGGTGCTAGGGTATATAAAAACCAGCCTCAAATGTTCTTTACAGTGTCAAATGCATGTGTTGACCTGAATTGCGTTCATTTTTGTAATCGTTACAACGCAGTGGTCAATAGTGTTTATGACGCAATTGTTGACCACAGCTCATGTTGAGCGCACGTGAAAGCAACAAAATTTGGGGTGAACACTATTCACTGACTACGCAACTGAAACCCTATAAAAGGATAACGCTACACACAAAAAATCAGTTCATTTTCAAGCAGACATTTATGGCGTCTCTATCGATAAATTTAAGGAACATTGTATTGGCCGACTGCATGCAGGTGAAAGTCAAAGTCAGGTTGCCAGGCATCTAAACGTGCATCAGAGTACCATCAGTCGACTTTGGCACCGGTTCCAAGCCACTGGCTCAGTTGAAGAACCGGCATCGCAGTGGACGACCCAGAGTGACAACAGCAGCGGAGGATCACTTTATTCGGCTTCATCACCTCAGAGACAGGTTTACAACAGCTTCCTCAACTGCCCAGTCATTGCCTGCAGGACATCATGTGTCTGATCAAACTGTCCGGAATAGACTGCATGATGCTGGACTTTGGGCACAACGACTTCACCGAGGACCTGTCCTTATGCGCCGCCATCGCCAAAATCGACTTCTTTGGGCCAACCAGCATCGTCCCTGGGCAGTTGACAATCAATGGAGACATGTCTGGTTTAGTGACAAATCTTTCTTTTTGTTGCAGCGTCATGATAGATGGCGTAGGGTCTACCGTAGGCGAAATAAACGTTTTGTCCAAAATTGCATTCATGAAGCTCCGCCGCACGGTGGTGGAGGTGCAATGGTGTGGGGAATGATCAGTTACAATGGCAAGAGTCAATTGGTGCACATTGAAGGAGGCTTGAATGCGCAACGATACGTCAATGAAATTCTTCGACCGCATGTCCTTCCACTCTTGGCTGCCCAAAGGTCTGTGTTTCAACAGGACAACGCCAGACCCCATTGTGCACGGTTGATCCCGCAGTTCCTGACTGCCAACAACATTCTCACCCTTCCCTGGCCATCCCTGTCTCCAGACATGAGTCTGATTGAGCACCTGTTGCATGTGCTGCATAGACGTGTTTGTCACCAAGACGTTGCTCCAGCCAATCGTCGTGATCTGTTCCAGGACCTCCAGGAAGAGTGGGCAGCCATCCCACAGGCCCACATCAGACGTCTGATCGTATCCATGCCCAGGAGATGCCAGTCGCTGATCGATGCAAGAGGAGGCCACACACCATACTAACGGGAAAGCCCGTACGCCAAAAAACTCTCAAGACCCAGATGCAAAACAACTGTCAATTGATTGGTTGAACCCTAAGGTATTCTTGTGTGCAATTTTGTCGTAGATTTTTGATAGGAGAATTAAGACTTGGGTTGGTCCCTTCTGAATAGATTAGAATGAGTGATAGTCACAGTGAGAAGTAGTAATAGCAATAGATTTCCACGAGTGAGGTGGTAGAATTGTGATAGAGGCTGTCTCTGAGAGCGAGGAA
The DNA here is from genome assembly GCA_024509875.1 of Oreohelix idahoensis. NCBI lineage: Eukaryota > Metazoa > Mollusca > Gastropoda > Stylommatophora > Oreohelicidae > Oreohelix > Oreohelix idahoensis. Next base: position 347,542 of record JAMPIV010003830.1, read on the forward strand.
TCTTCTCTCTCTCTCTCACCTATCTTCTACGACAGATTTAGAGTAGTCAGACAGTCTAACACATATACATTAAATATATATATTTAATATATCTCTAACCACTCACGTGCACGCACATACAAGTGACGACAGGTAGACACACAGACGTGTGAAAACTATAACGATGATTATATAGATATTTAGAACGAGCTGACCAACACGCTGATTAATTCCAAGAGAAATTTTAATTATCATTTAAAATTTCATCACAACACATAGAAATTACATCAAAAACATATCCCAATAGTCAAAAAAATCAAGGAATTGCTACAAGAAATAATAGACCCGTTGGTATGATCCTTCCCTCGAGGTATAGCTCACCCTCCCGTTAGAAGAAAGTGATATCCCCAAAGAGTCACAGATACATATGATTTAGTCTAAAATTCTTCCCCTTTAAGGTATGAAAAGACTGGATACTCTGATCTAGTTTAAGGGAATATATATATTTAGTTAGCAAATATCTTGCATAAAGAAATGTTATGACAGCAAAAAATGAATGGGTGCCAAATTACCACCATAAAAAGGATCGCTCAGTCCTGCATTCACTCTATTCATTCAACTGAGGTCACGTGCCTTTTTTCTTCTCATACTCACAGCTTTGGTAGCCACTTCGGGAACAAAAAAACAATATTTTTGGACGTGCCCAAACAGAATCGTTGATGGTAATCTTGGCCAAGAAAACCCCAGGTCCAAAAACCGGGTTGAATTCACCACTTCCGGGACCGTTCTCTTGGGAATACTATTGTTTTGGATGTCTGTTTAAGTCACATAAAATTGTTCAGGCACGAGCGTTTATAGCGAGCACAGTGTCAACATCTTAGATTACAAACGAATGAGGAATGTCAGGTCGGCACCTTCTCTCAGTATAGGAATTTAGTTGGTCACACCACCACTTGTCAACAGTGTCGGTAAAGTTACTGATTGAAATATGTTACCTGCCACAAAAGACTGGAAAATGACTAGAGTGTTCTCAGGAAGAATCAATTCAGGCTCGATGACCCGTTACTTCTTTAAAACTTTAAAGTTCTTGCAAAAAGTTACACATCAAATCTTTAAAGTAAGAATGTTTGTTGTTTTCTTCACAGATTTATCTCTTTTACTCAAACGTTGGCAAAGTTTGGGTACCACAGTTTCACTATATAAAATGGAAAGAACACATATCAAATACTTATACATACTATAACTGATAAATTAAACTGCAAGCGTAGCTTGTCTTATAGTTTAACACTTCCCGTGGAATAAGTTATATAAAAATCATCTATCCTCATGAATTAGGAATACGTGCGTATTCCGTCAACACTCATGAGGCTTCTAGCATTTATAAGTTAGGTTAGAAAGTATATTCTCGTCTGATTATTTTAGCAGTAAAATTTAATTCCTTTATTAGCCGACTGAGTTTAAGCTAGAAATATAATTTCTGTTTTCCACTGTAACTCATCAGCTAGAGAATATAACCGACTTATAAATATAACTCTCTGCACAAATCTAACTAGCAAAATGAAATAAGCGATTTAACACTTTAAACACTTCACAAAATACTAGATAATATGTATAATATTTACCTCAACACAGAATTTACAGGCGATCACACAAACTAGAATTATATGCTTATATTTATTGGTAGTCTAGAAGTTCGGCAAAATTTTTGCCCAGAACAAACTAAGACTTCGCTATACAGCTTATTCTCCTTTTGAACTTGTCTTTGGTGCGCAACCGCGCGGTCCTATGTCCTTGCTACACGATCTGATCACTGCTGATAATATTGACGATGATACGCAATCGTCATATGAGTATGTCATTGCTCTTAGGGAAAAAATTATCGAATAATGCAGGCTAGCGTCTTCATGATCCGAATTTGCTAAAGAAAAGGCTAGGCGATTTGCTAATAAGAAAAGACGCCTACGTCAACTTTGTCCTGGAGACAAAGCGTTTGTCTTACTTCCCTCGAGGGAGAACAGACTTCTCATTTCATGGAAAGTTAAATACATTATAGTCTCGAAAATTTCCGATGTCGACTATATTGTCGATGTTGATGGAAAGCATAAAACCTTTCATATAAATATGCTTACGGAATTTATTGAACGACCAGACTATTTGCAGCCTATTTTCCAGGCGACGGACGATTTTCCGGTCCAACATGGTCATATCTCATCCCTGTCCGTTATACAGGATGAGGAAACTACTTTTACTGATGTTAACTTAACTCTTCCTGTGATTCCACTTAATTCTACGGAATCATGGAAAAACGTTACCGTCTCTTTGAATTTGTCGTTTGAGGAACAGCGTCAAGTATCTTCTACGCTACAATCATTTCAGGATGTCTTTACCGACATTCCTGGACACACACATGTCATTGAACATAACATCATACTTACTGATCGTAATCCGATCAGAGTAAGACCATACCCTATACCTATTCATTTTCAAGCACAAGTCCAGAAAGAATTGGATGAAATGATTCAATTGAAAATAATTGAACCATCCACTTCAGCTTATTCTTCGTCGATGGTTATTGTTCGAAAGAAAGACAATAACATACGTCTTTGCGTTGATTATCGCAAATTGAATCAAGTTACGAAGTTCGATGCTAAACCTATGCCTTTATTAGAAGATCTACTTATTAGACTTTCTAAATCTAGATTCTTTACTAAACTAGACTTGTCGAAAGGTTATTGGCAAGTCCCTTTGACGGAACACGCCAAACCTCTCACTGCTTTTTCAACACCTAGGGGCTTATTTCAGTGGAATTTTATGCCTTTCGGGCTTATGAACGCCCCAGCAACTTTCGTACGCATGATGCGACGAATTCTATCATATCGTACAGATGTCATCGCATATTTAGACGACATCTGCCTTTTCAGTGATACTTGGGAAGAACACTATTTGGGTTTAAACGAATTACTATCTACTCTACGTGAGTATAATTTGACTGCAAAACCATCTAAAGTTTTTGTTGGTTTTAGTGAAATTTCTTTCCTAGGTCATCGTGTTGGTCATGGTCTGTTGAAGACAGAGGACCAAAACATTTCTAAGATATTAAATATCTCGGTCCCGAAGACAAAAAAGCAAGTACGCAGTCTCTTGGGATTAATACAATTCTATGGAAGATTCATTGATAATCTATCCTCCATTATAACACCACTTTCAACGTTATTGAAAAAAGGTTCTCCTAATATGGTGCGCTGGTCCCAAGAATGCCAATCTTCATTGGATCAGGTTAAGAATTTATTCTCATCTCATCTTATCTTAAGACTACCAACGATTGATAAGACTTTTGTCCTTCGTAGTGATACCTCTTCCACTGGGATTGGAGCGGCACTAATGCAGGAGTATTCAGGAACTCTGCATCCTGTAATGTTTATCTCTAGGAAGCTGAATGCGGCAGAAAGGAATTACTCGGTTATAGACCGTGAATTGTTGGCCATGATTTGGTCCATTCTTAAGCTACAAAGGTTCCTTCTGGGCGCGCATTTCATTATGGAAACCGACCAAAAAGCTCTTACAGCTATGCAAAGTAAGGATTTGAAGAGCTCGAGATCTACTCGTTATGCTATTGATCTTCAACCTTTCCATTTCACGGTGCGAGCTATCCGTGGTTCGGATAATGTGATGGCAGACATATTGTCTAGATGCCCACATGATTCCATTTAACTCTTGTGTCCTAGATTTCCTGATACACTTCCAGACTTATGTCTGTTCTTAATATCATAATATATATTAACACAATTGTTTCACTATTTGGATGATGTATAATGACATTAACAAATTTGGTTATGTCCATCCATGATATATATCCATGTAATAGGTTGATAGTACAGCATTGTAATTCATGATATTTGTATATTGCTATCATTATAGTATTTGATAATTTTGATAAGTATCTTGGTATTGCCAGCAACTTAGGTTTCTTTGATGGTACCTCCCGAGTTTGTTTTGCTTAGAGGAAATATTTTCTCTTATATTGGGAGATGATTTTTATTCTCTCCAGACGCTTTATTTGTGCGTCCATTGAACCTGATATTAGGTTCATTCTTTCATTGGCGCATAATTGATGCTTGTGCTATCTTGCTCATGAATATATATTTTTTTAAATGTGTCTTTTTTTAACGCGGGGGAGGGGGGGTTGCAGTAATATGTTGCTGTCATTTTTGACGGAGTTTCAAACGTCAATTTATTTGTCGTATTTTTTCACCCTGGTCAAAGTTAGGGAACTATGTCTTAACTTTGGTGTGTCAGGTTGATTAGGGGTTATCTCCCCTTTGGTTCATTCATTGTGTTTGACCTGTATTGAGACAGGGTCAAAGGTACACAGTTCTGGGCTATGTGCCCATGCGCAGTTTTTGAGCGCTAAGAGATAGACTTCCGTCAGGTAGAGATTGGGTTCTGGCTTCTGTCGGACGTGAATGTCCGTTGTATTTTGGGGAATGAGAATCTTCGAAGTGACTGCGTTGTCAGTTTTCCCCAGTGATTTTCTGTGCGTCAGGAATGACGACAGTGTTGTTTATTGTGTTCTGAGGATTCTGTTCAAGGTAACACCGACTTTATCATTATTACGCATTCGGTTGCAGAACTTGTTAAAGGATTACCTAGCTGTGAGAACAACTCACAATTCCTATAATGCAGAACTTATATTTTGTGCTCGAGGTAGCCATGTAAGACTATTCGTCTTCATATGATCAGAAGTCCAGTGACGAAGATATATACGGTGGAAACCGCAGGTTGGCGGTATATTTACACAAACATTATAGCAGGGTTTATGTAACCTGCTTATGAAGAATACACAGCTGACGTCATATTGAGGCCCTGTGTTACGGCCAATATTCTACAGCATGATAAGATGTAACTGGCGTGTTATGCCAAGTTGAACGACGGCCCTGGTAATAGTATTACATGAGTTAAGGGCTCGTCTTTTGTATGACGGAGTTATTAAGGTATCTGACGCGTTAAGTCAGGGATACCAAAGCGGCATTGTGAACTGTACTTTAAAGAACATACCACTATTGACCATGCCCACATATTTGAATGTTTTCCAGCCTTAGAATGCCTGATATGTACCAAGCGATTTCAGTTAACATGATGTACATGATCCTGTTTACATTGACTGTTCCTGTGATACTACTGTTAGTCCTGTGATTAAATATGTGAACTGTTACCAGTAGTTGCAACCATCATTGGCTTCCGTATGAGTGTGACTGGGTGCATTGTTTAAATATATGAGCCTAAACGCATTCGCGTCTCTACACACCCACGCCTCACATCACACCTTGCCAGCTTTCAGCAAACCAGCACTACGATACACGTCACTACACATCAACATTAGAGTGACCTTAAAAACACAGTAACACGCACCAACTTAAATGTTTCACACAATAACAAACACATGTAGGCACCAACTTAAATGTTTCACACATTAACAAACACATGCACGCACCAACTTAAATGTTTCACACATTAACAATCACATGTACGCACCAACATAAATGTTTCACACACTGACAAACACATGTACGCACCAACTTAAATGTTTCACACACTAACAAACACATGTACGCACAAATTTAAATGTTTCACACACTAACAAACACATGTACGCACCAACTTAAATGTTTCACACATTAACAAACACATGTACGCACCAACTTAAATGTTTCTCACACTAACAAAAACATGTACGCGCCAACTTAAATGTTTCACACACTAACAAACACATGTACGCACCAACTTAAATGTTTTCACACACTAACAAACACATGTACGCACCAATTTAAATGTTTCACACATTAACAAACACATGTACGCACCAACTTAAATGTTTCTCACACAAACAAACACATGTACGCATCAACTTAAATGTTTCACACACTAACAAACACATGTACGCACCAACTTAAATGTTTTCACACACTAACAAACACATGTACGCACCAATTTAAATGTTTCACACATTAACAAACACATGTACGCACCAACTTAAATGTTTCTCACACTAACAAAAACATGTACGCACCAACTTAAATGTTTCACAAACTAACAAACACATGTACGCACCAACTTAAATGTTTTACACACTAACAAACACATGTAAGCACCAACTTAAATGTTTCACACATTAACAAACACATGTACGCACCAACTTAAATGTTTCACACATTAACAAACACATGTACGCACCAACTTAAATGTTTCACACACTAACAAACACATGTACGCACCAACTTAAATGTTTCACACACTAACAAACACATGGAACACCAACTTAAATGTTTCACACACAAACACATGTACGTACCAACTTAAATGTTTCACACACTAACAAACACATGTACGCACCAACTTAAATGTTTCACACACTAACAAACACATGTACGCACCAACTTAAATGTTTCACACACTAACAAACACATGTAAGCACCAAATTAAATGTTTCACACACTAACAAACACATGTAAGCACCAAATTAAATGTTTCACACACTAACAAACACATGTAAGCACCAAATTAAATGTTTCACACACTAACAAACACATGGACACTTACTTACTTACTTAGTCGTTCCCCTTCTATTATGAGGTGTAGAGGTTTGGAAGAGAGAGCGCCAGACCATTCTATCAGCTGTCTTCTTCCTGGCCTGGTTCCATTCTAGTCCTCGGTCCTTCAAAGATTGTCTAATGTTGTCCTCCCAGCGGACTCTGGGTCGTCCTGGAGGTCTGGATCCCTGGCTCTTTGTTTCCCATGCTTGTCGTGGTAGCCGATCTTCTCCCATTCTGCAGACATGGCCAAACCATCTTAGTTGGGACTGTTCTATTTGGGTCTGCAGCGGATGGGATTTTAGGCCTTGACGGATCGTCTGGTTGCGGACCATGTCTCTTCTTGTTACTTCAACCACTTTCCTCAGATACCTCATTTCTGAGGTTTGGATCTGGCTTTTGTGGGTTGTACATGTAAGCACATGGACACACCAGCTTAATTTTTCACACACTGACAAACACATGTACGCACCAACTTAAGCCGTTTTTACTTTTTTATGATCACAAGAGCAAATAACCCGTCAAGATATGGCAGAAATAATTATGTTGTGCTCTTTCTACTGCATGCCTTGATGACGTCATTAAATCTCCTGGGGTCATTTCATTCATTCACAATTTCCGTCACGTGACATGGAGCGGTGACTTTCTTGTTTAATATATAAATATATACGATGTAGGCGCTTATTCATATTTACTCGCACAAACTCTGCTTAATATAAAATGTGGGAAAACTCAAGAAAGTGCGTACAAAGTATTTATTTCTGAAATAAATGCCATTGACAGATGGGAAGAAATGCGCGTTATTTCAGTCAGCGTACAATTCAGTTTTCACAGTAACAGATTGCAAGTTTGGTGCGATGACATGGGTCAGCACGTTACAGCCAAGGCAATTCTTTAAAAAGTGAATTTGTTTGAATTTAATTTTTGTGGGCAGTTCAATGACCTATTTGCGCTGATGTGACACCATGTGTGCGCGCGCACGGCTTTGATGGAACATTCTCTGACCTTGAGATAGGCGAAGGGAACTGGTCATACCTACCTCACACACTGGTCACCCCGACCTCACACAGCTGGTCACTCCACCTCACACAGCTGGTCACCCCACCTCACACAGCTGGTCACTCCATCTCACACAGCTGGTCACCCCAACTCACACAGCTGGTCACCCTACCTCACACAGCTGGTCACTCCATCTCACACAGCTGGTCACCCCAACTCACACAGCTGGTCACCCTACCTCACACAGCTGGTCACTCCATCTCACATAGCTGGACCTAGTGAATTCTTCAATATTTCACTTCTCTACGGCAGTATCTTAAATAGATCTTACCTTTACCTTATATTACTGTGTCAAACTTTATCTTACCTATACTTTATATTACTGTGTCAAACTTTATCTTACCTATACCTTATATTACTGTGTCAAACTTTATCTTACCTTTACCTTATATTACTGTGTCAAACTTTTAATTTTTTTCCCTCAGTTTCTTTGTAGTGTGTAGTTTCTTGTGACGAGGTACGTATCTTTTAACCTAGGGAGGAACTTATCGGTTTAATCAGAGTTCAATTGCCATTCCAGACATAAATGCTCTGATGCATCGTTGATAAAAACTAAACTCTGATACAGGACCACTAGTGTCTATTAGCTGGCTTGTTTTCAAAAGCTGTTTTTTTTTTTTAAGGAAATAGCACAAGACCGGACTAGCAAAACGTGATTATTTGTTTCCACTCATCCACCATTTTGGTCCACCCTGTTCAACCTAATTGTCCGGTTAGAATTAGGGTATTTACTGTCATGTTATTTTCAGTTTAGTGTAAACATTAAATACCTGTCGTTATTTGTAGTTGATTGATGTTGGTGGTGTGAGTTTATATTAACATTTGTTGTTTTCTAACTTGTGTTATTGTGTGACCGCTTGGCCTTCCACGCTAGCATTATCCCTACTACTTCCACGCTAAGCATTTATACGTGCTATAATATGCTACATATAAGAATGACAGACCTCAAAAGCAAATAAGACGTTTTTACACAAAACGCATTATCATTCAAAGTTCAGTTGGCAGTTACTGCTCTGACAGGGCAAACGTAGGTCAGTCTTAAATAATAATAAATGGGTTTTATGCGCGGAAAGTGGGAAAAGAATGTTTGTGTGATCTGGTTTTTTTTAAATCCAATTGTTGAGTTGGAAAAGATCACACATGTGAAAAAAGTCGAAATAACAGAAAGCCGTGTGCAAAAAGTCGAAAACAGAGAGTCGTGTGCAGAAATTGCACCGTGTGAAAAAAGAACGGGTCGTGTGGAAAAAGGCGGGAAAAAAGAAGAAAGAGTATAAATAGAAGAGGTGTGGGCGATAAGAGGGTGATTTTGTGATTTTAGGATTTATGATTCCAATGATTCCATGATTTTAGACTAGAGGATTTTACAGATGATGTTAGGTGAACTTCGTCTTTGAGGTTATCAAGACCAGTTTATTTTTCTGTTGGATGTTTTTTTCCTTGTGGATATATGCATATTTTCCTTGTGGATAAACAACCAAATCATTGTGAAAATACCAGTACTTGTCTAATGACGTTCAATAAAACATCTGATTGAATTTTCTACATTTGCTGTTTGTGGAAATTTACAGTAATTTCTTTTGGATATACGTTGTTGTGCTGAAACTGTTTTGCGTATCACCAAACTCAAAGGGAAGAACATTCCTGAGTTGAAAAACTGAGTAAAGGTCAAGTATTACCATCTCTGGCGGAAGGCCAGTTAGGACTTGAACCACAACAACATTTGAAAGATTAACTCTGACTAAATTAAATCTATACAACTACTAGTGCCGTATAACCTACACAGCCACATATCTTCAAATTGATGTTGTGACCTGCGCATACAACTGACGCGGGCACATATCTTCAAATTGATGCCGTAACCAGCTCGGTTACATGTTCAAATTGGCGCCGTGACCTGCCCTTTTTTCTTGGTGAAAGCAGACAGGCATAATCATTGTAATGGATCAAAGGCAAGAACAACAGCAGCAACAACAGGCGGTGTATACACTACAGCAACAACAGCAACAACAACATGCGTTATATGCACAGCAGCTTCAACAGCAACAGGAAATGCAACAGGCAAACGTCCATCCTGCTAACATACCCTTACATGTAGAGGCCGAACCCACAATGACCGCGTTGCAACGGATATCAGACACGCTATCCATTGTAGATCACTATAATAAATATAAACAAATTTGCTCGGTAATAACCCCCTTCACGGGCGATTCTAACACATTACGGAGATGGCTAATGAACAGACACAGATAAGAGATTAACAATACATATTGCCGTAGAGAACAGAGAGCAACAATACATATTGCCAGAGAGAACCACACATCAACAATACATATTGCCAGAGAGAACCAGAGATCAAAAATGCGTATTGCCCAAGGGAACAGAGATCAACAATACATATTGCCGGAGAGAATTAGAGAGCAACAATACATATTGCCGGAGAGAACCAGAGACTAACAATACACATTGCCGGAGAGAACCAGAGATCAACAATACATATTGCCGGAGAGAACCAGAGAGCAACAATACATATTGCCGGAGAGAACCAGAGAGCAACAATACATATTGCCGGAGAGAACCAGAGAGCAACAATACATATTGCCAGATAGAACCAGAGATCAACAATACATATTACCGGAGAAAACCAGAGATCAACAATACATATTACCGGAGAGAACCAGAGATCAACAATACATATTGCTGGAGAGAAACAGAAATCAACTATACATATTGCCGGACAGAACCAGAGAGCAACAATACATATTGCCAGATAGAACCAGAGGTCAACAATACATATTACCGGAGAGAACCAGAGATCAACAATACATATTACTGGAGAGAACCAGAGATCAACAGTACATATTGCCGGAGAGAATCAGAGAGCAACAATACATATTGACAGAGGGAATCAGAGAGCACACCACATAACTATAATAGAAGATCCCAGATCAAGTATAGAGACAACAGCAACAACACGGGTCGCATAGCCACTGTCGACAGCCACTGGAACAGTCTCAATAAAAGAAATTGTCGCATAGCTGTTAGAAATTTTATCAATGGAATAAAACAACGAAAGATATGGGAAGTAAATAATGTTACAATGACTGACCAACAAACATGTATGATAACAACAGAAGATGGACTAACGGCACATATCAGTCCTCTAAAACAATGGAGAAAACCACTTAACAGACATCACCAGGTCGGTTTTATGAAATCAAATGAGACGCAATGGGCACCCATGATCAATAGTCAACCTAGAGAAATGCACAAACTGCAAGTGAATAAAATAAAGATGATTTATGTCGCAACACAAACAGATGTTGACAGGTCAAGTCAGGTACATGACCCATTGAACACCCACACATCGTCTAGACACATTCCAACAGCAGTAAGACAGTCAGCCAGGCAGACAAATTCCCAAGATAGCACAGTCACTGAACCACGCACATCCAACAGTGAAGACGAGACCCCCCTGCAAGTGATTCACAGTAGAGCAATTTACAACATCCAGTATACTGAAGATAATGATACTCGACGCACAATACCGGGTAATGAAGAAAACGCAGACAGCGCTACATGCACACTTGAGGAAGATATTATTCTTCCATCACCTCCATTGAGACACGAATCTGACATAGATACAGCAAATCCCGAGAGTGACCACGAAAGTATGAACAGTCCAGACTACACTAAATTTCGCACAACAATGAAGCGCCCATATTCTGGTTCAACAGATGACTCCCCACCGTTAACAAAGTTTGTGAGGTTACCTCAAGAGCACATACGTATGAAATTGCGAAGAACACGCAGACAGCCCAACAAACACGCAGCATGAGGTGCACCATTGCAAAACTACTTCATCCTTACCCTCGACAACTGCAGCCACCACGCACTCGACAAAGCGAAATACGCCATCCTCTTGTGATCAACGATTGACAGAAGCTACCTTGAGGGAAATCGCCAAGTTCCTCATGTCAACATTCGTAAACGTCCAGTTCAACGATTATTAGTCTATTGGAGAATCAATCTTCTCTAATAACAAAAGGTACTTCCCCAGCAATAATACCCAACAAGTATTCACACTTCATAGTACTACCCCTCGTTCCCCATCATTTTAAGTCACTAGTATCCATTTTTTTGGGTAGAAATTTTTTTTTGTTCAGAAAGATGTCAGCCTCAGTCAAGATCCTGCTGATGATACTGACGATATTGACAGTTACGACGTCTGCAACACCCACATATGCTAACAAGTTATTATGGCGTCACGCCACTGTGTTTTAATTTTATACAATTATTTCAGATTCTTCGTCAACATGGACTGTCATTATGATTAAATATTTTACACAGCTACGTCAAGAAATTGAAGAACGTTTGCAAATATTCTCCGATCTACAACACTATGTTATCCAGGTTAAACAGAACTTTAAATTATCTCATTTCTACAAATGACACCACTTTTGCCTTTGAAAATCTTTATAATAGGACTTATGCTTTACAACAGTTTTTGTTTTTTTCCCCTCTTGGTGAATTTTGTGACAAAAGCAAACACACTATACGCACACATATATTTTCCCATTGTGACACATGAGAGTTTTTTTTAATGTGTTAACTCACAGCTTTCTTTTTGTGTAATGGAAAGACCGTTTTATAATGTTCAATCGCATCGAGAATGTATTTTGGCGATTTTTCTTAATGATGCTGTTTACGACCTCAATGATCGTATTCACATTATTCAAGCCGACGACCCTTTCTCACAGATATATGACGAATCAGACGTCAAATTTATTCTTCCCTACACATCTAAACGCCTGTCCATCTCCTGTCACCTTCTCCGACATGCTCCATCACAGATGGAGCGTTTCTTAATCGACGCCCCGTTCCGAGCATTCCCCAATATTCAACAGGAATTTACCTATGTTAACGTGTCTATCAAATTCTATAAATACTTCTTCGTAGTCTGGGAACCACCCCTTCTCGCATTCCTGAATCCAGTGAGACACACCAGAGGTCATGACCCGACACACTAGAGTGTCAGTACTATTGATTTTGCCTAGCATAATTAGTGTTTTAAATTTTAAGCGGTTTAGTGTATAAATACCACGTGTACAAGAAGATGAGATGTCCACAGCGGACATCGGTAAAAGATAATGAGGACATTGTTACCCCCATGGACACAGCTAACGCCCCTAAGACCCACGAGTACATTCCCATGACTGACATTCGTTCCCCTCCCACTGTGATAAACCCTACTCCGTCATTTATCCCAATATACACCCCACTCCACTAAATAACTGAGACATATATATACTGTTCAAAAAAAAGAAACGCAACTTTTTTGGTGTTACTTTTATAAAAGATATTCGCTGATTGGACATCAGTCAACCTATCGACTGTGTCCACCTGGTCATTAAATTCTCGTGGTTACCTGAATTGTACTCACCTCATGATTCGTGAAGTCATGAAAGAAGTCAAGGTCAAAACAACATTTTTAACAATAACTCGTGACAGGTTCATGACAATCCCGTGACACTTACTGAACACAAAACTCTCTAACCATATTATTGAATGCCTATAAAAGATTGACTCTCCTCGAATAAATTCAGTTGAAAATTCAATGCGCAAGTATGGCTCATCTCACTAGAGAACAACGACTCATCATCATTGGACGTTTACAGACTGGACAGTCACAAAGTGTAGTGGCCATACAATTTAATGTGGTTAGAAGCACCATTAGTCGCCTTTGGAGGCGATTTCAAGAAACTGGTTCAGTGGCAGACCGGCCTCGCAGTGGAAGACCAAGAGTCACAAATCCTGCCGAAGACCGCTTCATACGGCTGCGTCACCTCAGGAATCGACTTGCATCTGCGTCCTCCACAGTCCAGTCAATGTCAGCAGCTCGTCGAATTTCAGATCAAACGGTCAGGAACCGGCTGCACGACTCTGGTCTTTGGGCTAGAAGATCCTACAGAGGTCCTGTTCTTACGGACAGGCATCGCTAGAACCGACTGCAGTGGGCGAACCAGCATCGTCAATGGACCGTTGGTAATGACTGGAGACGGGTTTGGTTTAGTGATGAATTATTTTTTGTGCTCCAGCGACGCGATAGATGGAGAAGAGTTTACCGCAGAGTCCATGAGCGCTACGCCCAGAACAGCGTTGATGAGGCTCCTCCACATGGTGGTGGAGGTGTACTGATGTGGTTGGCGATCAACTTAATGGGAAGAAGTGACCTGGTGCAAATTGAAGGACGCCTGAATGCCCAACGATACGTCGCTGAAATTCTTCGTCCTCACGTCCTTCCACTTCTGGCTGCACGGGGATAGATTTTTCAGCAGGATAACGCTCGACCTCATGTGGCACAACTCACCACCCAGTTCCTCGCTGACAACAACGTCCAGACCATTCCGTGGCCAGTCATGTCATCAGACATGAACCCCATAGAACACTTATGGGATGAACTCGATAGACGACTCCGCCAGCGAGACGTGGCTCCAGCCAATCTCCGACAGTTGTCTCTTGCACTGCGGGAAGAGTGGGCAGCCATCCCACAACAACAGATCCAACGGCTAATCGGATCCATGTCAAGGAGATGTCGTTCTCTGATAGAGGCCAGAAGAGGCCATACACCTTGCTGAAACGGAGGCCTCAGTCGCAAAGAATAAAAGTCCAAACCAAATTTAATGAACATCATTTCATTGTTAAAGTCTGAAAGTTTCTTCACGCCAAGATTGAAACATTAATTCCGTATAATAAAATTTTGGTACAAGTTTGAAATTTGGTGTCCATTACCACTGCAATAATGTTGCGTTTCTTTTTTTGAACAGTATATTTTCACCTAAAATTTGACTTGGTGATATACAAGTATTTTACAAATTGGGTAAAACTTATATGCTAATCAACACAGTTCGCGTATTGGCGAAATACTAAATACTACATTGTTACATGCACACCATGACAATTCCATGAGAAATCGCTAACATGGTAACGGATATTTTCGCATGTTGATAAACCTTGAATTGAGAAATAAACATCCCATATCGATGTACCTGTATTTTTCTGACCATTTGTCACGTTGTAAGCGGAAAGCTACAGTATATTTTCTTGACAAATTGTTGTCCATTACACCTTGTATTGAGAAATAAACATCACATATTGATGTACCTGTATTTTCCTGACCATTTATCACGTTGTAAGCGGAACGCTACAGTATATTTTCTTGACAAATTGTTGTCCATTATTATGAACATGCATTTGTATGCAGATTTTATATTTGATGACAAACCTATAAACAGTTTGGTACTTGGTTCAGGGTAACTGAGTTAGTTCATACTCCAACACCCGATAGTTATTTGTATCGGTATAGTTGTCCTCCCTCATATTCACGACCGTTACATAAGTTGGAGATTAGAGACACTTTTTAATAAATACTTTGTACCTCCATGTAACCATATTAATAATGCTATATTTATATTGTGCGACGAACACATAGACAGTTCACCAAACTTGTCCAGATTTTGTGTGTTTAAGACCCATATACATCTTGGTAAACCACTGACCGCAGTGGCAGGATTGGGGTAACCTGTATCATATGATTGTATTATATTTCTTCTTCTTCTTTGACCCATAACCGCCAACCGTCAAAGCAGTCAGCGGCCATCACGCCTGGTGGCGTGTATTATATTTACCACGTTCTATATTGACAGTTACGAGAGCGTACAGCTCCGGTTCATATTTTTTTAATAATAAATTTATAGATTAACATTGCCATGTATGTATATTCACATGTCATTATATATATATATATATATATATATATATATATATATATATACATATATAGATACACACATACATACATACACACACACACACACGCACGCA